>JBBPBP010009779.1:64891480-64948155 GCA_037974735.1 Cicer chorassanicum | reverse complement strand
AAAAGAACTTTAATTGTAGAAGAATCAATACATGTTACTTTTGATGAAACTAACCCCTCGAAAGAGGACAAAGCTATTTCTTTTGATGATGATGATCTTGAAAGTAGTGATCCACGTAAAGAAGATCCAATTGATCAACCGAGTCAAGAAAATGAAGTCGACATGGAAGAGGAAACCAATGAACTCCCAAAGGAATGGAGAACCCATCGATATCATCCGATTGATAACATCATTGGTGATATCAACAAAGGAGTTACAACTAGACTCAAATTGCAAGATGCATGTTTAAACATGGCATTTGTTTCACAAATCGAACCTTCCAAAGTTGGTGAAGCACTAAAAGATGATCAGTGGATACTTGCAATGCAAGAAGAGCTTAACCAATTCGAAAGAAACGAAGTATGGGAACTTGTTCCTAATCCAGGTGACAAACACATCATTGGCACCAAATGGGTATTTAAAAATAAACTTGACGAAAATGGTATAGTTGTTCGCAACAAAGCAAGACTTGTCGCCCAAGGATACAATCAAGAAGAAGGAATCGATTTTGACGAAACATTTGCTCCGGTCGCAAGGTTAGAAGCAATACAGTTACTACTTGCTTATGCCTGCTCTATGAATTTTGAATTATTTCAAATGGATGTGAAAAGCGCATTTCTAAATGGATACATCAATGAAGAAGTATATGTCAAGCAACCACCCGGCTTTGAAGACTTCAAGAATCCTACACATGTATTCAAACTAAGGAAAGCTCTCTATGGCCTAAAACAAGCACCAAGAGCTTGGTACGACAGATTGAGTGCCTTCCTGTGTGAAAGAGGTTTTGAAAAGGGAAAGGTTGACAAGACATTATTTATTAAACGAAATAATGGTCACACCTTGTTGGTTCAAATTTATGTTGACGATATCATATTCGGTTCAACAAATAACGCAATATGTGAAGAATTCTCATTGATGATGCAAGGCGAATTTGAAATGTCCATGATGGGAAAATTAAACTATTTTCTTGGTCTTCACATCAAGCAACTCAAGCATGGCATCTTTATCAATCAAGCAAAATATTGCAAAGAACTGCTAAAAAGATTTGACATGGAAAAATGCAAGGAGAGTGCAACTCCCATGGGATCCGGAACATATGTTGATAAAGATGAAACTGGTGCATCTGTAGATATTTCAAAATATCGAGGTATGATTGGCTCTTTATTATATCTAACGGCCAGTCGGCCAGATATCATGTTTAGTGTTTGTCTATGTGCAAGATTTCAAGCAGATCCAAAAGAATCACATCTTGTAGCAGTCAAACGAATCATGAAATACTTAAAAGGCACCATCAATGTTGGACTATGGTATCCTAAAGGTAGCATCTGTAGTCTCGTTGGATATTCAGATTCAGATTATGCAGGATGTAAAACAGATCGTAAAAGCACAAGCGGCACTTGTCATGTACTGGGCAATGCACTCGTATCTTGGTCATGTAAAAAGCAAGCATGTGTCGCACTTAGTACTGCTGAAGCCGAGTACATAGCGGCAGGAAGTTGTTGCGCACAAATCCTATGGCTCAAGCAACAACTATGTGATTATGGAATTGATCTTGGATGCATTCCGCTACGATGCGACAACACGAGTGCAATCAATATCTCAAAGAATCCAATCATGCATTCTCGGACCAAACACATTGATATACGACACCACTTCTTGCGTGATCATGTGCTTAAAGGCAATGTTGAAGTAACCTTTTGTGGATACTCATAACCAACTTGCGGACATCTTCACTAAACCGCTTCCTAAAGACTCATTTTTCAAAATACGACGCGAACTCGGCATCTTAAGTGAAAGTGATCTTTAAACGTCAGGTAAACTGCTATCATCAGGGCAAAGGTAGGGCTTAATTCGTATCTTCACATGCTTACATGATATTTGAATTTAGTTGACTTCATGATATTTGAATTTAGTTGGCTTACATGATATTTGAATTTAGTTGACTTACATGATATTTGAATCTATTTGACTATTTGAATTGACAATATTATCACTATGTTAATTCTTGCTTTCACATATTAGACTTTAGTTAATTACGTTTACATGTTATTTATATAATTATATTAAGTTTGTGTTATGTTCTGTGTTATAAAATCATGACCATTTCAAAATCTGGAGGTCGTAGCCGAATACAGTCATATTGTATTCGAATACAGATGATTCTGGAAATCTGTATTCGATTACCATCATCCTGTATTCGAATACAGGTTCGCATTTTTCTGTCATATATATAGCTGTGACATTCAGTAGCCGAATACAACTTCACCCCTACCCTCGAGCTTGTACTTCTTCTCTGCGCATCAGTCTTCATCAGAACTGGTTCGCCCCTTCACATTTGCCTTTCCAAACATTGTTTCCTTCAATTATTTGCTGCGAAACCACTCTCTTAGTTCCTCAGATTCACGAAACTTCAAGAACCCTAAATCCCCAAATTCAAATTCACGACTTCAAGAACCCTAAACCCCAATTCCAGCTTCGCGACTTCAAAATCTTCCCTCTCAGCTTCGCGAATCCATTGGTTTTGTCATCATTTGTCACGGTTTCGAATCTTCTTCCCAAACTGCATCTCAGTTTCGAATCCGAATCCTCAACCCTTCAACAACATGTCAAACATCTCCACCTCTGTTGAAAACGCACGCAAGCGTGGCCCTCGCACCAAACATGCAAGCTTAGGTCCTTCCAAGCGTCGCTCAAAGAGCATCAGCGTCACGGACTTATCTCGTCTTCTGCATTCTCCTGAAGAAATTACCCGGTTTCGCACACTGTACTCCGACAAAAGGCTCATCATTCCAAAATTCGGTACTTTAGATTCTTTCTCTGCCTTTAAATTTCCGGACTTACTTAGGGCTCAACAAGTTGAGGACTTTATTGCTTACAAAGGTCCGATTTATCCTGATTTGGTTCGAGTCTTTTATTGCAATCTTCGTCGGGATGGCAAAATGTTAATTTCACGTGTCAAGGGAATCACTATTGAGCTTGATTCTCATACTATTGGTACCATTTTGCAAATACCTGATGTCGGCCAGAAACTCAGTCCAACTAATCTGTGCAAATGGCATAATATCTCGAAACATGATGCTTATGCGGCTCTGTGTCGCTTTGATAAACTAACCATAGAACGTAAGCAACTTCAGGCTAGCTCCACCTTTGCTAGACAGAGATTTAGTGTTGGAAACCTCACTGTCGACTTCCGTCTGCTTCACTACTTCTTGAGTTACATTTTGGTTCCTAAGGCCGGTAACTACTCTCAACTCTCTGAATTTGAACTTCAGATTCTTTACTTCATGAATGACGGTCTTCCTCTTAACTGGGCATACTTTGTTAAGTCTGTCATGTTTGTATCCCGTGAGGCTGTTGGATTGCCCTATGCTAAGGAAGTTTCTCGGATACTTGAACACTTTGGGGTAGATTTTTCTGAGGAGGTTGTATACACAGTCACTAAGGATAATCTGCTAGACTTGAGTGTTCTTCCTAACATGAAAATCGTTTGGAGTGAATCGCTGCAAAAATACATCCATCTGAGTGATATCAGTCAGGCCTCTGCTAGTGCTCCTCCAGATGATGCTGCTGACGATCCTGCATCTGATGATGATCAAGTTACTAATCGCATGATTATGGATCGGCTTGACTCTCTTCAGACTAGCTTCTCAGGATTTACCACTTCGGTCGATGCTCGCTTTCAGGCTCTCGAATCCACTATCGCTACTAATCACGACAGCTTAGTCCACGAGATGTGTATCATCGCTGACAAACTTGATCACTTCCATCTACCACCCGATCGTCGCTGAGATTGTACTTAGTTTCCTAGGTTTAGTTCGTTTTCATGTGTTACTAGGATTGACCTTCCTACTGTTTTGTTTAGGATGTAATCGTTGTTTCCGTACTTGTTGTATGACCTTTATGACTCTATGCTTGTATGACTTTATGTTTTTTTTATGACTTCCTGAATCAATGACTTTTGTGATTATCTCTGCTTATTTGCCTCCGATTTGATCTGTCTTCAATTATGATATGTTACATCTATTTCTTTCCTCCTGTTGGAATTCTTCTTTTTGATCATGTCAAAAGGGGGAGAAATTTTGTGTATTTTGTTGCTTGTTGTTGTCCGGTAAGCTTTATCTGTAGGTACTCAAACACACTTATTGCAAACATTACGGGGGAGTACAATACGCCTACATTACGGGGGAGTCATCAACAACCGTAGCAATGGTTTTGTCATAATCAAAAAGGGGGAGAATGTAAAAATACGGTTTTGATTATCCACAAAGACCAATGGTGACACAACAACAAAAAGAAGAATTCCATCCATTGATGATATTACAAATAAATAAATTAGATAAAGGTAAAATAATTCAAGTCATAATTCAAATACAAGAGGACCTTATTTACTTTGCATATGCATAAATAATATTTTCAAAAGTTCAAAATAATATTTTCAAAATATTAAAATCTTTATTTTTAACAAAATTTAATGTCGTATTCGAATACAACCATCTTGTAGTCGAATACAGGATAAAAACATGGCTAAGTCAGAGAGTTGGCCATCTCATCTGTATTCGACTACACAGTGGAAATTTTGAATGATTTTTTAACGTTGCAGCAGTCGTATTCGAATACACAAATCCTGTCGTCGAATACAAGACAAAAACATGGCTAAGTCAGAGAGTTGGCCATCTCATCTGTATTCGACTACACAGTGATATGTTTGAAAATTTTTTAACGTTGCAACAAGCTGTATTCGAATACAGATATATGGTAGTCGAATACAACTGCAACCAATGCAATTTTTCAGCTTTGAATTCAATTTAAAACATTGCAATTCATTCTCAAACCTCTTGGATCAAAGGCCACGAATCTAAAGAGTTGTTTGAGGACTATAAATAGGTCATAACTTCATTTTCAAATTACCAATTCAATTTATACAATTTCAAAGACTTTGAACAAAATTTTCTAAATCTTTCTAAGTCTTTTTCAAAAATTCAAGTACTTGCATATCATTTTCATATCCTTAAGGTTCTCAAAAGTACTTGAATAAATCTTGAATTATACTACCTTCATTCTATTCCTATATTCTTATCAATAACAACAAAGTGATTGTAAAAGAAAGTTGTGCTTTCTTTGAAGTGCTGTATTTAAGATAGTAGTGTTCTATCTTTGGAAATTTGTTAGAAGATTGTAGCCAAGGTCCCAGGGTGAGGACTTGTACATATGCTGACAGATAGTGAAGAAAATCTCTTGTGGTGAGCAAGAGGACTGGACGTACCCTTGGTGATTAGGGGAACCAGGATAAATCTTTTGTGTTCTTTACATTACTGCCATTTACATTATTCTTTACTATCCATAAGCGCAAAAATCAATCACTATAATTTTAAAAACGATCAAAATAACCAAACACCTAATTCACCCCCCCCCCTCTTAGGTGCACATCTGATCTAACAATTGGTATCAGAGCAGGTTCAAGGTAAATTACTCCTTGATCAAACAACTAATGGCTTCCGCACTACCAGTTTTCAGAGACGGAGGCAGCAGTACCAAACCTCCATGTTTCGTCGGTGAACATTACGATTTTTGGAAAATCCGTATGCAAGCATATCTTGAGGCACAGGGAGACGAAATATGGGATGCTGTCGAAAATGGTCCATACATTCCAACAACGGTCATCAACAACAAAGAGGAAATTAAAATAAAGAACTCTTGGACCGATGACGATAAAAGAAAAGTGTTATTTGATAAAAAGGCTAAAAACATTCTACAATCGGCACTTGGTATGGACGAATTCTTCCGCATATCTCACTGTAAAACAGCCAAGGAAATATGGGATACATTGGAAGTAACCCATGAAGGCACCATAGAGGTAAAAAGATCCAAACTAAATACACTTTCTCAAGAATATGAATTGTTTCGTATGCAGCCTGGAGAAACCATACTAGACATGCAGAAACGATTCTCCCACTTGACAAATCATTTGACAGCCCTCGGAAAGGTCTTCTCAAATGATGAATTGAATCTGAAAGTATTACGATCACTAACGAGGGCGTGGCAACCAAAGGTGACTGCTATATCAGAAAAGAAGAGTTTGTCCAAAATGTCACCAATTACGATCACTAACGAGGGCGTGGCAACCAAACACCTAATTCACCCCCCCCCCTCTTAGGTGCACATCTGATCTAACAAACATAACTCAACAACCGCAATTCAACTCATAAAATACACCAATTATAGAACCCAACATTAAAACAACATAAAATTCATGTGTCCCTATCAAATGCTTTTTCACAATCACAAGGATAAACCTAATTTAATCTATATTAATTTTTATTTAACAAATTATAGTATTATAAATAAAATAAGAAATATTTTTAAAAGATTAGATAAAATTTTGGGGTGGCCGTGATCAACCTATGTCCCAACAAAGATTAGCCATTGGTTACACATAATCCACCAACAATTTTAGTTTACTAAGTACCATTTTCAAATAAAATACTAAAAAAAAGTGTTTAATAGATTTAAATATAAAAAATTTAAACTAAATTCATCGTAAGCTTTTGCATAAGCATCAATTTTGCTCATAAATAGTATTTAACTCAAATAAATAGTATTTAACTAAAAAAATTTGTATTTAACAAATATAAAAAATTTAAACTAAATTCATTATAAGTATAAGCTTTATGTTCATATATTTATTACGTAAAACTATAACAAAATATAACATTTAAATAAATAGTATTTAACTCAAATTAAATTGCTCATTTGAAAGAGACAATTCAAAAATTAGATATGAATTTTATGAGTAGGCATATACGAGATTACAAGGTCAAAACAAATTAAACGAGTTCAGTGTTTAGCCTAGACGCATGAACATATTGCATCAACATTCATATAAAAATCACTAGTTAATAATATCTTATTATAACTAATTCGCATAAAATCAGTTATGAGCACATGTAGAACAAAAGAAGAAGGTGTACAGCGGCGCGACTTCAAAAAGTCTTGAAGAAGGTATAAGCAGAAAGTGGATGAAGACAGCTGAAAGTCTAAATAAAAAGAAGAGTAATGAAACCCTATTGAACTAGTCAAACAATTTTTAAAAAAAAAAAATATAACTAGTTACCGGGTCGGGTCAACGGGTCGACGGGTTCAAATTGTTAAACCCATTACCCGACCCAAATATAAGCGGGTTTCAACGGGTTGGGTTGGGTCGGACCCAAAAGTGATCGGGTACGGGTAAAAATCGGGTTGGGTTGGGTTGGGTGATCGGGTTGACGGGTCGACCCGCGCCCATGATCAGCTTTTTATATAACTTAAAAAAACCACTTTTTTTTATAATTTAAAATAAACAGTTTTTAATAATTTAAAATAAATAAATAATTTCTGAAAAAAATTATTTGTTATTTTAAGAAAAAATGAAACTTTTTTTACTTCTATTTTTTGGTAATAAACTGAATTTTTTTTAGAATTTTAAAAACCAGTTTTTTTATTAATTTAAAAATAAATAATCTAATTGTAAAATAAAAAAATATATATTATAATTTATTTAAATATATCTCATTAGTAGTGGTGGTGGTTGGAGGTGGCCAGAATCTAGAGTTCCCGCCCACCGACAACTGCGGACCATCTGAACTCTGTTGTGAATCGTCAGAAAATTCCGTAGATGACCACCGCATGCAGCCGGAGCTCCGCATCCGGCCCGCACCAACCACTACCACTATTATTTAATTAATAATAAATAATAAAATAATATTTATGTTATTACATTTATTTTAAAAATATATTAATAAAACATTTTTTTTCTTTAAAAGATAAAAATACTGTTTTTTGTAAAAACGAACAGTTTTTCTGAAAAAACCAAACTGCTTTTTAAAATAATAAATAGAATTATTTTCAAAATAAAAAAAAATGACTCAATAGAATTATTTTTAAAATGACTCAATAACATCTCATTAATGAATGTATCACATCATAAAAATTTATGGAGAATAAAATAAATTCCATATTTTTTTTGATAGGGGGCCAAAATTTTAGATTTAGAAATAAAAATTAAAAATTAAATTTGAAAAAAATAGAAAGTAAACATATTTCTTTTACAATATTATTATTATTCTTGTTATACAAATAAAAGTCTATTGGAAATAGTTGAGGGTCATCATTTTGTATATATTTTGATATCTCTCCACTTGATTCCACATAGTATCCCCTTTATATATTATAAAAGAAAAAGAGTACAAGAGATAATCTAACTCATTACAATAAAAACTAAATGAGGAAACAAAAGTCAAAATAAAACAAAATCTTCTAATTAAGATAATAACATTTAAAGTAATTAAAAATGCTAATTTAATTTGTTTTGCCCTGACCAAACCAAATTGTATATTTCTATTGAAATTAAAGTGTCATTCATAACATTTTGGATTATAACTTCCACCTATGTTCTTTATCGGCTTCTCTTCTTAAGGATGTAGGCAAATGGATTAGGTATTTCATTTGATCTAGAGATATTGAGCTGAGAAAAATGGTTAGTGTTTTTGTCGTAAAATATGTCATCCTCTTAATGAAGGTGGAATTAGTATTAGGTATTTGAGAGATTTTAATAATGTTTGTATTGTTAAACTTGTTTGGGACTTAATCATTTCTAGACAGAAGTGAGTTATTCTTCTTAAAGGTCGAGTCTTTAGAAGGCATGGACTTATTAGATGTCATATTGATTCATCCTTCTAAATTGTACTTAAATCTAAGCTAACTAATATATATGAGAACAATAAATGATAATTTGACAAGTGTGACAATATTAACTTATGAGTTGACACTTAGTTGGAGGATTCTTGTTTCTATATATTTTTAACATTGATGAGTACATGCAATCTCATCTTCATGTCACTATTAGTCATTTCATTTAGGGTGGTCATTAGAAATTTCTTCTATTATCTTACATAATTACCCACAGTTGGTTGTCTTGCTAACCAAGGTTACTATTCCTAATTTTGATTGTGAAGATCACCTAGTTTGGAGATTAAACAATTAATATTATAGTGTTTTAGACTTTAAAGAAGCTTGTTTATTTTTCAAGCCTTTTTGTAAACAAAATCCTTGAGCTAAATTCATTTGGAGATTGCTCATTCCAAGTCTCTTAGGTTTTGGAGATTGTGGCATAATAAAATGTCTACCGATGATAATTTAATATTGCACGACTTTCACTACGCAACGGAGACCAGCACCCATTTATTTCTATCATGCCCATTTGCCACTAGGATCTGATTTTGGCTAAGCTGTATTTTTCATTCTCAAATTGATACTAGTTCAGTTTATCATCTTCTTGTCATTTGTGACAATGGTTGGTCTCATCAGTGTAAAGATGTTATTTTGGCGCCCAACTTAATATTTACTGTTGATACTATTTGGTATTGAAAGAATCAAGCTCACTTTGATAGCAAATGTTGCGTCATGTCCGCGAAATAGGAGTCGCCACTAATTATATTTATTTGAGGAAAAGTCGGATATAACCTAAAAATATTGATCTTGAACCAAAAATTTGGATTCATAAGTCAAATTGCATGTAGAGAAAATATTAGCACCCTATATCACTCACTAAAATGGTTACTCTATGATTAATTGTATATAAACTATTATTTATTTAAATTCGTCTCTGTCTCTATTTTCTTGTTTGTTTGTTTTTGTTTAATCTTATTTCTGTTAGATTTGTTTGTTTGTTATTCTATTTTTATTTTTATAAAAGATATTGATTAAATACAAAATAACATTGACGAAAGTGAAAAAATAAATTCATTACGAAAGTGAAAAAATAAATTCATTGGACAAGGAAAAAAATAAGCAACTAACAAAACACTAAAGTATAAAGAAAATAGTATTACGAGTATGCCAATTTTTCTGCCTCTTTCTCTCGAAATTTTTTCTCCCTTTTACTCCTATTTTGTTTTTTTTTAAGTGATGATACAGAAGATTGTATAAGAATGACGCAGCACATAATCAATAGTGACTTTAACCACTGATGGACATTTTCAAACACACAAAATCAACTGATATTTGCTAACTCTTTTCCTCCTCTTTTGAGAGTAAATTGGTATTTACTACTCTTATTTACAGTAGTAAATTAGGTTAAAGAACTTTTGGAAACAAAATTTGCAATTGATTTTCTTCTGTTACAAAACTTCTGTAATAAATTATCATTATTGCTAATTAGGATAAATCGACAAGATTGATTTTAAGTATTAAAATAATAAAAGAAGAATGTTACAAAGGTCTCTTCATCTCTGATTTCATCTGGATTTTTCGGGTCGATTCATCTGGATTTTCTGGGTCGATTTGACAAAATCCATCAAAATCGATATTTTTGGACCAGATAATGGCTAGTGCCTGAAATCTGACTCAAGACTCGAAACACGGTGATCAATTTAAAAGAAAAATGCCACAAGGCTCCCATGATCGTCGATTTCATCTTGACTTTCCGAAGTGATCTGACAAAATCGACCGAAACCCGTATTTTTCGACCAAATCATGAATAGTATTTGAAATCTGACCCGAGACCCAAAAATCAATTCAAAAGAAGAATGCTAAAGATTCTTCTGATCCTTGTCTAAATTACCAGGGATTTGATTTTGTATCAATCTTGACAAATCAAATGAAAATCATTTCTAAAATTAAAATATCTTAATTATTTGTTTATTTTAATTTAATTTTCATTTTCCTTTAATAAAATAAAAAAATAAGATTTGAATTGTTTATTTTTTATTATCATGTTATTTTTAGTTCTAAAAAAGTAAAAAATTGAAATAATGAAAAAGTCTAATATATGTTTCTTTTTATTAACAAGCAAAAATCATAAGAAGAAAATAAATGAAAATGATATTGAAATAAAAAAAGTTAGAGTAAAAATTCCAAAACACCCTTTATATATATGTTTTTTCTTTTTTGTGAATAATTAAAAAAAATGAACAAAATTAGGTGTCGATAGCAAGAGTCTTAATTTTCTATATGGCCATCAACAAAATTATTGTCATTGGCAACCACACTTCTAGCAAGTCTCTAATTTTATATAGGGATTTCAAATTCTCAAGTCTTTCATGGTTAAAACTCATCCTACTATTGCTACTATCATCAACAAACTGATTTATCATCCTCCCAAAGATTATTGAATTAAATATAATACAAGCGACTATCTTGGTTACGTTGCTTGTGAAGCAATATTTAGGAACAACTCTACTACTTCCCTGAGTTGTTTCATTGTGAATTTAGGAATTACAATTGTGTTGTATATTGTGCTTACGTAATTATGGTTGCTACTGAAATAATCTACAAGAATGGGTGGCTTTTTCTTTGGATTGAATCTGATTTTCAATTGACAAATCTGGTTATCAAGAATCATAGTCTTGTTCATTTATCTATTAGGCTTTCTACGGATGACTTAATTTTCTTGAGATGGTTAAAGGAATGAAATTTATTATCTCACATATTTTTAGATAAGGTAATCAATGTGCTGATAGGGTTGCTAATTTGAGACTTCACATTGTTAATATTCATTGGTGAGATACTTTTCTTTCTAATATTTCATATCTTTAAATGTTTATTGCACTTTTTTTTCATTCACCATGGTTTATCCCTCTAAATTTTCTTGGTAAGGATTTTAAAAAATTACAGTAGTTTGTATTCTTCAGGATTGTTTTATTGGGTTTTCATATAATCCCCTAAGAATTTTATAATTTTCTATTTTATTTTATGTTTAATAATATTTTATAGTACTGAAAATGCCAATCTAATTGTGATGTCAAAATAATCATGTAGTATTTTTACGATCTATTTATATTTGGTTTAAAAAACGAGTCAAAGTAGTACTACAAGAAAGTTTAATTATCATATGAAACCATCTTACATTTATACAATAAAACAAATATATATAGAAAAATAAAGTATATTGAAAATAGTTGAGGAGTGATCATTTTTTATATATTTTAATATCTCTCCATCTTGATTCCATGTAATGACTTATATGATCAGGTGCAGCATAAACCCCACACTTGAAATACAAATCACCTGGGCCATGATCCTTTGTTTGAAATTTCTTATCTCCATTAATGAACACAGTAACTATTCCTCCATCCACATCATGTATGATATTAAGTCTGAACCATTTATTATAAAGATTTTCAGCCACCAAGTCTGTGTTGTAATACCTCATATCTCCATTGTATATTCTTAGTATTAAAGTTGTAGCACCTTCTGATGCACCATGAATTTGTGCTATTGTAGCACCTGATGTTCCCTTTGGTACATAGCCATAACCTTCAAATTGCCATACCCCTGAGTGGTAGTCAAGCCCCTGCATACATATATATATATATATATATATATATATATATATATAAAAAACAACTTAAAAATGCTTCTCTGTAAAGCACAATAGAGATATAATGGGAATATGTTAAGAGATAATATAATTTTGTTAGTAGCTTGGAACATTAGCTAGTTGGTTAAATTTGATTAATTAGTGAATATCGTTGGTTAGATTTAATTAGTTTTTTTTATAGATAAATTAATGTTAAAAAATTAATAGAGTTAAATTAGTTTTTTGAGTTTGAATCTTGAGCCTCCTTTTTTGTGTTTTTTTATTAATATATTATGTTATTCATTTTCAAAATCAATTTATATTTAGGAAAACTTAAATTGAGCTTTTCGAAGAAAAAATTGTGTTTTAGAAAATTTAATTTGAATTTTTCAAAATACATTTAAATAAGAGAATTTTTCAATCATACAATTGAATGTCTAGGACAAATTTAATTTTTTTTAGATTGGTAGAGGTAAGGGTATCATTTTGGGGATGTAGACTAAAATTTTCATAACATTACTCTCTTCACAAATACGAAAGTGTTTATATGATTTGACTTTTCTAAAGTGAACAATTCACTTTAAAAAATAAAGTGAGTAATATCAATCATTGACAATCAAATGAATGGTTGACGTATATAACCATTGAATCACGCATTTTATCAACTTCTCACTTTAATGAATTAAATTTATATATATATATAAAAGTTTTGTTTGGACTTCTTAAATATATAATTTTTAAGATAAATATTTTGCTTTGAATTATTTAAAAATATCTACATGCCCGCTCTCATATTTGTCTTTAGAACGCATGTTAGCATTTGGTATAAATTAGAGGATTATCTATGAAGAATACCTTAATGCGAATTTCTGTGCGTGGCTGAGTAGGGCTACTAGGAGAGTAAGGCTTATCATTAGCATAAACCCAAAATCGATGAACACCATCAATGTAGCTATACCTTTGCTTTAGAGGTATGTTGTAAGGCTTCTGCACCTCAAAATTTGCTTCAGTCAATGGGACAGAGGTAAAGCCATAAGTAGGATCTTCACCACATACTACCACAATGTTAAGAGTACAAACTAGAACAAACAAAGATAGAATCACTAAAATGTAAGTGCTACTCATTTTTTTCTCTTCTTAATTTCTCAACTACCAATTGATTGCTTATATAGAATGGTGTGAGCTATTTGGAGAGAAGTATAATGGCACATTTATAGTCCTCGCAAAGAAGTTTACATTAGAATAATATTTTTTTTATAGTAATTATGATATATTTTAATATGGATCAACATCCACTGTGAATTACTATGTCAAAAATGTTTAAAAAATATTTATATAGTATTTATGATAAATTCTAATATGGACACGTCAACTATAAATCAATATTTCAAAAATGTTTAAAATTTCAACAATTACAAATGTTATATGTTTGAAGTAGATATTAATGATCATCTTCATTTTTATCATTGAGTTAACGACTTTAATGGTAATAATTCCATAAAAATAAAAATAAAATAAATGCACATATCATATAAAATCGACCTTAATCGAATTACCGTCATATCCATAGAAATTGATAGAATCATTGGTTATTACTTAGAGTATCCATATTGTTGATTAAATGTTTTTATTATAATTTTTAATCATCGGTCAATCGATAGAACAGTATAAAGATCTCCGCTTTAAAACTCATCCCACCTTGGATTATTGATCACAATTTTGGACTCATCTTACTTTTAATTCACCGGTGTGAGGTATCATTTGGGACTTTCATCATCATATAATATAATTAAAGGTTAATCCTTATAAGATGTTTTTTTTGACTCAATCCTTATAAGATGTTATTATTTTGTTTTTTTATTTTTATAAAAGATTTATTAATTTTTAGTCTCTTAAAAAAATTATTTTCATTTTTAGTCTCTGATTTTAAATTAACTACAGTGTCATTTTTGAATTTTTGAATGATTTTTTAGAGTAATATTTAGGAAATATTTATCAACTTATGTACAAAAATTTAAAATTTATTATTTAATGATAAATTAAATATGAAATTTAAGTTTTTTAATTCATATTTAATTCGTCGCTCGTTGAAAATTTTTAAATTTTTATAAGATTTTTTTTTTATAATCTCTCAAGTATTTCTGCAAAAATATTAATAAAAAATTATAAATTAAAAATAAAAACTAAAAATTAATAATTTTTTTATAAAAATAAAAATAAAATAGTAAAATTTTATAAAAACCAAACTTATTTAATATACGAGAAAGGAACGTACTCAACTTTCTACTAATTATTTAAGCAAATTCAAAAGTTGGGGAACGGTAACTATTCAAGACAAGGAAACAGTCCACGCAAAGCCCAATTAATAATGGGAGGAAAAACGAGAACAAATGTAACATCAAAAAGTTCTTTAATTAGTTTTCTCCTATTTTTAACAAAAGCAATTTTAACTTTTTATTTACAGGAATAAAAAGCAAATGTAATCTAGGTTCTACTGCAATTGGCAAATGCAAATGTCGATATCGCTGGATGTCTTGCAATTGTGTGAGTTTATGGTGTTATTTAACATCTTTTTTATGAATAAAAAAAATTAATAAATGGATTATGCTAACAAAAAAGAAATAAAAAAAAAATTAGTGAAAAATCTCACTTTTTATGTTTCTAAAATTTAAATTACACAACTTTTCAGATTTTTTTTTCTATTTTAAATTCTTAACAAGTGTCCCAAAAGTGCTTGTTGGCATTTTTCTTAACTAATTTCATTAATATTTCAACATTGACAAAGCAATGAAACCAGCTAAAGATGAACTCTAACACATGTGAACAACCGCATGATGGTGTTTTCTCTACATAAACTCAATATGAAAGTTTTCTTTTAATGAAAAAAATTTAAGGTGAGAGAATGGTAATGCTTCAGTTCAACATAGAGAAAACATTAAAGTTTATTAAACACTTATAAATGAATTTACATTTTACTTTACTCCGTTGAACTCAGCATCAAGAAATATCATCATTTAAATGTATATTCTAGAAAGACTTGCACAATGTTAGGGGTTTGTTTACTACAAATGTACTTCAACCCAATATAAAGAGCGGTTCTAATCACAATATACACCAAGGGGATTAGAAAACTAATTCGAGAAAATAAACCTTGAGTTACTTTCTGTTTTACACCCTCCAATAGATCTTCCAATGTTCAAAATAAAGTATTTGTAACATTCCCATTAAGAAGCAAAAAGTAACCAACTTAATATCCATGGAAGGCTAAATACATTGCAACATACCAAAGAGAGATCATCCCAAAAATACAATTGAATACCAATCTATGACTATGAGGTTGAGAAAGAAACAAACCTAGCACAATAAGCATATAGGGTGAAAGAAATAATTAACTATTGCACTATACGATGATAATAACAATCTAGTTAAAACACAAGATAATAAAGTAACATGCTAGAAACATTTATGATTCATCTTGTGTTATCTGTAGCATTTCCTTCTCTACTTGAATTAACTTCATTGATGGTCTGTCCGGCTTAAGGCCCTGGTCCTAAAAGTAAAGGGGCCTCTTTCTTTTCATTGTTGGAATCTTTCTTGGAATTAGGGTTACTAGCATAGGCTCTAAGAGGAGGCTCAAAGTGTTTGCTAGCAACATCAGGAGGAGGTGCATCTTCTCCAGGAAGAACAAGAAGACCTTTCTCTCGAAGCGAAGACGGCTCATTGAAGCATGTACTCCAAAGAGAGTCCACAAGCAGCCTTTCCTCCCTAGATGCTTCGAGTTCCTCAGCTGACATTAAACTGATGCCGTTAATTCGGTCTTGAAGAAGTTGCTTAATTTTCTCGTTATCTTCTGCAGAGCAATCTGAGCCATCTTTTGTATCGCGAGCAAGCTCAAGAAGGTCTTTAAGGGCAGCTTCACGAACATCTGCATCTTCACTCGAGGCTAGGTGCATCAATATACGAGGGAACCCTAGCTCTTTCACGATGTTACAGTCTGAACTGTTCTCATGCAATAAGTAATGGATCAAGTTGAGAGCCTTCCTGAAAGAATGTAAAATTAGGAATGAGTTTTACTTGGTATGTCTGTGGCTGGACTGACATTTAATTCTAGATTTTTCTTTTTAATTGTGATTGAGAGAATATGGAATCTAACTAGAGAGAATGATTTCCATAAACACTGAAAACAATATTTTGACATTTTTAAAAAAATTTCAGAAATATTCAATCCATTATTAAAATGTACTTTCAAAACCTTCCATAATGTCTTCAATAGTGTTTATTTTATCAACAGAAATGGTAACATGAAACATGTGAAGTAAACAAGCACTTAGTTACCTTTGAAATCTCACATTTTCAGAGGTCAGTGCATCTTTTAAGGCCGCATAACCATTTGCTAGACGAAATGCAGTGACTCCAGGCTTATTGTGTCGAATTAGGGCTGTCAAGTTCCCCAAAGTACAAAAAATATCAATACCATTCCAACTTTAGAAAGAAAAAAATATTATTACAAGATAAATTGGTACATACAAGATAAAGCACCCAGCGCTTTAGCTCGGACATTAACATCAGGATCTGAACTGAAATTTGAAACAAGAGGTTCAAAGCCATTTGCTTCCATGACAAGTTGCTGACTTCGAGGATTGTTTTGGACAATTGTGGTTACAACATCGGCTGCCTTTGCTCGAATATTGGCATGAGAGTTCTTGAGATAACCAAGGAGAGGAACCAACCCACCTATTGAGTGGAGATCTGGAGAATAGGTTAATAACAAGAAATTGGTGAGACATATAGTTGTTGAATTAATGAAAACAGAAATTCATTAACGGCCACCATTTGTATTTCAACAGTGCCAACCATTTCTGTGATCAAATGGGAAAACATGCAAACAAGAACAATTAAACGATTGAGGAAAGATATAAATTAACAATTTTCAGCAAAAGCATTACAAAGAAAACCATCTCGAGTCTTGATAATTGAAGCCAAAACTAATGAAACATAATACGTCGATTTGTCCGAAATAATAACAATTCAAAACAAACTACTCTAAAACACCAATTCTTCATTGCCTAAATTTGAAGAAACACACTTCATCAAATAGTGAATGCACAGAGGCAGCTACAAAAAACTACATAATATATTATAATTATGATCTCCAAATTTATAGGAATCCCCCATTGGAAACAACTACAAACAAGTATAAGCCAGATAAAAACAAGTACTCCAATAATATAATTAGTGTCCAAATACTCTTCAACAAAATCAAGGTCAAAGCCATTCTAAAAACTCACCATTGGCCATATCAATCGATTCAACGTGCTCTTGCAGCTCATCCAACATATCTAAAAATTCATGTCAGACACCTGCCCCAAGTTAGTATAGGATCCATGAAAAAATACTTATTATAATAAAATGAACTTTATTTTACGTTACATTAGTCTTCAATCTCATAAGGTATTCAATACCTTCAATATCTGTAGGGGTAACTCCTTGTTCATCCAATTCTTGCTGAGGTGTCTGCATTACAAGTGTGATCTCTTTCATACGTTTTACAACATCAACTGTTTGTGCTTGCATCGCTTCCATGAACCATCTCCGATCCTCCTCACTACCAAAATCATAAAAAGAATTCAAAGTCAGGACCTAGTCCACTCAATATTAATTTCAGATGTTCAGCCATAATATTCATATTCGACGATAATCATTTTTAGGGACCAGGAGTCCTTACATTTACAAAATCACACATTTACACGCATTAATTGATCATGGTCGTCGATTTGAGACCAGTTAGCTCATATTACATCTTTACTAAATCATACTCCCTCCACCCCTTAATTATAAGCAAGCACCCATTAAAATAAATTGTCCCTAAATATAAGCCCCTATGTAAATTACTAGATGCATTTATTATTATGATAGTCCTTTCCTTTTTTCAGAGCATTTCCATAAAACATAGATAAGTTTAGGAATTTTTTAAAAGCCTCTTAAACCCTCAATTCTATTCCTTTATTCCTGATGGAAAGTTCTTGACAATCAAACAAGGTGAGAATTTATCATCCCTCATTGCTTTTCTACACAGACCCTCAAAATGATTCCCCACTCTTCCATCAAATATTCCATTCATTATCGGTTACTTGGGTTCAAATATCCATAAACTCTTTCTTTCCACCCCAAATCCAAAACAAAGACTAAAATTCCACATAAAACACAGTTTTAGAAATCACACTTTTAATACTACAGAATCATTAAATTACAAAATCAGCCCCTAGTCCTAATTCATAGTATTATTCAACACCAATCACTTAGCACTACAAAAATTAAAAAACAAATTCTTACATAAAGGTATAGGTTTTTGCAAGTTGCTACAACAACAACAAAAAACAAAAAACTTTAAGCAAGCTAACTACAGAATCACAAAACTGCAACAAAATCAAACCCTTCCAACCTCCTCACTCATACTAAACCACAAAACCATTTTTTTCAATTAAAAAAAAAAACATGATTTTGAATTTTGGGTATGCATTTTTATGCAACTAAAACTAAGAAAAACAAAAAAGAGATTAGACATGTTGTATTATCCTAAATCATTATCAAGAGTAACTTAACTTTGAACAAAAAAAAGGGGCAAAAGTGTCTAGCTCAACCGGCAAACACTGAAAGTGTTAAGTGGAACATCACGTTTACTTACAAAATAAAAGGGGCAAAAGTGGAAATTAAATTAAATTAAATTAAATTAAATTGTACCTTAAATTACGCGTTGGACGAGTACCATCAGAGTTAGCAATACTCCATTTGAGCAATCCATCCCAATTAGGTCCTTCTTTCGCCATTTTACTATTTCACACACAAAAAATACACAAGATAAAACAGTTTTCTTTTTCTTAAAATGGTTTCTGTGAATCAGAAACAAACAAAACTATGAGATTCTGAAAGAGAATTTTTAGAATGGGAAGAGTTGGATTCAGGTATATATTCAGCTTGTGAATGATTCGAGAACCGTCTCAAATATTCTGGAATTGGAAGAATGGGAACACAAACGGGAAAGAAGAAAGTGAAGCGGTGAAAGATTGGGTTTTTTTGTTGGGTTTTGTGATTGGTGGCCCAGACCCATTATTACAAATCTCCTCAGTTGATTGATATTTGCACCACAAATATTTATTCATGCACCCCATTGTTTTTTTAATTATTCCCCTTAAATTCTTTGAGTTTAATGACCATTAATCCTTTTTATACTGACTGCAAATACAAGTAATTGATTATGTATTATTTTATAATAGCAACTACGATTGTATGATAAGATAACAAAATCAATAGTTCTTATTGTGCAGTTAGTATGAAACTCGTTTATTTTCCTTTTTCCTATATTTTCTTCTTGCTTTTCTGAAACACGCTCATTCCCTTATTCTTTTTCGAAGATAAGATAAATTTTATGAGGGGTCAAACTTAAAAAATATAATAAATTATACTTTTATTATTAATGTATTAAACTTGATTATTAAACGAAGAAATTCACAAGTTTGTTGGCAATACGGTGACACTAATACTTTGGTCCTAAATATTGATGACAGTACATTAACAAATCGGGACAAATAGGTTATGGTTGTCTTGTGCACAACTCTTATGGCCAATTAAAGTTTGATTTTTATGGTAGTGTGGGTCTATCCAATATTTTACATGCAGAGATTCAAGTTTTGCTAGTAGAAATTACTTTTTGTTGGGAAGCAGGTCTCAAGAAAATTTTGTGTTTTACTAATTCACTTCATCTTGTTCAACTTCTGACGAAGGAAACGTTGAAATTTCATCACTATGCTAACTTCTTGGAGCTAATCCAAAGTTATAAGTAAAGATTTGGATATTTTTATCCAACATGTCTTAAGATAGGAAAATTATTGTGCGGATATTCTGACTAAGTTAGGAGTTAATCACAATGGAACTCATCTGTTAGTGCATGAGCAATTGTTTTGTCTCTCTTCAGCGCTGCTAGTTGATGCACTAGACGTGTCATTTATTATGACATAGTTTATTTTTGCTCTTTTAGTTCTTTTTTATTTATTTTTTCTCTCTTGTAACCAAAAAAAAAGTAACATATAGAAATTAAAAACTTACGATAACTATTTAAGAAAGTTGAGTTAGACGATGTTTCAAGTTATCAAATTTGTCCATAATTGATGTTGCACTAAATATACTAGCAATGTCTTTTTGAATGTAAATAATTAAGTTATTTGCAAGACATTCATTGTTCATTATATTTATGAGTTTTGTCTTGACAATTTTTATTGTTGATAGAACTCTTTTTAGTTGCGGAAGAGTAGAAGTGTCAAAACAAGAAGGATAAATTTAACAATCAAGTGATAATATTTTGAATATCTTGATTCCACTAACTTTTTACAAATAAACATATTTTGGATAACTAAATACTTACTCTGGTAACTATTATAAGCAAAATTATATATCTTAAATTTTGGTCACTATTATAAGCAAAAGTTAACTACTTTTATTCATTTAATGCAATTATTTCTCAATACACCCTTCGTTTAATTTAAAACATTTAATGTCAATAGCTAAGTGTTTAACATTAAAAATGGACAATTTAATCAATTTCACTTGTGTTTTACATGAAATCTAGAAAATTAATTGCATTTAACTATATTCTTTAAAACTCGCGAAAGTAACTTTTTGTTTATAATAATGACCAAAGGGAGTATATATTATTGAAGTAATTAAATATAAAAAACATATCAGCTAATTAAAAAAATAGGGTAGCCAAAGCTATCCCATATACACAAGTAACTTCATCCTTGGTTGTAAGAGAAGTAAGATAAAATAATTTATAAATACTAACATTACGTTTGATCCGAATGAAATTCAATTTGAATACTTTAAATAAGATCTTGGATATGTGTTTTGTAAATAGATTAAATGTGGTTAAAAGAGGAGACCCAACTAAAATGACTAGTCAAATTCCTTGAAGAAATTGATTATCAACAAAGTCAATAAATATTTTGCACCAATAATTTCATTATCTAATCAACCATGAATTACTATTCTTGTATTGTTTACAATATGACATTTAGTTAACAAAAAATAGAAAATTGTATTAACATAAACTACACACGTTTCCTTCTTAGAAAACATGTATTTTAAGATTGTAACTTTTTTTTTTTATAATCAAGAGTTAGATTCTGTTGAATATTGAAATTGTCACACTGTGTGTGTACATGATTAAACTCAATTGACTAATTACAAAGAGGAATATAATATATAGTATATTGACAAATAGAATGAATTACAAACATATATAACCAACCCTTAATAGAAAACTAACTCAATAGTAAGAACCGTGGAATGATTATTTTACAAAATCTAATTTAAACAAAGGCTAAGTTATATACTCTAATACCCTCCCCTCAAACTCAAGATGGTTGTAAAGGAAGCATTTTGAGTTTGCCTCTAATGTCTGGAAGAAGAGTAAATGGACTTTGGGAAGGAGTTAGCAAGCTAAACATGAGCAGGCACATGCTTGATAATAAGCTACCTTGCAATAACCTTTTCCCTGACAAAGTGTAGATTAAGTTCTAGATGTTTCGCACAAGTATGAAACACAAAGTTATGAGATAGATGAATAGCACTAATGTTATCACAATAAACAGTGATGTTATCACAATAAACAGTTGGAGTTAGAATAGAGACTTTAAGTGTTGAAGAATCGTGAGATAGACTTTTAAAACTTTTTTAAAATTATTTTTATGAGCGGAAAAATCTCATAGTCAAAGATTACGTATGGTCAAAAATTTCAAAGATGAGTTTATGTATTTACCTCTTGAAGGGTCGAAGAGGATACGGATCAGCAATACGAAACATATCTCCTGAAGCGTGTTTTAAATTTGATCACCAACGCGAAAATTACCGGTGCCTCTACATAGTCCACACGAGCACAAAACGGAATAGTCATTCTATGAGGGTAGTGGCAATTGGGATTCATCAGGGAATATGCTCTTTTTCTATTTACGAATGAGTTACTAAAACCCTAAGATTCTTATTTTAGGCTCTACCCAAAATAAGTCATAAATGATTATATTTAATTAAACTTTTTTAATTAAATACAAAATATTAATTAAATTAAATCATATTTAATTAAATTAATTGGCAAACCTCATTTATTTAATCAAATCATATGTAATTCAATAAATTATAAATATGTTAATATATTAAATCATATTTAATACAATTAACATCTAATTAAATACAATATTATTTAATTAAATCAAATCTTGTTTAACATCTACTTAATTCAATGTAGCTCTTAACACCGGTAGCGGATGTTGAACCCACACATTTGTGGGGTATGAGTCAACACTTCACGAACTAAACCAATCTTCATTGTTAGATTGTAAGTTTTATGAGACACACTTCTTAATTATAATTAATTATACGAAACTCCATAAAAGAATTCATTATTGAGACATACAATTCAAACTCTAAGAAAATGTTAGTTTTCTTTTATAGACTATCAATTATTAGTTAATCATATCGAATAAGCCTCTTTAAGGATACATAAAATATGGGCTTATGTGGTATAATTGTCTAAGTGAATATTTGTTAAATGGATGGTATAAAAGACAACATTTGTATATAATTATTATTTATGTTGATGACATAATTATTATCAAAATTCTTGAAGAACTTCTGAAAGTTGAATGCTTAAAGAATGTCATTTTGTGAATCATGATGCTAATATATAAAAGATGCTAAAATAGTTCTATATAGATAAATCACATTTGTTGTGAAAAACAATAATTGGAAAGTTATTAGTTGTGAAAAAAAAAAATTATTTTAGAGCGCGACAAAATGATTAAGAACTATGTGGTATTGAAGTACCATCTATTAGTGCAATCAGACACTAATGTATAGGAATGACAATATAACCCGCACCCGCGGGTACCCACCCAAACCCGTTTGATTTGGGCGGGGAAAACTCACTTTGATTGAGTGCGGATTTTCCCCGAAATTAAAATTTGTGGGCAAGGACGGGTTTGGGGGTGGTGATATCCACCCCGCCTCCGCCTCCGAACCCGCCCCGCAAGTAACATTAATGTAATTTTTAAATTTTATATACATATACATATACATATTGAATATACTTAATATTTTTTAAAATATTAAAAATTATAATTTTATCTATATAGAAACTATTTTTTTATTTTATAATTGTCTAATAATAATTATTTTATTATATTAATTATAATAGATATGATTTTTAAATTTATAATTTTATATATATATGAATGGGTGCGGGTGTGGGTGGAGAAATCCGAACCCCGTTGCGGACGGGGACGGGGGCCTAAATTCTACACCCACTATGAAACTGGTGCGGGTTTTCCCTGATTAGTCGGGTGCGGGGGTGGAGGAGACAAAATCCGTCCCTGCCCCGTCCCGTTGCCATACCTACTAATGTATCTCACTAATTATACATGGCTTGATAACTCATTTTCTATTATTTTATTAGAAACATATAGTTCTTCACATACACGAAGGCATTGGATAAGAGTGAAACATATACTTTGAGGTTATATGTTTAAGGCTATATGTTTACGTGTAATGGTATAACCATTTCATAGAGATTTGTCAAACAAACCATATTATCAACACATACAAATTATGTAGAAATTTTAGAGTTTTATGAGACAAGTCAATAATGTATTTGATTGAGATCTATAATTCAACACATAAAAGATAATTTTATTTTGTCTTCGAGAAGAATGATTATAACAATTCTTTATTAAGATAATATTGTGTGCGTTGCTTAGTTAAAAGAAAGGTACCTTAATGGAGAAAGGACAAAATATTTCATTGGAGTTCGTTTACACTTAGGATCTTCAAAAGAGTGGCGATTTAAGCATTTAAGAAATTCAATCTTGTGATAATCTAGCATACCTCTTTTTACAAAGTGACCATCAAGTAAAATTTTAAATAATTAGCACATAAGATTGGCCTTCATCATCCCAAAGATAATTGTCTGCATGAAGGAGAGAAATAAATATATTTTGCGTCTTTTTTTCATTCATCGTAGTTTTGTCTCATTGTGTTTTTGTGGTAAGGCTTTTGACAAGTTAGTTCTGTTGGATCTTTTGTTGGGAGTATGCTGCAAATCTTGAACAAGAAGAAGATGAAATTGATGATAATGAAGGTTGCACAAATAAATTCCAAAACGTCTGTATCACACTAAGCTTTATGTTAGATTTGTCCCCACCAATCTATATATATTGGATGCAAACGGGCTAACCGGCGAATACCCTTCAAGATACTTTGGAATCCTTGAAGTGAATTGCATATTCACATCAAACATATCGATCAATAATAGTTTACAGAATAAAGTTCCTTCATTTACTCTCGTTCACTAAAAAAAAAAAATGACTTAGAAATATTTTTGACACATGTCACATGAAATTTGTGTTCTTCTTTTCTGTCTCTAAAGTGTCTCTATTTATAGAGAAACTCATACCAATTGGTGAAAGAAAACAACTCTTGAAAAAGATTGTAACATTTGGTAACTTAAAACATGCATTGGTTTGAATTAAACCCCAGCATTGCAACCACTTGACCAAGTGGTACATTAAGTTATTTAATTTTGCTACATTAATATAGCTATTAGAGAATTCCAAATATATTTTGGAAATACCCCTCACAATCCCCACCATTTTCAAAATACATCTAAATCCGTTATTTCGAAAATCTCATGGTTTCAGATAAAGGTATCTAACGATTTGAATCATTACTTAGTAAATTATGTTTTCACTCATCCCCGAATAGATTGGTAGACAAGATTTGAACCAACCATTCATTAGAGCAAGTGTGCATAACTCACACATGAAATCTCGGTACCATTGATCGAATTATAAAAATGTCACATTTGATAAGGCCTTGTGTCTCATCCTTTTCGTGAGAATTTAAGAGTCAAGCTCTTGAACTCTATGAAGCAGCCCGCTTTATTCTCATATAGGTGGACTATATCAGAAATGCACCCATAATTATACATTCCAGCAAATATATGTTATATGTCCATTAAGAGGAGACCTCATCCTACCACTTTTATTTTATGGTCCAAGTACTTTTACCTTTCGGATGTATCTATTGTCAAGTATTTCAATCACTCTAATAGTGTACTTTCAACATTGAACTCAAGACTTGATGTTACTCAAGTGTGAGTTGATCGTTTCCACCATTGGTGATTATTTAGATATGATCTAGTATCACATCCCTAATGATGTCTTCAACACCATGTCCTTTGTCAGACCTTTCGTCAAAGGATCTACAAGATTCTTTTTAGTTCTTTCAAACACTATGGATATCACTCCATTAAATCCTTTACATAGCTATGTGTTAAACCAATATGTATTGATTTTCTATTATATACTTGGTTATATGCTTTTGATAGTGTGTATTGACTATCACAATGTATGGATATTGATGCTATTTACTTTGGCCGAATTGGTATCTCATACAACAAATTTCTTAGCCATTTAGCCTCTTTACTACCTGCAGCTAGAACAATAAATTATGCAGCAATGGTGGTATCGGCAATGCAAGTTTGTTTCTTTGAACCCCAAGAAATTGCACATCCACCAAGGTTGAAGATCCATCCACTTGTGGAAACATGATCCTTAACATGATTTACCCAACTAACAACTGTATATCCTTCCAAAACTAAAGAATATCCATTATAGATTAAATTATAGTTAATTGTTCCTTTCAAATATTTTAATATTTTATTAATAGCATGTCAATGTTCTTTACTTGGATTGCTTGCATACCGACTTAACCTTCCAACAACATATGTTATATCAGGTCTGGTACAAGTCATGACTTACATCAAGCATCCGATTACCATTTATATTCTTGATAGTGTTGACCAACTATCACCAAACTATGGCCCTTTTACCATTTAATCTCTTCACATTGTATCACATACAATGTATAAGCATCTAAATTATCACATACACAAACTTTTATGTCATTCTGCCTTTTACTATATTTAATAAGTATCTCAATTTAAAATTTTAATTCTCTTTTCAATATATTCAAGTCCAAGATATAATACATTAAATGCATTAAATATATAACAGAGCATGATCATAAAAATTTCTCATAATTAAATATCACAAGGTGGGCCCAAACATGTAAGTCATCTACTCCTTAACAAATAAGAATTCATTTCATTTCTATTAAATAAACTATTTCTTCATAGTTATATTATAACTAATACATGCATCATGAATTCTATTTGTTAATTCAAGTTTCATATTTAAATATGTTCTATAGTAAATACAAATAAGTATCACAATAGAAAATAAACAATGAATAAAATCATTAAGATTTTCTACCAGTTTCTTTCATAAACATTTGTCAACTTACAATAATTTTAAAATATATATATCTAAATCATTTTAAATATTAAAATAAGCAAGAAATTGACAGATACTTTTATACTATCATGCACATATAATATGAGTTAATCAATTTTAGATTTAATAACTTCTCACATAAAGCGTCACTATCATTGAGACATACATTTGATATTTATTTACACTACTTTAAATAAATTAATGTATTAAATATGCATCTTAAACCATACATATTCATACTTGTCAAGATTTAAGAGACCAAAATTATAAATAAACTTTTTTCCACCAGTCAATCATAAATTCTTGTTCTTAGTCTAAAAACATCAACCATAGATAAACAAAAATTTCATCAAAACATATTATCTCTAATTCCATATTATTAATTTTCCACATCCTATCTCCATATTATTATATATGCATCCCAAAAGGAAAATTTATTATATATGCATTTCAAACATGAATGTAATATATAAATGTATTAACACTGAATAACTTTAAGTGCCCAACCATGAATTTTCATATGTGATTATTTTCAAGACTTTAATTAATTTTTAAAATCCAAACAAGCAAAATTCATGCATAAACCATATTAAATTCACATACACGAATATATTCTAAATCATGCATATCAATCTAACCACATGTTAAATTTAACATAAACAAATATAATTACTTTGGAGAACCACATATGAATTTAGAACTTCAAACATATCATATATATTCATATAAATTAAATGTGTACCTTTCACCATGGTCAAGAAAGTCCATCTCCTATAAAAGTTGCAATAATAAATAAATTTGATAATCGAAAATTGAACCTAAAGATTCTTGGATCTTTTGTTGGGGTATGCTGCAAATCATGAACAAGAAGAAGATGAAATTGATGATAATGAAGGTTGCACAAATAAATTCCAAAGTGTGTGTATCACATTAAGCTTTAGGTTCGATTCGCCCCCACCAATCTATATATATTGGATGCAAACGGGTTAATCGGCGAATCCCCTTCAGGATACTTTGAAATCCTTGAAGTGAATTGCACATTCACATCAAGCCTATCAATCAATAATAATTTACAAAATAAAGTTCCTTCATTTACTCTCGTACACTAGATAAATGAAGAAATGACTCAGAAATATTTTTGACATAAGTTTGACACATGTAACATGAAATTTGTGTTCTTCTTTTCTGCCTCTAAAGTGTCTCTATTTATAGAGAAACTCATACCAATTGGTGAAAGAAAATAACTCTTGAAAAAGATTGTAACCTTTGATAACTTAAAAGATGCATTGGTTTGAATTAAACCCCAGCATTGTAACGACTCGACCAAGTAGTATATTAAGTTATTTAATTTTGCTACATTAATATAGCTATTAGAGAATTCCAAATACATTTTGGAAATATCCCTCACAAGTTCTCAAACAAATGATGTTGTACATTTTTTGCTTCATGAGAATATTTTTTCCACTAGGTTTTTTTAACTTTTTTTCTTCACTCCATTAGGTTTGTTCCTAGTAAGGTTATAATGTATATCCTTAATTAGAGAACTATTATGAATATTTGATGGATGTTCAATTCCATAAGCTTTTCATACAATATTTTTCAACGAACAAATTCTCTTGTAATAATGTTTTTCCCTGGTTTTATCATAGTAAATGAATCCATATTAGTGACAACATAAACATCAATAACAAATAAGACCCAAAAATAACATCAATAACAAATAAACAATCAATGTTAAAAAAATTGATGACGATTAAATAAATATATATAGGAATCGATACATACATTTGATGGATTGAAATCCATTCCATAGATTCCAAACCTCAATAGTTTTATTCTAATATCTTTCTTGTAGAAAATATAATGGATTGGATATTTTGAATGAAACAATAAACTTTTAAACTTGCAAAATTGATCGTAGAATGATAGTTATTAAACATTGTAAGAAACAATATAAATGTGAATATTATGAAGAATGAATAATATAATCCGCACGTGTGGATACTCATTCAAATCCGTTTGATTTGGGTGGAAAAAACCCGCTTTGATTGGGTGCAGGTGCGGGTGCGGATTTTACCCGAAATTAAATTTTAGGGGCGGGGACGGATTTTGGGGTAACGATATTCACCCCGCACCCGCACCCGAATCCGCCCCACAAGTAATATTATAGTAATTTTTGAATTTTCTATACATATACATATTATATAAACTTAATATTTTTTTAAATATTAAAAATTATAATCTTATCTCTATAAAAAAATAATTTTTTTATTTTATTATTATCTAATAATAATTATTTTATTATATTAATTATAATAGATATGATTTTTAAATTTATAATTTTATATATATAAATAGGTGCGGGTGTGGGCGGAGAAATTCAAACTCCGTTGTAGGCGGGGATAGGGGAATAAATTTTACACCCGCTATAAAACGGGTGCGGATTTTCTCCGATTAGTCGGGTGCGGGGATGGAAGAGACAAAATCCGTCTCCGACCCACCCTGTTGCTATGCCTAAATATGGAGGAATGAGAATTGAACCATGAATAACACGTACATTGTCACTTATATAAGACCTTGGCCTCACAATGCATGGACCACTGATTGGTTCCAATGAGACACTAGAAATGAATGATATTGATTACATATGAAAGCCCGTTGTGTTATTTGAGATATTGGGAAGTGTTGATTTTAATTACTTAATCAAGGGATATGTGTCGTTAGTGGAGTGAGATGTTTTGATATTTCCAATGTATTCTAAATAGTTTGAGTAGCTATTACATATTTTCGAGATAACTCATCAAGCATGCATGTAATTAATGTGGACAATTGAGTTTCTTTATTATTAGAAGGTTTTGTTAAAATAAATGTATGATTTAGACGGGAATAATCGTTTATATGAATAGAGAGAAAGAATCCAAATAATTGGTGGACCAATGCAATAATAATGATTTGGCTGGCTAACTTAATTTTCGAGATATTGATTTATTTACATGCTAACAAAGGAGGTATGTGGACGATTCACTTGTTGGAGGTATGTGGATAGTTTGCACATAAAAAAAGTTTTACTATATTTATTCTACATTTACCTTTATTCTTATTATTTAGGCGGGAAAAAGTTATTTAGAATAGTTATAGGATTAAGAAACAAAAGATGTAACACTAATTTGTTTCTCTCAATTTTAAATGCAAATAATTAGCTTTATAATATTATTACTAAATCTTGATGTATAAAAAAATATTTTATATAATTATATTTTTAATTATAAAAATTACAAGTTAGAAACTGAATGATTATATAGATGTTGATAATGGCAAGTTAGAAACTGGATGGTTATATCGATAAAGCAAGTGTTACTAATGATGATACCTTAAAGTTAATAGAAATGATTTGAAGAGTCAACAAACTCTATTAATAGAAATACGAAGAATTCAAAAAGACTAACACTTAGTATAAATATCAATTAAAAATATTAGTTTACTTAGCAATTAAATAATTAAATCATAGATTATTGGTTTTATTAAAAAAATGAAAAAGTTGACCATAAATTTGAAGCAAAAATTTTGCTTAAAAATGACATCAGTTTTATAAATAAATATATTTTACCATATATTTATTCCAATAATTTATAGGATAATTTTGTAAAATTATGTATAAAAACGTGAGTTTGTAGGATCCACATGGTGACCGTATATATCTACTCTTTTTCCCAAACTCATGTTTAAAAATTGTCAACAAATAGGTATTTACCTATTGAGTAAAAAAAAGGTATTTATCATTTTTGTCCAAATAATGTCAAGTAAAGGAATTCTATTAGAATTGCTACTAATTCACATAGCATTAGAGTTTACATATAAGTACAAATTTTGGTGGGTAGCAAACCACACATTTTTACCATGATAATTTACCCAAACTTTATAAATTTTTATATTATTTGAGAATAGCTGGAAATATGGTCGGTTGGTTGGAATGGAATAACACAAAAAATATATCTTCCAAACTCAAATAAAAAATTAATTATATACTAATTAAAAATAATATCTAATCTTATTTAATCTTCTTGATTAATTAAAAAAAAAACTAATTCCTTATTCAAACTACATTTATTTTTATAAGATTACAATTAAAATTAATTGAAAGGTCTTGAGAATGGTAATATTTTTTAAAATTAAAATTAAAATGAAAAAACATCACATAACAGAAATAACATCCCAACAACAGTGACACTCCAAAAATATCTTGAGAATAGTAACAATAAATTAAATAGCATAAATTGATTAAAATTTACTTATATTTAAGACAAACAAACATAATAAATTTTTTATGTTATAATTGAGTCAATAGAAATTATATAATTATACTTGGTGAGACATTCAAGTAGTAAAATGAAATTTTTTTACTGCCATTGAAAGTATGGGCCCAAAAGTAAATTAAGTGTGGTGCCCCCACATTGCCATATTCAAATCCATTTGTCTAGCAAATCACTGCCTCACTGGTACAATGAATGGACCACTGAATTGATGAACAATAAAGTTACTTCAATTTAATGTCATGATTATTTAGTTGTCACTGTTGACAGCAATAGACATTGACTCAACAAATTTGGAATTTTACAGCACACAATACAAACTAAGCACAAATATGTCTTCAAACTAAAAAAAGAAAATTTTAATAAACAAAACAAACATTCTTCCAACTAAATAGGAATATTCAATTCTAACCCTAAATTTGCCATATCCACAAATTTATTGAAGTAAAATCTATTTTTGGTCTTTTCTACCACAATTAATGCCTTGTGTCTCTACAAATTAAGTTAAAATTAAAATTAGCTAGTGTTTCACATTCTAAATTCTAAATAATAATAATAACATGGAAAAAACTCACCTAACTAAAAATAAGAGCAACTTCCTTCTTCTTACAAACAAATAGAATCAACAAGAAGGATCAACGGCTTGGTGGTGATCACAAACAAACAGAAAAGGTAAGAAGGACAACAAAATAATGTCATGGTTTCATGTTTCGGTCGTGTCAGAGCTTATTATGGTCCCTTCTTCGATTGAAGAAGAGATCGGTAGTTTGCTTCCCGATTTCATCTTCTTCACATCTTCACTTGAACAAATGAAGATTCTTCTTACCACGTTACAAAATTCACTGCAAGATAATGATAGATACCAATCAGTATAGAGAAGGTTAAAATTAAGAGCACAATTTTTCGTGCTGTTTGGCACTAATTTATGATTTGATTTCGATAAAGTGAAAGTGAGTAGAGAGTAAAGTGTCTCAAACATTAATGAAAAAATCAAGGGTTGATATTTCAACACACCTACGATTTGCCATGTATGTGCATGTAATAATAACATCAATCATTAATGTATTCATTAATAGTTGATATTACTTACTTACACTATAACATAACCTATGATTTTTTATGCATGTGCATGTAATATCAATCATTGATTATTCTTCACTGGTTGAGATTACTTACTTTATACCCTTACATAAGTTGCTCATTGCAGATCTATGATTTGGCATGCATTTGCATGAAATATCAAACATTGGTTTATTCGTCAATAGTTGATATTACTTATTTTATACTCAAACATTAGTTGCTTATTACACACCTATGTTTTGTTATACATATGCATGTAATATCAATTATTGAATTATTACTAATTCTTTCAACATATGTTTGTGTTGTCTCATACTGATTAAGGTTATACTCACGGCCATGGATCATCTCCCACAAGCATCTTATCTCCATCATTATCAGTAAAGATAACTTTCCACTTATTTCTGTTTTGAAGCTGTCCCTTTATCTCAAACAACTCTTCCAATTCATCGATTAGTTGATTATACCCATTAAACATTGTCAAATCTACAGCGCGACCAACTGCAACATCCTGCATTTGAACCTTTTTCACAGGTTTTGAAAAACAATGGAAGTCATATATCAGAAACTTTTCTTATTGAACTACTTCCGCCGGAATAAATTATAAGTAAAAATAGTATCTGAAAAGTTGATGTAACTGGTTAAAAATTAAGACCAGATACATCAACTTTTCAGATACCATTTTTGCTTATATTTCATTCCTGAGGGAGTATATAACAAAACATATAAACTTTTATCTAAATATGTATTCTATGTTCAAAACCTTGATGCGACTTCTAATACAAATTTGCTTGCTTTGACCCTCCTTTGGAGTTACTTGTTGCGGTTCTTGTTTCCTCTCCATAGAAGGCAAAGCCTTTGAGGTGTCAGACTTACGGCCAGTATCGGAGCTGGACAACGTGCTGGAACTAACTTCGGTGGTAACTCCAGTTATGTTTACTGCATGTGAAGATGCTTTCCCTACCGCGGTCGAGTTTTTGGAATGACTAATAAGATTAATTCCAAACAATCGATAACTTGTAGTAGCAGTCTCAACTTTGTGGTCCTTATCAACTTGATCAAGTGCACAGTCAATGTTCGGTATAGATGATTGAGACTGTGAAACAGGCCAAGCCGAGACACTCTTGCTATCATCCGTCGTGTCGTGAAGTAAATGAGAAGGACCGTTAGAACGGGGAGAAGATAGCCAACTTCCTTCTGTATGATTCCTCGATATAGTATTGCTCATAATATCATTTTGCTTATGATGCCACGTACTGGCACGATCGTCTGTTTTGCTTCCGGCTAAAACACTAAGTTGTGTTCTATCGGGCGGTGTCAGCCTAGCATCCCAGAAAATAGAGGCAGCTGATGTTGTGTCTAGTTTGAAATTAACATGTAGAAGGTCAAATAAAACTAATAACTAAAAAATATAAGAAATGGAAAGAGTTATTAGAAATAGTTCCTCACCAACATTGGGAACTTCACTCGGTGGTCGAGGCCTTTTAGACTTTGCAGCTGTAGGTTGAACCGAGGGTGTAGAAGCCGAAGAAACAAATGGTTCTATCTCCCACGGTGAAACCCTGTCAGGTCTTGTAATAGATGCAGGTTCATCCCATTGAACCTGAGGAATCACAAACACAGAAAAAGAAGATGAATAACACACAATCGCTGAAAATCGAATGAACAATTGCAAAGTCAAAGAGGACAATACCTTAAGTGATCGCCATTTTGAATTAGCCCAATGGGGAGAAATATCCTCTACTCCAACTATGGTACCAGAAAATCTGATCAACCATGCATTAGAATAGCTAAAGGAAGGTCATTGAATAAGCTACTGCAATAAATTTTACTACCTTTTTTCAGACTCTGCAGAATCGTCGCCCTCAAACCTCATCTTGAACCTCATGCCCACCGCAAACTTGTTATTGATAGCCGTCAAGTATTTGTTCACGCTTACGATGAACTGACTCGTTCTAAGAAAAGAAAAGCTCGTTTCAACAATCATCAACTAATTTTTTAATTAACACAATTTTTATCTCTTAGGGTCTGTTTGGATTGGCTTATTTGAGCTTGCCTACTTGCATAAACACTTTTCAGACTCTTAGGGAAAGCTTATGAAAACAATTTATAAGTCATACAAAAACAGCTTGACTTTTTTTTTTTTGTTATAGAAATAGCTTATACATAAGCACTTATATGAAAAGTGCTTAATTAAGCTGTTTAAACAAGTAAACTTTCTACCTCGGCTTATAATATACAACGAAAAGAGTCTGAGTTGCAACAGCATGGGAGGCAGTTGCAAGAACTCCTAGGTGCATACTCTGACTAGAAATCACAGATGATGGCATGCTACTTGATTGCCGAGCAAGACGTCTGACTCCAACACGTAATTCTCCATTTTCCCCTCTACACATAAAATCTTCATTATAGCAGTGCTTGTATAATAAAACAGATATATTCATATATGAGTTTATACTAGAAATCTAGAATATTTATGAACCATGTTAATGAAAAAAAGAAAGCAATGAATGTTCACCTCAAAAACACAAAGGTATCTCCTGCGACTAATCGTTTGGAAGTCACAAAAGTACTCCATCCAGTTGTGAGAAGGTGTCTACGCGGTTGACCTGATCGAAAAAGAGAAATAAGTTCAATGGAAAATCATTACACAAATAAAAAGTAAAAGCATAGACTTTTTACCTCTAAATATATGCTTAAACCTCCATTCATAACCATGGAGATCTTTGGCAACCAGTTCTTGAGTTGGTGTTGGTTGAGACATGTCCTAAAAAACAATTACAAACATCAGTAATAACATCATGCAATCGGAGAGTAAAAACCGATAAAATTTCAATAAAAATAAAATGAAACAAACAGTATTACCATAGGAGGAAGGCACTCTGTGGCATGTTTCCTGAGAACCGAGAAGCCACCGTGAGTGCTGGTATCAGAGGCAGTTAAGATCTTGCAAAACGCGTGAACGGTTGGTCTCGGAGGTTCAGCAGGGCTCGGATCAGGGATTGTAGGCTCATCTTGCTAATACATTTTTTTCCATTAGAATCTAAACAATGGGTGAAAAGAATCTTCGGTTGACCATTAAAAGTAGAGAATACTAAAAGAGGCAGCAACGTTCTTACATTAGATTCTGGTACCAAAGTTATCTGTGCATAAACCTCATCTGTTTCTTGTTCAGCCTAAAACATGGCAAAATTAATTCAAGGTAAGTTATTTTTTTTCATTTGTTAGTTAATAATTAAAGTTTAAACCAAACTATAAATAGAAACTCCAAAATCAAGATGATCCTTTGACAATTTCCTTATCAACCAAACACGATTTATTATTACTTTCCATTCATATAATCAAAAAACGATGATAATTAAGGAGAAAATTACCAGTAAATGGACATTCACGACGCGACAAAGGATCTTATTAGGAAGTTTCAACAAAGGGATCCTCTGATTTAGTTCTTGATTAGTAGAAGCCTCTAACTACAACAACAAATAAAAAAGGTTAAAAAAAACGAAAATTTCATCATATGCAAAACCAAGACCACCCTACAGCTCCATTTTCAGACAACATAAATTTCCTGCTTAAAAAAGAAAGCAAACCAAAATAATTTCCACCACTTCGATCTAAATTGTGTCATCAAAGGTTTTTGTTGTCTATTCGATCATAATCAAGATTATATCAGTCCTATTTGACTATAACTCTCTACAATATCAAAGATTCCAAAACAACTGCAATTGAGGCTGCATGAGTCGCATTTGACCATAAGTGTCCACAATAGCAATAATCATGAGTAGACTGCCATTCTCTTGACCGAAAGTTAGCTCACATCAGCTGTATTTGACGCGATTCTCATTCTCCACAATATCAATCATCGCTACAAGACTGCAGTTATCTTGACCGAAATTAAGAAAGTCAACTGTATTTGACTACGATTCTCCACAATATCAATAATCACTACAAGACTTAGATTCTCTTGACCGAAATTCAGACCACATCAGCTGTATTAGACCACGATTCTCCACAAAATAAAAAATCGCAACTGCGATTTAAAACCTTGAAACCAAAAAAACAAAAACAAAAACTAAATATAACACAAAGGGAAATGAAAATTGAAAGAAAAAACTCACTTGTTCCATGTGTCCTTGAGGAAAATAGAAAACCCTCTGACCAACACGAGGAACCTCCACCAATGGTCCCGCAATCTTTTCCCATTGTACTTCATACATCTCATCCGAACAACCACCAACTGCATCACCACATAAAAAAAATAACATTAACACCAAAAAAAACAACAAAAAACATCAGATTCTTAAAAAGAACAAAGAAAACATTCGATTCTTACCTTGAGCTGAAACATTTGAGCCACGATTCAACATGATTCATTCAACAACAACAACAAAAAAAGACAGAAACAGAAATAACACCTTTTTGTCTTTGTGAATACGAATCCTCTTTGTTCCAACCAAGCACGACAAAAAGAGAAACAGTTAACAAACGAGATCTAGTTAGTTGAGACGGTTGAAGAACAAGTAATTTTTTGTTAGTGTGTGTTTGTTTTTGTTGTAACGTAAAACGAAGCAGTAGAAGAAGGTAGGAAGAAGAAGCAATAAAGCAGTGAAACGGTTAGAGAAGCGGTTTTATGAACGACGCTTAGTTTGTGTGTAGAGAGGGTGGGAAAGGAAACGGCGTTAGTTGTTTGGTTGGAATCACTTCATACACACATTCGTTCAATCAGACATAAACCACTCTCTGTTTTTTCTTTTTTTTCTTTTTTTTCTTTATTTATACATGGTCCAATTTTGTTGCCTCCTTTGTTTGTTTTGTATCCTATTATTTTAGTACTTAAATGTAAGTAGATGATATTTTAGTTCTTTATTCAGTTAAAAAATTAAATTGATTTTTAAATTAATAAAAAATTAAATGATCGTGTATTATTTTGATATTAAGTTGTATCTTTTAAGAATTTTTATAATAGTACGTTACATCTTTCAAGAACTATTTTAATTATTTGATGACTAATTTAAAATTATGGCTAAGTTATGAATCAAAATGATAACATCTTACACTTTCAGGAACGAAAATAATAATAGTTTATCTATTTTTTTATATAATTTTTTGGTTTTAACTATTCTCGCATCTGGTTGATACAATGATCTAATCAAATTTTATTGACTTAGATTGCATAAAATGTCTCTATTTTTTCTTGTAAATTTGAACCAACTCAGTTCGGTGATAAGCGGGTTGATTTAAGTTGAATCGTCCGAGTTTGTAAGACACAAATTTCTAAAATTAATTTTAAAAAGTATATTATTGTATGAGTTTTTTTTTCATGAAAAATTTAACATTTAGACTAAATGTGATAATTTGAAATTGTAACATTGAATTTACTTGAAATATTTTTACATCAATAATACATATAAGTGTTAATTTATATTAAAAAAATTTAAAAATGATAATTATTTTGAAAGAGTTGGGTTCATAGATTCACAAGTAGAAAATCAAAAATCTATTGTCGGTATCAATTTATTTCAAGTTGGAACATGCCAGTTTTAGTTGGGTTCACACTCAAACGGATTTAGATAAAATATGGGTTGGATTAGTTTGGATGAGTGGGTTGAACAAATCATCCGAACTTGTGAACATCGCTAGTTTTAATTCTCTTAATTTTAGGAGAATAGAATCGTAATAATTTAGAATTCATCCAAGAGATAAATAAAGTCTAGTCAACAATTATTTTAGTAAAAATTTAAATTTGAGTTCTTCCGAACAATTCATCTTTAATTGAAATTGATTAATTGGAATGAATGGATAGTTCAACTAATTTGAACTAAGGATTAAAGAAACGAAGGACCATAATTTAAACTCGGATTAAAAAGAAAAAAAATTACTAACATAACAAACTAATTACTTTAAAAAAATTAAAATTAATTAATTATTTAGGTTTAATCAATTGATTATTTAATTTTTTAATATTTGCAATTTTATTTAAATTGGATTATATTTTATATGTCAACAACTTGTGGTGTGTGGTGTCATGTGTGTCTCTTTTGTATTGTCTATTCCAACCAGACATATGAAACAAGTCTTATTCCACTGGGTTTTTTTTAGAATGGATCAAGGCTTAGATAAGTTCGTGATGAATCCATAGGAATTACTACTTGGTATTAGAGGTTTTGTCAATTTTGTTTTTACGGCGTCAAAACTTATTATTTGATCCCAAAAATATTTTAACTAATAATTTAGATAAAACGATCACTCCAATTGTCGAACCATGCCACTGATGTAGCTGATCATGGATGCAAACCCCTCCAAACAAAAACAATTCTATGATGAATATTTTAAAAAAGAAGCGTATATTTCTATATAAATTACATTTATGAGCATGTGATTTTAGTATGTAATAATAATTAGTAGACAAATTTTTGGGTAACATTATCGAACAATTTGGTACATTAGGTGTTAATTGTAGTCGGAAAATTTAAAATGTCAAACATAAAGATTTAATCCACGTGTATTAACAGTGAAACAATCTTTTCTGCTGTTCGTAAATCATATTTGTTCGATCTTTAAAATACTTTGACTTTTATTAGTATATATAACTTAAAAGTCATGAAAATTCTAGTTTGTGATTGGTTAATAGTGTAAAAAATTTGTCACTATCTTCAATGTATCAAATATTTAATTATATTTTACTGCAGTATAAAAAAAATTTAATCTATAATAAAAATTTGTTACGATGATACTTAGCTTAATTGAGAAACCACAAAATGTTTTGCTTTAGGCCTCCTAAAATCTAAGTGGCAATTTGAGTGATTCTATGTTTTTGATTTTTGATTTTGAAAATAAAACATATTTCGGTAAAAGAAAGTTAAATTGATTTTCTATTTAATTTTAAAATAGTTTCTCTTAAATATAAAAATCATAAAAATAATGTTTATAATTCTTGTTTTTGTTTTAACATTAACACATAACTACCAATTACTAGTTATACCTTTTGCACATTTTCTTTAAACAATATTTTATGATCTTCCATTTGTAACTCTTTTGTATCAAACCTAGAAATCTATCTTTTTTGTATTTAGTTGCATTTTCTTAATGTACAACACTTTTTCCTTCAACTTGTTAATATTATGTACACCACATACCAATTCTTCTAAAGTTGAAGTTGTTGACTCTTGTGCCTCTTCCACACTTTTATATCAATATGAGTAGAAAAAGTTTCACTTGCTTTTGATTTCCTCTTTCTTTTAGATACTTTTAGAACCTAAGTGAAATTGGGTTGCGATCACAACTTTTTTGCATGTGCGAATTAGAAGAGGATAGGTATACTCCATAAACAGATTTCTTTATTCTCTAGCTATCTATTAATGATGAGTTTGCTCACTTAGGTTCATCATTTAACATTCGCCATATAAATTCTAACTTCAACCGATCATGTGTATCTTGAACATAAGTTATATGTGTATCTCCCATGATTTTAGTGATAGAGCTACCACTTTTCTTTCTTGAATTGGCTTAATTATAACACCCTCCAAATTTTAAACTACATTACTCAACTTTGTTGATCAAGACTTAAGTTGTACCAATTCCTTCACATGCAAATCAAAATGATGTTTATTGTAATTGTATGTAATTATTTTCCAAAAAATATGATTTTTTATTTAGCCTCACAATTGTATCTTTCATAATGTTTAGCCATAATTGAGTGAGGTTGTTATCTTTTTGTTAAGTAAACATTTATCCATGTTTTTTAGGGGCCTAAAGCAAGGGTTTGATCTATTTGATGCTTGGACTATCCCTTTGCATAATTATATTTTGAACCTACATCAATGTTGAAGTTCTAGTTTGTATAGCTTCCTTGAAATCATGATGTAGGGGTGTTCAAGACCTGACTCGATTTACTGACTCGACTTGCTCCATGCAAACCTGACATATTATATGACCTAGTTTGAATAGAGACAAGTCTAGGCCAACCTTTGTATTACATGGCCTACCTATAAATACACATAATTTTAATATATAATTTTATATTACCTTTTTAAGTAAGGTTTATATTTAGCTTTTCATCTAAAGTTTGACCTTCTTTTTTGTGTATGTGTCTTTGAATTTTTTGAATTGTTTCATTTTTTGTTTATTTGAAAATACACTCACATATAAGATGATATATTATTATTATTATTATTATTATTATTATTATTATTATTATTATTATTATTATTATTATTATTATTATTTTCATACAACAATGTCCATTTGTAATGAAGTAGAAAAACATATCATATATTAAAGAATTGTTTGAATTGGTGGTATAGAATAGGATGAAGTGAGATAAAATATAATGAAATAATGCCCACTTTTCATACAGTAAAATTCAGTTATCAAATTAATTTATCTAATTCTATTATTCCACTTTATACCATTATCCAAAGTTATGGTATGAGAAATTATAGTGTATATAATATATTATAGATGGTCTTGAAATTAGTTATGCATACTAATTTATGAGGCAAGTATATGACTTTAAAACTTAATATATTGCCTCACTTTTTGTTATTACTTGTATATGTATATATCTAGTTCTGAGCTTAAATTCAAAAAAACAAATTGCACTCTTTGTTCCAACACTTTTCACGATAACATAATATTCATAAAAAAACATGTGCAAATTTAGTTTGATAATTAAAATTATTACATAATTCCTTAGGCTTTAAGAACACTTGTTAAAGAGGAATTTAAAATGAATTAGTATTCTTTAATATTTAGGTAAAGGATTGTTATGTTCATTATAATCCTATGCATAATTTTTGCTCACACATTACACATTAACGTCTTTCAAATTATCATGCTAAATGTTAAATATGTTAACATCATTTTTGTGCAAATTCACCTCTTTACTTCCTTGCAAGCAATCATTCTAATGTGCTCTAATTGTATTTCTAGTCATGTTTTGTTATGGATATAAAATGATTAATTTTAATTTATCATGTCAAATGATAAATGAATTAAAATTGTGAAAGTTAATTTTTACATTTTTGTTAGCAATGCTTTAAATGTGTATTAATTGCATTGTTGATCAATCTTTGCAATGTGCAAGTCATATGGTGAACTTAATGGAATACTTATTCTTGTTGATAAATGAATGTTTCAATGTTTGGAGTTATCATTTTAATTATGATGCATGATAGACCAAAAACTTGGGACAAGAAAAAGGATATAAAGTCATGTTTTTTTTTAATTGAATCTAGATTCTATGCTTCCTTGCATAAGTCGGACTTGTAGTGCATTTTTCATGATATATTTTATCTCCACAAGTCTTATATATGTTCATTTATCTCAAAATTTTGGATGAATCCAACTTGTTTTGTAAATGGTGAACAACCTATATTTTGCTTGATGCTTAAGTGTAATTTTTTGGATATGACTTTTTAAATGGATGTCCTGATTTGAGATTTATTTTGGAAGAATTTCAACAAGAGGATATATAATAGTTTTCATGAGAATGTTTAGTGTATATTGGCTATAAACTTCAAAACCGGTCTGAAAAGAATAAAATTTTCAAATTTTTCTCTTAAAATCATATTTGACTTATTTCTAGCATGAAAGTGCTGTTTTGAATATTGATGAATGATCATCGTAATGCACTTACATGTTATGTATTAAAAAATAGATATGAGCGTTATGAGATGTATATGCTTATGCATAATGAGTCTTATTTGGTATTTGTTGCATAGTGTTATTGTGAAATATGATCTAAGTGTTCAAAATATATTTTAAGCATGAAATAGCAGCAATAAAAAAGTCTCATACACACTCACTAATGAAAGCTTAAGCATGTGCCTAATTGTTAGCATGTGTGTTTGCATAAATTTTGTGAGAATCGTTATGTGAAATTGTTTTACGTTTCTCTAAAATGAAAACAAATCCTCTTACAGAAGATGGTCCTCTAAGAGTTTTTTATTTTTTTGAAAAATCGATAAACATCTTCATCATTAGAATATTCTGAAAAGAGAGAAAACTATTATTGATATGATGTCAATTCACTCTAATTTTGAGCTTCCTCATAAGCACAATTTTCTCTATTTTTAAAATAATTGGACAATATCAATTGATTACCTGTATTTCTAATGGCTAAAATCTAGTTCATCATATCCTAATAATGAACATGATCATGTCCAAATAAAAAATTTATCTCTAGTGAAAGATGATAAAGAGCAAAAAGGTATCATACTCAAATATAAAGAAAATTGAAATATTAGATGATATTCAATTTCATAATACTCAGGGGAAGTTATTAGAGAATATTCTCGTCCTTTCAACATACTTTAGAATTGAGATAAACTAATCTTTCCTAAAACTGGGAGAGTATAATGTTTGTAACTAAAGTTATAAATGTGTTGTCCTTAAACCCTAGCTCAACTGACATATGTCGAAATTTTTAGGTTGGACGTCTTGTCTCGGGTTTGAACCCGGGACCTCACAGTTGTCTGAGTTAATTATGGCGAAATTTACCGTATGTTATAAGATTAAAAAAAAAGTTATAAATGTATTGCAATGCTTACATGTATTTGTTATGTGACTCAATCATATCGACTTTGTTATCATTGTTTATGTCTTGATTGCAATGTTGACTAAAATGATTATTGATCACCAAACATACTTTGCGCTTTAATGTAAAATGAAAACTTGATAAGTTTAATATGTGAATGGACTTCTCAAATTGCGTGAACTTCATAACCTCTTGCATGCATTTAGGACGAGTTTAATAAAAATGTAAAGAATTAAACTCTTATATGTGTTTAGTGGAGTTTAATCACATATTTATGAACATTCTTGCATTTGTTGTTACACCTATCCATAAAAGTTAAAATTTATTCAAAATGTTTGTCATCATTAATAAGAGAGAAATTATTGTATCAAAACCTTTTTCAATATTTGTTTTAATGACAACAAGCTTTATGGTGTAAGTGTAATGTTTTATGAATGGTGATCTATTGAGGATTACAATAGAGTTTTGCTTAAGGAATAAGAATTACATAAGTAAACAAAATAGAAGTCACTCACATAAGCAAGTGCACAATACCTACTCAATAGAAGCCACTCATATCAACAAGTTCGCAAGCTTCATGAAGATATTAGAAGGATATTGTTTGATTCTCAAGATAATTGATTAAGAAGATGAGAAACTCAACATATAGAGTATTCCTCATCATATGAAAGTTCATACTTGAAGGAATCTTTGAAAAATTAATTCAACTACCTATCATTTATGTATAAGAGTGTTTGTTACAAGAGAAAAGAACATTCTCCTTTTCCAAAGATGGATGTTGGCCTAAAAGTATATGATTATTGCACCTACATTGTTATAACACTGTTTCAAACAAGTTTATGAACCAATGATAATCGCACAAATCAAAATTTGCTTCAAGAATAAAGCGCAACAAGTGTTTAGAATGTTATGAACCAAGGAACAAGGAGATTGATCAAAATGATCATCTACTTGTAAAAGATGACAAGCAAAAGACAAAAGTGTACTTTAAAGTACAAAGATATGACCTCTATGCACAAACTCTTATACAAACAATAATAAATGTCTTAAAAGGAAGAAAAAGTTTCCTCCCACTTTTATACTTACATCATATTTCAAGAGAATATTTTGGTCGGGTGAACATTCACTTCAAGACTTAAAGCAAAACATCTGAATGATCATTTTGATACCATGGAAAATATATCCAATGGATATATTATGGATTCAAACATATCATAAGATCAATAATAAAGTCAGATGATATCTTTATGAAGGAATCTCATAAGGAATATATAATAAACTATATCAATCATTCAAGAGAATGATTGTTGAATCTTCAAGAGAACATCTTCACGAAGAACATGTCCGATACATTCATGTCTATCTAAATCATCTCAAAGATAATCGATGGACAAGGCAAGATGTGTGCAGTCACTAAGAGAAATTGTGGGAAATATAGCATCTGCAAAATATTTTGAGGATGATATGCCAACAAGATATTAACCTTTCATTAGAGTTGAGAACATTCTCAACTTTAATGAAAGATTATTCTCATGATGAATATGTTCATTGCAGTCAAATATTCCTATCAGTTCAGCAAAATAACAAAATTAACTTTGAAGAGAAAATCATTTCAAGATTGAATCATTTATTCAAAAATGATTGAAGAATATCCAAATAGAATGTTCTTCTGGTCACATTAAAGAACAAATGACACAAACAATATATTTTGATTTGGCAACTTGCAAACTTCAGTTAGCAATATGAATGGGAATATCTGGAATTCACTTAGCAAATTAAATACAAAGGATTTGAAGTGTAAGAAAAAGATTCTTCAAAACAACAAAAGTGAACTTTAATGTGCTACTCCCAACATTTTCATAATCGTTCAACAAACATTCTAGTTCACTTCACCTTATATCAGCGGAAAGAATGTTTTGGTCTAGAGAGAATGATCTCATCTGCAAACAACTAGTTTCTTTGATACTTCAAGAGATCGATCAAAAACTTTGCATGACACCTTGGGACATGTTCCCAATGTTTATATTTTCCTCCTACATAATAATGATATCTTCTAACATCTATAAATACATGAAGTTTTGAACTTTTGAAGCCAAGAGATTACATTTGAACCATAATCCACTTTTTAAGTGCAAGTATTATAAGATATTCATCTCCAACACACTCCAACTCATAACGTATTTGTGGATCAAAATTCTGAGTATGTTTATATATCAATCTCATTCATCTTGAGTTGTAAACAAATCCCACAAAACATCTACCATACTCTTGTAACTTCTTGAAGTCTTCTTTTTTAAGTTAGATTGAGAGAAAATCTTGTAAGTTTGTCAAGGATAAGAAAATATAGGTTATAAATCTGGTAAGGCTAAGAGAATACAAATTATAAGTCTGTTAAGGGTAGTAAAAATACAAGTTGTAAGATTCAAAGTGATCTAAGTTGTGAGGATTGGGCTAGTCCATATTGGGTAAACATACACAAATCACCACACACCCACTATTTGTTTGAAACAACTTTAAGTTTTATTATAAATTGTTTTCAGAACATCATCTACATGAGAAAGTCCTCTAACAAATTATTGTTTTTCAAAAACATATTTGAGAAACGTATTTACTAAGTGCAAGATCAAAATTCAAAAGAGCTATAATTCAAACCCTTATATTTTGTGTTGTGACTTTTTATTTCACTTCAAGACTGACCTAAACCACTAAGACAAATGTTTTTACACCTAAAAAAAATATTTACTCAACAAAGAAATTTATGGTCTTATTAATTACGTTACAGATTTGTTTAATTATTTGTTAATTCAGTTAAAGTGTGTGATTTTAAATCTTTTGTCTATGATTTTAATCTAGTTTATGCAACTATATTTGTTTTTACATTTAAAATAATATCCATTAAAATAATTTTGATAAACAATTCAAATTTAACTTTATTAGATATTTTAAAAATCATAAATGTTGTCTAGATTTAATCTTTCTTTAATATATATATATATATATGGGTTGCTAGTATACAGACACCTAGAAAATGAATTGTGTATGTTAGCAACCTACACACTCTTCATTTGAATAGAAAAACCAATTGAAACTAGTTTTGAATAAAGAACAATGTTATAAATTTATATTAGCAGACATAAATTATCATCTTACACACTTTATTTTTTAGATGTTTATATTAGCAACTCTTTCATTTTAATTAAAGCTACTAAACCATTAAGTGATTCAAAGACATGTTTTTTTTTATTTAAAAAAAAAACAATATGTATGAATAAGTTGTGATTTATTAAAGTAGAAGAATTTTCCAATGGAATGTTATGCATATCACACATATGATAGATTTACCCATTTGAATAAAAAAAAATAGAATAAGCTATTAAGCATTGTGAGAAATCAAACCCATATGAAAATATAGAATAAAAATCAAAAGCCATTAAACATAACCCATATGAACAAAATTGAAAGACAAGTAAAATAAATTATTATGAAATTGATGATAGTAAATTGGAAATGATGCGGCCAAGAGAGCAACGAAAGAGTAAGATAATTAAATAGACTGTGAGTGAGATATTATTTCTCAAAATAATAAGAAATATAAAGTTATAATTATACCCATTAATAAAAACTGTTTAAAAAATAAAATATATTAGTTTTTTTGTCCAAATAAAAAGTACGTAAATTGCTAATATACACTTTTTATTTCCTAAAACATACACTAACCCTTTAAATTTGTTAGATTGTTTTTTTTTCTTAACTAAAAAATATAATTAGGTTTAGATACCAATCATAATTAAAATGTCAATCCAGTCATAATTATGATTTTTCGCTAAAATTTGCTTTATAAAACAATTTGGCTTAATCTACCGACTTGGACCCAAGTGCGTGGTGGAAAACGGAGGAACGGGGCAACGAAAGATGCGTGTCGTTTGGGTAATGATATAACGGAGACTGAACAGAAGTAATAACTCCGTCACCGTTAAAATGCCACGTGTCTTGTTGTCTGTTTCCAAGCATGCAACAGGATTGGCTCGAGTTACCCAGCACAAGGCACAACACAAATCATTAATTAATTTTATTATCTGATTTCAACCATTTTCTTTTCTTTTTCTTTTTGTCATTTTCTTTTTGTTTTGGTAATTCAAATTGATACCACATCTTCCTAAATGCTGATTATGCGCTAATGCTACGATATGCTTATTTTGGGAGGGGTCAACTTTCTAGAATGATGAATAAAAATATACATTTATATTACCTATAGAGTTGAGTTTAACATTCATTTGATTTTGATTTCATTGGTTAATAAATTTTAATTAACAACAATTTGTTCAGAAAAATTCGAATTTTAATTTAATTGAAATTATTATTGATTAGACTTTATTTATTTTTTCGTCAAACTCTATATTATTAAGACATTTTTTTTTTCAAAACTAAAGATTTAAAATTAAAAAAAAAAATTGAATTTAGTAAAAAATGTTAGATTCTCATAACTAAATGATGAATTCAACACCCTCATAAAAAGTTATTGAAGAAGTGAATGAAAAAAATAAAAAAAAAACATACATTTATATATATATTACTACTATAATATTTATAGTTGACAAATTAATTAAATGAATTTAAAAACAAAATATCGTTTTGTCCATTCTAGAAAGAAAAAGAAAAGCCACCGAATAGGAATATTCTCATAAGGGGACTTGACTATATTTTGCTAGTGAGACAGGGATCATATATAAACCTTTGAAGAGAATATGCATCTAAATACTCACAGGGATTTTATAATATTCATCTCTACTGTTCAGCACGTCTTTTTCCCCAATTTAATGAATTGACTTAAATTTTTCTCTCTCATGGTTATACTCGTGTTTATTAAATTAACTTGCATCCTTTAATAAATTATAAATTGAAGGAGTTAATTGGAAAATATGATATCTAACATTTTTTTAATGAAAAATATCTAACGTGTTTAGCAAAAAAATCTAATGAGTTTATTTATACAGAAAAAATATTCATTAATCAATTAAAATAAATCGAATAATACATAGAGAACATTTCTCAATCCAAATAGTATCATTATGATGTAAAACAAATTTAACAAGGTTTGTAAGTTCACACATTAACGGTTCTTCTCACGTGAGCAATTAAATGAAAAAAAAAAAGAATTATTAATCATTCGAAAAGATGTGTTCAAGTCTTCTTCTACTATAATACGTCAGAAGCCTAAATCTAGGGCGAATTGGAACACCAATCAAATTTTGATTACTTCAATTACATTAGATTGGTAAAATTTCTCCCTCCACATCTCTAATAATACCACCAATGCCATGTGGATTATGGTATGGACGAGCAACATCCACATTGAAATTGAAATAGTCGTATGGAGACAGGACCATCTGGTAGATGAGATTGAGAATTGATTAAACGTAGCAGTTGTGACACTGTCTATCTGTAACGGCAGAATTAATGTTAAGTAGTGAATTTTGTTTGCACAATATTAAAAAAAAAAACATATTTATTAACTTTATAAAGTACAAGTTCATCATCAACTTGTAAAGAGTATCAGTCGAAAATTTTACAATTTTCTAATTACAAAAATACCTTGAAAACCCATGTCACATGGTTAAAGTCTAATGTAACTAGAATATAAAGACCTTGAGTCCTTAACTCTTGAAGTCACATCGTGATAACTATCGTGAAGATCCTTTCGCCATAGTACATCTAAAAATGTTGGTTGTGTGACACCATATGCACGTAATTGTAGAATTAACGTAAAAATTACATAAATATATTGAAAATAAAAAACTATATGTATTAAAACATATTACATAAGAATATCTTAATTGCAAAGAATATTAATCTAAATATTTTGAAAATTCTAATTACAAGTATATCCTAAAACCCTCAATGTAGTTATAATATAAGGACCTCTAGTCTCTAACTCTTGATTTTACATTGTGAGAATTTTCCCAGAGATCCTTTCACTGTTAGCACCTAAAATATTGGTAGTACGGTGAGAATCACAATTCAAACATATATATGATGAGCATAAAATATACTCAAACAAAACATAACCTTTATTTTATTCAATTATCAATCCATTATTATTATCCAATTGAGAAAGTTTTTGACATATCGAGGATTCTGTTCGATCTTTCAAATGTGTTAGGTTTTCAATCCAAAGGTTGCAGAGGTAATGTCTATTTTATTTCTTTACTTTTATAAGATTAATAATTAGGATGTCAAGGGTAAGCCAAAGTTAGCTCATTTTGTTTTAAATCTTTTTCAAAAATTTTAAAATGTTGAATTAAGGTTTTTATGTCGTTAATAGGTCTCTGTTACAGTGTTGTAGGCATTTACAAACCCCTAAATCCTATATTCACCGTTGCCATGAGGTTATAATGCCCTATGATTGTCCTTAATTTCATTTTAAATACATATTCGAACTTTTTGCCAATTATCGATTATTATGGTATCAATAGGGCTATCGTTTGAGGAGCCATTCGAGTTAAACTGAGGCTGGTAGTAGCATTAAGGTACTTGAAGCCTATATTCTAACACTCTCAAGTTTTTTTTACTCATTAACTTAGGTGGACCAACAATTTCGTACATGTTGAGACGGTTAGCATAAAATATTTAATATATATGTGTAGGGTTACCCATGCCCTACTAGAGATAAATAGTTAAGGAAAGCTAATGTTCGTTAGTAACTCATGAATGTTAGTAATGAGATTATGCCATATATCATAAGACTGATCTAATAAATATTATTGGCAGATGCACTAATTACTTTCTTGTGTGTTGTTTGCCTTAATTGTTCGAATGTGCTATGTGATATATAAATACTTGTGATAGTTAAAATGAGTAAGGGTGACTAACCTTCATATTATGAATTGATGAATGATATCATTAGATAAGATATGGTGAGGTTAAATAAAAAGTGACTAATGAAGCATAATATAGGTTGAAACTCAACCTAGGTGACTAGTGTAATGGATAACTTGAGATAATGAATTTGGTGTGATATGAGAACTTGTTTGTACTTAGGGTTAGAGTGGTAATGACTTGAGATATCATTTAGACTTGCATCAGGATTGTGAAGTCCAATGTCGTGTGTATGGAAACACGAGGTTGATTATTGACTGGTTATCTTGACGAGGATTTTATTATTTCTAGCATGGAAAGATTAAAATATTGGTTAATATTTCAATGGTATCGACTTATAAAACATATACTCCATGAGAAATCAAGTGGCATATGACCAATATATAGGGGACATTTGTAGCAAGTATTCCATGTGATATATAATTGATATATATATAGAGGTTATCCTTGACAATATTAAGCGGTCTGAGTCAGCATATAGGTGAGGAATGCAATTAAATAATTAAGGCTTTGAGGATGGCATGCTTAAGTGCATGACTGTATGTGAAATATGTATTCCTTTTTCATTCCATATCCTTCTTTTTATGCTTGTACGTAAATCTTAGCCCTTATTTTTATGTGTATATGGTATGTTACATTTGTGTTGCAGATGACTTGCTGTTTTCCTCCTCACTTTTTGAGGCATTTGGAGAACCCTTTGAAGTGACTTGGAAATCTTGTATCATGAAGATATAGGTGACAAACATTGAGACTTTAAATCGGAAGCACTACCATCTATACCATATGAGTGATCTACGTAGACATGAGTCCCAAACGAGAAGATACTATGTTTGTGGCACATGTTCGGATCACACACAGTTTTTCCTTCAAGTGTATCTGGTACATTCATCGTCTCTTCCACGAGCCTTGGTATCTGATAACATAGGCAGAAGGTATGTAGGAGAAAATAGTCACGCTTATCGCAAACTGTTTGACCGGGTCTATAAAGAATGTGGGTGCAGTTGTAGGAGGGGGTAGGTAACTAGGGAATATCAGATGTAGTTTATTGAGTCTATATTTTGTTTACATCATTTTGCTACCCCTTAGGGTTTGTCCCAAATAGAGGTGTAAGTGGCTACTCGAAAAATACTCAGAAATATATGAACTAAGTCAAGAATTAGAAACTGTAACGCCCCAGATTTTTTATCCCAAGATTACTTAAAAATATTTGTTTTCTTATAAAAACGACAATAATTTTTTTTTTCTTAGGAGTAGTTCATCATGTAATAAATTGAAGATGCGTCAGAAAATGACTTGATATATATTTTTTTTTGTAAAAGAATGTAATGCAATTTACTAAAATATTATTTATTTATTTATTTGCAAAGTTAATCTTCCAGTTGTTAGATCGATATTCATTTACGCTCCAAAGTAAAATAAATTCTCTTTAGGTGAAATTTAAAAGAAAATAGATTGACTGAAATTAATGACGATTCAAATATTTACTAGCGAATGAAAACTCACTTCCGCATTTCTATTTAAAGTTAATGATGAAGAGTAAATAACTTTACAATGTACCACAAAAAATTTATTAATACAAAACATTATTTTTAAATAAAAGACCAATTTTCCCACGCGCGTGCACCAGACAACACCATTCATGCAACTCTTTGAGATCATTACTACCTAAATGTTGGTGTAAGGGGTCAGTTCATCCCACAACAAAATTAAACCAAATAATAAATTAAAAGCCATAAAATATGAATATAAAATATTTTCGTAATAAAAGATTCAAAGAAGTTGATTCTTTAATAGTTCCCAAGGATGTATCAAAAGTGTATCTAAATGAATCAAGTAGCAACTCACCGTAGAGCAAATAATTAGACCAAAATAAAAATAACAATAAAATGTATGCAAATTATGCATGTTCCTAAAAGTATATGATCCGGATATAACCAGCCGCATAGGCGTCCACACAGAAGTCACCCATACCAATGGGGAAAATTAAACCAGCCACACAGGCGTCCACACAGAGGTCACCTATACCAATGGGGAAAATTAAACCAACCACACAGGCGTCCACAAAGATGCATATGATATGTCATGAAATGATAATGATGCTCAAAAGGTACATGTCACCATCCACTTAGATAATCACAAAGAGAACAATGTCCAACACACACATCACCAGCCACTTAGGCAACCACAAATATAACAATATTTAAAACACAAATCACCAGCCACTTAGGCAACCACAAAGATAACAATTTTTAAAACACAAATCACTAGCCACTTATGCAACCACAAAGATAAAATATTCAAGGTTAAATTTTAACCACATATAACATCAAAGTTTTATTCTCATTGATGCTTACAATCAAGAATCAGTAATTTTGTTATCCCAATATATAACACACAAACACGCAAATAAATGTCTTAAAGTCACAACTTTCATTTTATTAGTCTTTTAGGCATACAAATCACGGTTTACCACTAAACACATCACAAACATCAACTTAATCATGTTATCACAATTAAAATTAAAATTTTCATCAATTCCCCAAAGACTCATATATTATTCATAAAAATCAAACCTTTAAATTAAAAACATCCTAACGAACATATTACTCATGGATCATAATACAAATCATAACTTTATAATTAAGTACACCTAGACAATACAAAAATCGCAACTTTACATCAAATATATGACAACAAGTATATTACTCATGTGATAATAATAAAAATCAAAATTTTATAATTAAGTTTATGAAGGCAAACATACTACTCATAAAAACAAAACATTATAGTTAAATTCTTTAAGGCAAGCATAAAATCAACATTTTTCTTTTAAAACATCAAGCCATCATATCAATATCTTACAAACTATTAATTTAATATCTAGCCTAACCTTGCATGGGGAAAAGTCCTTACCGTAGGCGCTTTCTTTCTTAACACCTCTAAGTTCGCACGAAAACTAGCTCATGAGGCAATGACGAATTCAACACGAATAGACATTGGGATTTACGACTTAGAAAATTATTTTGGGAGTGTACGAACGACAAATAGGTGTGACAGCAAGAGAGCCTAATGGAAATGTATGAATAGAAGAAGCAGATATTGTTAAAATAAGGGGGTTTCAATAGCTATTTATGTTGCAATATTACCATTGATTTTTTGTCTAAAATTGAAGTGCACTTAATTCCAAAATTATGCTACCAATGGTTACTATTTCTTTAATTTTATTAGGTTGTTACAAAGCCAATTGAAATCATGTGTATTTATGTGTATGAGTTAATTAAGATTAACTAATAGAGTTCACCCTATATTGTAGGGTGTCACACCACCCCTTTTAATTAAATAAATAAATTAGAGGGTGTCACATCATCTTTTTAATTTTTTTATCCAATAGTTACGAAACCAAAAATTGCATAGAATAATTTTTGTAGAGCATTAAAATAAAATCATAATTTTGGTTTAAAAGAGAAGAATGCATGATATATAAAAAATCAGAGTAGTCTTTTTTGTTGTCCTCTCTTAATTGCACAAAAACTCATAATTAAATTTATAACCTTTTTAAAAAAAATGAATTAAAGGTGTTAAGAATGAGGGAATCTACATTATTTCATCTCTTAGTTGGTTGAGACAAGTACATAAAGTCTACATTATGTCAAGACAACACCATGAATTGCCATAAAATCTCGTCATTAAGGAGAGTAAAAGAATGAGTCACTATTTTTTTTTATACTAAAGATGGATTGACCAAAAATATTTTTAAACACTTATATTTTCAAAACACTTATACCGAGTTTTACTAACTCTACTATCTCCTAAATTGAATAATTATTTGGTCGAAAATAAAACTAACAAACAATATAACTTCTATAAATTCTAATTTAATTAAATAATTCAACTAATATTTTATCAACTAAAAAAATCAAGCAAAACAAGAATATCACATGTCACACATAACAAAATAAAATAGACATATCTAACACATCAATTTCATGATTATCGAAACTAATCCAATAAACAAAAGGCACAATAGTCCATTTAGGAAATAATCACATCATAAATCATCCCCATGTAATTATCACACCAAAATAATTAAATATAAATAAAGATTATAATTATTCAGGTAAAATTGAGGGTGATAAAATTTTAATTTAATTTATTTATACATAGAATAATTATTAATTAAATAAATCATGACAATTACTAAAAAGACACATATATAATATATATGAAAATATTGGGGTGTTACAGAAACACTTACTAATGATTAGTGATATGATTCCAGAGAAGAATCGATAAGGAAGGCGTAGAAAGTGCGTAGAGGTTTTTAGATAATTATGATCAAAGAACTTTAAAAGATGTTTAAATAGTGCTTTGGGTCAAACTAGAGGAGGCAAAACACAATCCATATCAATAAGGAATGATAAGAATAGGTTATGTTGTTAAAATAACAAAAATATGAACTTTCTATTACATTAAACGATTAGTCAAAATGTCTAATGGATTAACATTGGGCGAAAACTACATTACTTTATTGTTTTGATCATAACTTGAGCTACAAGTTTTTATTTAAGGAATTCTTTGTGGCGTTGGAAAGCTAAGAGGAAAACCTACAATAGAAATAGCTCTAACGATGATAAAAATACATTTGATGTTTACTCTACTGTGTTAATGTCAGTACTTCCACATTGTTGGTTCCGAAAAGTTTATATAGAGTTGTAATATCATATTGAGGTCAAAAAAAGTTCAACATAGAGGCAAGTGACACATATAAAATTATCATAAAGGGACATGACTCAAATTTTGTCCTTAAAGAGGCCTAAATTAAAGAATACCAAATGACACGAAAAACACCACAATCAAGTTTATTATGAATCTGACTTCTGAAATACAGAGTGTAACAACAAAATATTGATTGTTCAACAACAATTTGAAGTCATCTATAACTCTCTATGCCTTTTAAATAAGCTCTCTATGCCAATAGCTATACCTTTTAAAAAATACACTACTGACAAATCAAATACCACAACAAACTGACAACTTTACATCAACATCGTTACAATTATAATTTGATATAGTTTTTTTAAACCAATAAAGGAAATGAGTAGTAGAGGTAACAAACTAGGGTGAGTTGATGATTCTCGAATTTTCCCCATTCTAGTGGTTGCCAAGCACATTTGAAATGGGCAGCCGCCTAGAGTCCCAATTATGGAGGGGTACCAAAATAATATCTTTTACGTTGAGTAATATACATATCAAGATCAAAGTATATCAAATTCGAAGAAATAAATGAATTACAATCTAGTTATGAAAATGTAAAATAAAATTAAAGAATGAAGATGAGAAATTGGAGACTTAGAGTCTTTTCACGCCTTATACTAATTTGAGTTTTTCTTGTGATGTTGCACATACCAAGGTTCAAACTAAGAATAAACTTGAAAAATTTGTCTTGTTAAATATTATGATTAAAATCATTTTGATTGTACATATAACAAAACCTTGAAACAATTGCTTAATTTTTTGCACAAAAGACTCAAACTATAGTAATAAAAACATTAATTTTTTATTTCACTCAGAATATCTAAATTTTCGACATCATATCTGCCCACTTGAAATTGGAATAATAAAGATGCTTATTCTTTAAGCCATGATAGCTTGTACCCTCATTGTGATAATGAGACCCTTCTCTTATTCACGTTGATATGCTACTCCAATCATTTGGTTTATGATCTCTTGTTCCATTCCCTTCTTTAGATAAGTGGAATAGGTGCCTTCAATTATATATGTAGCAATTGGTATTTTTTTATAAATTAGATATCCTCGACATGTAAATGTAGAGACTAATTCCTCGTGCCAAGTAGGACCACAATGGACGGCAAAACTCTCCCACAAACGTTTTAGCGTTGCTACATTCTCATAGCTGGATATGAACCCATGATATGTGGTTAAACTAAAAGAGACCCGAACCATGTCATCCTAGTGCTCTTGGGTGGTACGAACAACTCTACTATATATAAGAGAGGGTTCCACTTGTCGTCCTTAGGGGTAAGTCGAACTGTTAGTAACATTCAATGACAATGAGACGAGGAGGACTTTGAAAGTGCAATTCCATGTGGTTAATTGTAAATTAGTGTACAATTGTATTATTAGAACATCGATGTTGGCAAAGTAATGTGCCATATCTTCAATAGTTTATGCAAAGTTGAAATACAACAATTTCGATGACAAACTAGAAATAACCCTGACAAATTTTGAAATTGCAATGATCGTTGATGTTGACATTATAGTTTTTGACAAAGATAACAATGATCGTCAATATTATAGTTCTTATTATGGCCAATGGATTAGTTCTGATAAATGTAAGATTTTCAAGGTAATGATCTTAGACTATTGTTCTAAAATGGATTAGTTCTTGTTGATTTCCTTTTTACTATTGTTTGCTTAATGATTCTAGACTTTGACTTTCTTATCATTTGTTATTTCTCTCAGCACTTTTTTTTTTCTTCACCAACTTTTATCTCCTTAAGATTTTATTTGTAAGGTTTTTAATGAGACATGTTGTCGATCATTTGGATTGTACCATTAGGTTTTGACCTAGTCTCCCAAATATCTCTGTTCTTATCTATTTTATAATATTTATTGGAGTGCTGCAAATGATAATTGGCGGTTGTACAATATCAACATAGTTAATATGCAATATCTACTATATGATGTCTTTGCACTTTGATTATTTGTTGCCTAAAAAACTCAATGTATCACATAATTTTTGTTTTATTTATTTATTAATTAAACTTTGTCAGTGAGTTTGTAGTAGACTAGCAAGACAAAGAAAACAGCTCATAGCTTATAAGCTATAAGATTTGTTTGGTAACAATTATTTATAAGCTTATAGTTTATAGTCTTTTTTGATAAGCTAATTCAATGAACTTATAGTTTATTATTTTTCTTTCAATTTTGTCCGTACTATTGTAATTAAAATCATTTTTACTCTTTATAATTTATTTATTATAATTTTAAATAAATTATTTTAAAATTAAAAACATTTTTAATAAATAATTTATATAATTTAAAATGATTTTAATAAAAAATATTTTAAAGTAAATAAT
>JBBPBP010009779.1:64846875-64891407 GCA_037974735.1 Cicer chorassanicum | reverse complement strand
TTAAAATTTAAAGTATTTTTAAATAATTTAAATTTTAAAGAAAATAATTTATTTATTTTAATTTAAAATAAGTAGAATAGATAAATAAATATATCAGATTGATAAATTAAAATTAATAATAAAAGAAATTTTTTTTAAAATATTTAAAATATTAATTAATAAAATTTATTTTTGATTAAAAATGTATTATTATATTATTTTACATTTTTAAGTTAATTGAACTGTAACTAAATAATTAGACTCAAATAGTTACTAGACTTTAATTCGAGTTTAAATTTTGACCGAAATAATTTTTGATCAAACGAATTCGAATTCTGACTGAAATAATTTTTGATTAAACTTTAGTTAATTCTCCACCCGAGTAATATGTCTTTGTCAGATATTCTATTGATTATCAACCATGCCTGCTGCTGATTATCCAAACCCCACCACCACCCCCAAATCAGGGATGCTTTTTTCAACTTTATAGACGTCACTATTAGACAAGAGACAACTAAGCTTTAAATCTTAGTTTAATTACCGTTCAATAAGCTCTCAATTTGGTTGCAAATGTGTGTACGTGTGAGAAAAAGAGACAACACTATGATTGGTGGGTTTTTTTTTGTGATTAATTTTGTGTGCATACAGTCATACACCATGTGGAAACCAACATGGTTTTGTTTGGTACTCTTAATTTGGGTATCCTTGGCCTGCACAAACAAAACATTTCATTCGAGTTTAAACTAATTTTTATTTGAATTTAGTGATTTTGTGTGTAGTTTCTTTTAACACTAGATGTTTTATATTATTTCAATCGATCAATGATAATCAAGTATATCGGTGGAATTAAATAATTTTTTTATAAACAAAACTTAAGTTAGAAAATGGTGGTTTAATCTAAAAGAATTTATATTTGTCTCCCTTTAATGACAATAGCAATACTAGTGTGACTTATAACCAATTAAATTCAATATCTTTTTAGCATTGGATCTTGAGTTGTGAAATCAAATAATTTCAACTATAAAGGTTTTTAATTCGACCATATTGACAGTTTCTATTAATGAATTGTCTATATATTATTACAACCTTTTGCTAAAGTTTTTGTCATATCACAACCTTTAATTAAATGTAATATATATATTATTCATTAATATGTTTTTTACTCAATTTTATTAATATGTTACTTATTAATTAATTTTACATTTTTTTTATGTTTTCATTAATTAAATTAAATATAAGGAAATACTTTGTATTTGTTGATCAATAGTATTTGGTGAATTGAAACTAAAATATTATTTTGAAATGGAAACCAAACTTTAATGCCTTTAATATATATAATTAGCAACTTGGGGATGAGTACTAAATTACTAATATTTTTTTAGGTGAAGATGAATACGAGAGGTACAATTTGACATAATTTATATTAGTTGTATGCCATTATTTTTCAAAGCTTTCCTATTAAATAATCAATGTGGATGGGGGAACTTGGGATCCATGTACGAGGACAATCATGGGAAACTGGGAAGAAATTTTTTAAGGTGATGGGTGGTGGAGGATACCCCTCCATATATTGTTTATATGGTTACATATGTTTGGTCACAAGTAAAAAATATAGAAGCTAACTAAGTGGAAGTTTTGGTCCCCCAACTTCAAGTTGTCTCCTTGACTTTACTTTTGACCATATTTTAGCCTCTCTCCTTCTTTGTCTTCCTTTTGTATAATCGCTTGGTCCCTTTGTAAGCAGGGAAAAAACTCAATGTATTTAATCAAAAAAAGAAGAAAAATAAAACTCAATGTAAGCATAAGTATGCAAATTTTAAAAGGTTGAATTTAATGGAAGAAACTAAATTTTTATGATGTGACGAATTACAGTTCGAATTTTGGTTGAGTAATATGTTATATTTAGTATCAACAGTGTCTCTAACTATTAGATTAATATTAGAAGTTGTGTTTTAAAATTAGTTTATAAATCTTGAACTATCTTTTAAGATTGAATTTATTATTATTATTTTGTTCTTAATTTATGATTGAGTTTATGTATCTTTGTAAATATGAATTAATATCGAGTCTTCGTATCAAATCGTTATTCAATACTTTAGCACTTTATTAGAACTCTAGCATCGTTTCGGTTTATCTCATTGTCTCTTATCCTATGTCTCTCTATTGTTAACATGATAGGTAGAGTTAGTTCGATCCTCATTTAATTGTCTCGACATTATTTTGTTGTTGAGTTTCCAAAAGATTGTGAATGTACTTATTTTTCGATTCCTACACCATTCTGCTATCTCTTTTTCGATGTGGTTGTGTTTGTTTTGCTTTTTAGTGATTGGTTCTTTGGTTGTTTTTCTCTTGTCTTCTCTTCTTGTTTTTCTTTTGGATATTAAATTTTGGTTATTGTTGCTGGTTTGGTTCCTAACTTGATTGTAATTGTTTGATATGTCTCCGATTCTTTTTTGGTTGCTACTCTCTCGATTAATTTCTTTCTTTATTGTGACTGTTTGATATAATTGATGTTTTTTCTTTGGTTTCTCTTCTCTCTATAGGTTCATCTCTTTGGTTTCCGCTCCTAATTCTTTGGTTGCTTATTTCTCTCTTTGTTCCTATCTTTATTGTGATTATATAATATGGTTGCTGCTCTTTCTTTGGTTGTTCTCTCTTTTAGCTTATCTCTTTATTACAACTTTTGATATGGTTACAGTTCATTCTTTGATTGTTCACTCATCTCTCATTCGGTTATGATATTAGTTTGTTTAGTTTAATTTTCTATTTTAAAGATATATTTATAAAAAATTTAAAGTTTAACAAATTTTAATTCGAGGAAGAGTGTTGGAATATTAAAAAATATGTATTATAATTGATTTATAATTTTAGAATTGGATTTATATTATTTATTATTATTATTATTATTATTATTATTATTATTATTTGTTCTAAATTTAAGATTGAATCTATGTATCTTTTTAAATAAGGATTAATATTAACTCTTTTATATGAATTATTTAGTGTTGGATAACTCTTCCAAAAAATATGATAGGATGAGACATATAAGGTCACTAAAAAACACACTATGATTCTTTTGGACGACATAAAAAAACACAATCTTGAGTTCAACGTGTGAAACTTTTACTATTTTACCTTGTAACTCCACCTTTTATGAACACATATTCCAATGTTATTTTATTTACCATAAATAAACAAAAACTTGGTCCAACAAAGGATTTGTACGGTGGTTTTTGTATGATCATGGCAACAAGGTCTCACACATCTTACCTTTCCAAATACACATAGATTTTGATAGCAAAAATTTACTTTAATTGGGCGTGGATTCATATTATACTCGAAATTCAAAGTAGGTGTCGTGTTTAGGGATGAGAGTATTGATAATCATCCTACATCTGTATAGTAAAAATAGACAAAATATGTATTGAGATATAATTCTATGATAAAGAACTAAAAAATAACGATTTGACGTATTTTAAATAATGTGAGATACAATTCCATGATAAAGAACCATTTAAAATGCATTAATTATTTATATGTAATTAATTAAATTAAGTTTAATTACAGTTTTGGTCCCACTATTACTACCAATTCACGACATTGGTCTCTCTATTTTAAAAGTCGACAGTTTTGGTCCCTCCATTAGATTTTTGAACTAAAAATTGACAATTTGACATATTTTTAATGATGTAACATACAATTATATGATATAGAATCATCTAGAAGCACTAATTATTTATATGTCATTAATTAAATTATAAATATGAAAAATTTCCAAAGTTGAAATCTAAGTATTTACGATATTTTATTCAAATTTCATGGTATTAATCATTCTACATAATCGTATCATATGTCACGTTATTTAAAACATCTCACGTCATCATCATTTAGTTAAAAAATCAAAAGGAGAGATCAAAACTGTCGACTTTTAAAATAAGGAGACCAATTTCGTGAATCAATAAAAAATAGAGCTATAGAGTGAAATTGCAATTAAGCCATTAAATTATAAATATAAAAAATTTCAAAAGTTAAAAGTTAAGATGTGTTATATTATGATTTTATGAGTGTTAATCATTCTACATCATTGTATCATATGACAGGTTATCTAAAGCATGTCACATAACCATTTTTAAGTTAAAAAATTAGATAGATGACCAAAATTGTCGACTTTTAAAATAAGGGGACCAATTTCGTGAATCAGTAAAAATAGATGACTAAAACTACAATTAAGTTATTTTAATATTTTATATTAGGATGGGGTTGGGTTGGAAAAATCAATCTTCGTCATGACACATATGGATACCTTTTTTTCAACCCTAACATGCATTGGAGGTAGGAGAAGCAAAATTCACCCCGCCTATTGTTGATATTGAGTAGTATGTGTGAAAAATATATGTAGTTAGGAACTATTACTATTGTGCGATTGATTGTGCGGTTGATTAGCAGTTATGTACTAAAATAGATAGTTAATCTTGTGCTATTTTGATTGTTTTTTTTTTTTACCATTTATGTAATGGCTCAGATTCCCTGTAGTTAGAAAAACCAAAATTCACATGGTCAGTTAAATCTGAGTCATAGATAAAGATCTAATGGCTAACAATATTTTTTAAAATGCCAAACACAATTCATTCAAAAAAGACTACCTAAAGCATAAGGTGTGCAATGAGAGTCAAAGAAAATTACAAAATAGTCCATTCCTTGAAAGGCCTCCAAACAAACAATTAAACCACAATTAAAAGCACAAAAACACCCAAACACCCCTTAGGTTTAGCACACTTTTGTTGAAACTCAAAACAAAAACATTTCACATGAATTTGAAGTCATCCATAAGAAAATAACTTAAAACTCTAATGTAAAAGAATGACATTCTCTGTATGATTCCCAAAAATTACCTTCTACCTTGATTTTCAAATGACCCACATAGTGGCTAATCAAATGACCATAAACTTTTATCAAAACACTCTACCATGTTGAAACAAGCTTCCAAATTGAAGCGTGTGGTCTTCACCAAGATTTGACAATACACATGAAAAGTCTAACCAATGCAAAACTCTATCTAATGAAACGATCAAACAATAATTGATCACATATAATTAAGCATCCACATTTAGAATAGCACTTGCAAACAAGTTCGTTTTTGTTGGCAACCTATCGTTCAACAGTCTCCATGAAAAGATTAAAACCTTTAGCGTAACAACTTTATTCCAAATAATATTTATGAATTGCGGTGAAGACACATTGAAAACACCATAATGACGCAATGATTGACAAACATCCCTTACTTAATAAAAACCACGAACATCATTCCAAGACCATGATTCTTCAATATTATCTCACTTAAACAACTGACGCCCCCACCTCAGGCCCCACCCCCAACTTTAAAATTTGACATAATCAAAGCAGACACATACACCTTTTTATCCTCATACAAATTAAATTACTTAGAAAAACAATCCCTTAAAATACCTCCCTCGTGCCATGGATTCATCCAAAAAGAAGTTGATCTACCATCTCCTAAAACCTTATGAAGCTTACCACTAAACCACTCTAGAGGCACAACCACCGCTCCTTCAACTAAAATGATATCTTTCTACCAAACAAAATCACTTACTACCACTCCCTGTGCACTTACTTGCTCAACAACATACTTATGAAATAACACCTTCAACCACAATTCACCCCTATCTGTCATAGGATTCCAACATCCCTTAAAATACCATTTATCTCACTTCGTCCAATATACCTTTCTTGCTTCCTCACTCCCTCCCTATAAAAAATATTTAAATAAAGATTAAATGTTAGAAATGGTACTCGTAAGCATGTAAGGAAACTTTAAGAAAAACTAATCGATCCATAGGGAAAAATTACGAGACTCCTACACTTATATTCAAGAGTGAATCATCTCAATCATAGGATTTTGAAATGTCAAACTTCTTAGATTACCCCCAATGATGTTGGGTATTGGGCTCCCTTCCTATGTGGAGAAATGCCCAAATATTGTAGTCCATGTGTCTCACTTATTTAAGTGGAGAGTGGTCTAATTAGGGTTGGAAGAGAGAGACTAATTTGAGAGAAAAGGAAGCCACCAAAAGAGAAAAGAGAAGAGTAAACCCTATTCCCGATTTTGTTAAATCAGTCTCAGAAAAACATCGATTGCGCATTCGTTAACTGTTGGATCGGGCTGAAATTTGGACAGTAGGTTCGCAACATTCAGGGCTTCGTTTTCAACGGTCGGATCGGCGAAACGACATCTGGAGGGGGAGAAATCGTGCTCGCACAGCAGCAGGTTTTTAGATGTTTTACTTCTTCTTGCTTTTCATTTGTAAGCTTTAGTGCTTTGTTATTTTGACTTGTTGTAGGCACACTTTGTGCATCTTTTTGAGACTCTCTTGTACCCTTATTTGATTATAGTGGAGCTATTTCTTTGGTTTGGACGACCCCGTGGTTTTTACTCTTTCATTGAGGGGTTTTCCACGTTAAAATATCGGTGTTCTTTACGCTCTTTTATTTTGATTAATTTGCTGCCATATATTTGTCGTTGCTCCTCACGGGTTCTTGCAAGTTGGGGGAATTTTATATCCGCTGCGTATTACTTGTTATTGTGTTTCTGTGTTTATTCCCCATCAGAGTGGCATCAGAGCTCTTGGTTCAAGGGTTATTTGACTTGCTTGAAGGATGGAGGCAAATATGAATATAAAGACGGTATGCTTGAATGGTACTAATTACCATTTGTGGAAGGGCAAGATGAAAGATTTGTTATTTGTGAAGAATATGCATCTTCCTATTTTTGGTTCTAAAAAGCCGGATAATAAATCTAAGGAAGACTGAGAATTTGAACATCAACACGTATGTGGTTTTGTTAGGCAATATGTAGAAGATAATGTTTATAATCATATTGCTAATGAGACAAATGCAAAAACTATGTGGGATAAGATACAGACTTTGTTCGCCTCTAAATTAGGGAATAATAAATTATTCTTACTGAACAGTTTCATAAGTTTGAAGTATAAGGAGGGAACATCTATTTCGGACCACTTGAGTGAATTTCAGGGGCTCCTTGATCAAATTTCTGGAATGGGTATCAAGTTTGACGATGAGCTATTGGGACTATTTTTACTGTTATCTTTACCAGAGTCTTGGGAGACATTTCGGGTTTCTATAACGAGTTCAGCTCCTAATGGTGTTGTTTCTTTGGAAACGGCGAAGGGTGGTGTTTTGAATGAGGAGATGAGAAGGAAGGCACAAGGTTCTTCATCTCAATCTGAAGTTCTTGTCATTGAAAATAGGGGGATAAGTCAGAAAAAAAAACCGAATGGTAGTAGAGAAAACAGCAGAAGCAAGTCCAAGTCTAGATACAAAAATGTGGAGTGTCATTATTGTCATAAAACATGGCACATACAGAAGAATTGTTTTCTGTGGAAAAAGGAGAACAAAGGCAAGAAAGGTAAGCAGAAACAAAGGGGTCGTGATGATGATAGTGATGATGACCGTGTTACTACTGCTACAAGTGATGATCTTGTTATTCTCCGTGACTATGAGTCAATTAATCTTGTATCTGATGAGAGCATGTGGATAATTGATAGTGGTGCTACACTACATGTTACACCGAGGAAGAAGTTCTTCACATCTTATACTTTAGGTGATTTTGGAGTTTTGAAGATGGGTAATGATGGTGTATCTAAGGTAATTGGTGTTGGTGATGTATGCTTGCAAACCAACATGGGAATGCAACTGTTGCTTAAAGGAGTCAAACATGCTCCAGATGTTCGCTTCAATTTGATTTCTGTGCATATGCTTGATGAAAGTGGTTTTGATAATCAATTTGCTTCTAGAAAGTGGAAACTCAGTAAAGGTAACTTGGTTGTGGCTAGAGGGGAGAAAATTAGTAAACTGTATTGGACAAAAGCTTTAGTTGCCAAAGACAGTGTGAATGTCGTGGATACGAAATCATCTTTGTGGCACCGAAGGCTTAGCCATATCAGTGAAAAGGGGTTAAATTGCTTAGCTAGAAATGATGTGCTTCCAGGATTGAAGAATGTAGATTTGGAGAAATGTTCTCACTGCATAATTGGTAAAAAAACTAGAGTATCCTTCAAAAGGCATCCTCCCTCTAGAAAGTCAGAGTTGCTTCAATTGGTGCATTATGACGTCTGTGGCCCTTTAAAGGTAAAATCTTTTAGTGGTGCACTTTATTTTGTTACTTTTATTGATGAATGTTCCAGGAAAATATGGGTTTATGTTCTGAAGACAAAAGACCAAGTGTTGGAGAAATTCAAACAATTTCATGCTTTGGTTGAGAGGCAGACAGGCAAGAAGCTGAAACGTGTTCGTACTGACAACGGTGGTGAGTATTACGGACCCTTTGATGTCTATTGCAAACAGCAGGGTATAGCACACGAAAAGACTCCTTCTAAAACTCTTCAGCTAAATGGTTTAGCAGAGAGGATGAATCAGACACTTGTTGAGAGAGTGAGGTGTATGCTCTCTGAAGCTAAGTTGCCTAAACATTATTGGGGTGAGGCACTGTACACGGCGGTGCATGTTATTAATCTTACTCCTACTGTCGCTTTGAATAGTGAGGTACCAAACAAGGTATGGTTTGGGAAGAATATCAAGTATGATCACTTGAGAGTCTTTGGTTGCAAGGCTTTTGTGCATGTTCCGAAGGATGAAAGATCCAAGTTGGATGCAAAGTCAAGGCAATGTATCTTCCTTGGTTATGGTGAGGATGAATTTGGCTACAAGTTGTACGATCCTATAAACAAAAAGGTTGTTAGAAGTCGTGATGTAGTGTTCATGGAAGACCAAACTATTGAAGACATTGATAAGGTGGAGAAGACTGCACCTGAGAGAGATAACGTCTTATCTGATGGTGATCCAGTTCAGTCACCTGTTCCTGATTTGGATACTACTGATGGTAATGATCAGAATGATGAGCCACATGATTGTGTTGATGATCATCGACTTAGAGATGAGGTAAATATTCCAACTAGTGAAGATCATGAGTTGTCACACAATGAGAATCTTAATGATGCTTCTGAATCATCTCTAACCCAACTCAGGAGGTCTAAGAGGCAGAGACAACCATCTACAAGGTATGTTTCTGATGAGTATGTGAATTTGACTGATGAAGGGGAACCTGAGTGTTTTCAAGAGGCCATGGAGAGTGAAGAAAGTCAAAAGTGGTTGGATGCAATGCATGATGAGATGAAATCCTTGCATGATAATCACACTTATGATTTGGTGAAGTTGCCAAAAGGCAAAAGGGTTTTGGAAAACAGGTGGATCTATAGAGTGAAACTTGAGAGTAACACAAAGTCTCCGAGGTATAAAACCAGATTAGTGGTGAAAGAATTCCGTCAAAGAAAAGGTGTTGATTTTAATGAGATTTTCTCACCTGTGGTAAAAATGTCATCAATTAGAACCGTGTTGAGTTTGGCAGCTACTCTTGACTTAGAGGTAGAGCAAATAGATGTAAAAACGGCTTTCCTTCATGGTGATTTGGAGGAAGAGATTTACATGAAGCAACCTAATGGTTTTCTTGTTGAAGGCAAGGAAGGCTACGTGTGTAGACTAAGAAATAGTCTATACGGTTTGAAGCAAGCTCCAAGGCAGTGGTATAAAAAGTTTGAGTCTGTTATGTGTGACCAAGAATACATGAAGACTACTTCTGACCATTGTGTATTTGTTAGAAAATTTTCTAACAATGATTTCATTATCCTGTTATTATATGTTGATGACATACTTATTGTTGGAAAAAATATTTCCAAGATTGACAGGTTAAAGAAGCAGTTGGGCGAGTCCTTTGCCATGAAAGACATGGGAGCAGCTAAACAGATTCTTGGCATAAGAATCATGCGTGACAGAAAGAAGAAGAAACTTTGGATGTCACAAGAACACTATATTGAGAGAGTGTTGCAAATGTTTCAAATGGAAAACTCTAAGGCTGTAAGTACTCCTCTTGCTGCTCATTTTAAGTTGAGTTCTAAACAAAGTCCTTCTAGTGAAGATGAAAAAAGATACATGGAACGAGTTCCTTATGCTTCTGATGTGGGTAGTTTGATGTATGCAATGGTGTGTACAAGACCAGATATTGCGCATGCTGTTGGTACAGTCAGTAGATTTTTGTCAAATCCAGGTAGAGAGCATTGGAATGCTGTAAAATGGATTTTGAGGTATCTTCGTGGTACTACATGTATGAGGCTTTGTTTTGGAGGTGACAATCCTATTTTGGTGGGGTACTCCGACTCAGATATGGCTGGAGATATTGACTCGAGAAAGTCAACTTCAGGCTACATGATTAAATTTGCAGATGGAGCTGTGACTTGGCAGTCTAGATTACAGAAATGTGTAGCATTGTCTACAACTGAGGCAGAGTTCATTGCCATTACCGAAGCATGCAAAGAGTTGATTTGGTTGAAGAAATTCTTGCAGGAGCTTGGGTTTATTCAGGACAAATATGTATTATTTGTCGATAGTCAAAGTGTTATTCATCTTGGTAAGAATTCGACGTTTCATAGCAGGTCCAAACACATTGATGTGAGGTATCATTGGATATGTGATGTTTTGGAAGCTAAGTTGTTGGAGTTGGCTAAAGTTCATACTAATTATAATGGTTCTGATATGATGACTAAAGCATTACCAAGAGGAAAGTTTGAAACTTGTTGTGATATCGCCGGTTTGGCGATTATCTCCACATAGTTGTGAGGGGGAGATGTGTTGGGTATTGGGCTCCCTTCCTATGTGGAGAAAGGCCCAAATATTGTAGTCCATGTGTCTCACTTATTTAAGTGGAGAGTTGTCTAATTAGGGTTGGAAGAGAGAGACTAATTTGAGAGAAAAGGCAGCCACCAAAAGAGAAAAGAGAAGAATAAACCCTATTCCCGATTTTGTTAAATCAGTCTCAGAAAAACATCGATTGCACATTCGTTAACCGTTGGATCGGGCCGAAATTTGGACAGTAGGTTCGTAACATTCAAGGCTTCGTTTTCAACGGTCGGATCGGCGAAATGACATCTGGAGGGGGAGAAATCGTGCTCGCATAGCAGCAGGTTTTTAGATGTTTTACTTCTTCTTGCTTTTCATTTGTAAGCTTTAGTGCTTTGTTATTTTGGCTTGTTGTAGGCACACTTTGTGCATCTTTTTGAGACTCTCTTGTACCCTTATTTGATTATAGTGGAGCTATTTCTTTGGTCTGGACGACCCGTGGTTTTTACCCTTTCATTGAGGGGTTTTCCACGTTAAAATATCGGTGTTCTTTACGCTCTTTTATTTTGATTAATTTGTTGCCATATATTTGTCGTTGCTCCTCACGGGTTCTTGGAAGTTGGGGGAATTTTATATCCGCTGCGTATTACTTGTTATTGTGTTTCTGTGTTTATTCCCCATCAGAGAACCACGATAAATTCACATGTACATCCATTTATTGTAAAAAGTTAACTTTAAGGTCATACGTCATTTCAAACAACAACAAATTTACTTTGATTGCTTTAATATTAGACCAACATTTTTCTGCCATAATCAGCATGTCATTATAAAACTGCAAGTGTGACGCCTTCAAACCATTAACACTCATTGGAAAGCCTTTGAAATTTTTCACTCTAACAGACACATCAAAAAGAGAATTCACCCCCTCTACCACAATAAAAAAAGGAACGATGATAGTGGATCTCCTTGGCGAAGACTTCTCCTAAAAACAAAATTTTCAACAGTACTTCCATTGACTATGACTTAAGCCAATGTTGTACTAACACATTCCATTATTCAATTTCTCCATTTAACCGAACAATTCATTCTCTTTTCTTGTAAGAAATCCCAAATTACCAAATCATAGATTTTTTCAAAATCTACTTTTAACATAATTAATTTTTTCTCTTCTTTTTCACCTCATCCATCACTTTACGAGCAATTAGTATACCATCAAGAATTCATTCTCTCCGTCACTTCTTGTAAGAAATCCTAATATACCGAATCATTTGTTTTTTCAAAATCTACTTTAGACATAATTAACTTTTTTCTCTTTTTTTCCGCCTCATCCACCACCTCATTAGCAATCAGTATAGCATCAAGAATTTGTCTACCATAAACAAAAGCAAATTGAAACTAAAAGATCACACGAAGGACTACCTTTCTCAATCGATTATCAACACCTTTAGCAATACTTTATAAATAAAATCAACAAAAGAAACGGGTTTGAAATCAACTAAACTTTGTGAATAATTATAAACAAAATATTGAGATATGAATTTTTAAAATTTTCAAGAGCTGAGATCACAAGTGCAGTCACTTCTGGCTGCATGGAATCCATCTTCTCTTATGAAATTCAGATATACATATGTAGAGGGTGTAAATAAAATATATTTTTACTAGGCATGTATCTTTGAAGTATATATATGGGTTATAAAGAACTCCTTTGAAAAATATATTTTTTCACTCTCCAACATAAGTTTTGATACTCATGTTTAGAAAAACATTAATTTTGTGATAAGTACACTTTCAAATAATCCATGTAATTTGAAAATGTACTTTTGAAGACATTGGTATTTTTAGTAACGAGGGTTGATTGAAAAGAAATATCTTTTATTAATTAATGTACAAGACAAATATTTATCACTAATTAATATATGAAATAATATGTATATTAAAAAATGGATGGAGAAAATTATATATTCAAAATGATTTTGTTCCACGAAATCAAATCTATTTAAATTTACGATATTTAATCGGAGTTGTGTTTTGATTGTGTAAGCTTCAACGTTGTAATATTATGCTTTGGGGAAATTCATCATATATATTAAGTTATTAAGCGGACTAACTTATCACATAATTACTCATGGAGTTAACAGAACCCCACTTGTATATATAGAGAGAGTGTGTGAGAAAGAGATCCAGAAATCAATTAGATGGAGCTAGAAAAAGTTATTATTAATAAATATTACATAAATTTTGATTGTAAAATATATATAAAGTAATATTAATAGAATTTAATTTGTATGTGTAGACACTACAAAATAGTTTTTCATATTACATTGACAAAAAAAAATTAAATTTTACTAATGATGATTATATATACGATACTGTTAAATATTGATCCAGACATGACATTCACACGTAAACATCAAAATTATAAATTTTTTAAGTAATTAAATGTAACTAAATGTGACTAAATGTGACGGTATCAGACACAAGACACATCTTTAATTTAAAGAACTTATATTATATAGTGTAATATGATATTAATGTATAATTTTTGATAAATAATAATATTAATACATGTAAATATAAACAAAAGTATATATTAAAATTAAAGTGGAGGGAAGGGTCGGAAGACACTCTTGCCACCCCATCATGGATCCGTACACATATATATATATATATATATATATATATATATATATATATATATATATATATATATATATATATATATATGGACTGTGCTTCCACCCTTCATGTTATGATTAAACATCGACATATAATGATAATAATAATGACTATACAAACCTCAAAAAATGAATGTCTTGATCATTAAAAGATGGTATTTGGATTATGTAGTTCATTGAGCACTATTACAAAAGACCATAGATTTGTTTTTGAAGATTGTGGGTGTATTGAGTAATCAAGCAATATTAGAATATATTCCTTTCACATACAGTCCTGCCTAATCCTTAAGAGCCACTATTCCTAAATTTTTCAATTCAAAGTGAATCACGTAAGTACCATATGATTGGTGGAAGTACATATATAGCACTTTGGAAATAATCAAGTAGGAATCTATGTCCTAACCACATGATTAGTTATCTATCGTCCATATTAACAATGAGCTTAGTGATTCTAAAGGCCTAATGGGGGTAGTGCCTTGCAAAGTTACAAAAACATTTAAAACTAGTGCATAACCATTAAATTAATACATAAAAGTGATTAATAGATTGTCACAAGATTTTGGTATATATATACAAGTCACCGAAATACATATAGGATTATGTGTTTAGTTGTGTATTATGATATCATTATCAATTTCCTTAATATCTCTTAGCTATCTCTAATTCTTTTAATTTTAATTTTTTTTTTTAATTTTTTTCGTTGGATCAAAAGTATATTTCATATATATTATATATATAAAATTTTACACAAATTATTCATTTGGTTTAAATTAACAAAGTATCTTTGAAACCAAGAATTGTTCCAGTCAAGATTTGAACTCGAGTTCTCGCGAATAATTCATTCTTAACTGAAACTCATTAATCAGTTGAGCCCAATCACTTTGTTGAATACTTACTTTCAATTTCGACAAACGTATATATGTGAATGAGATGCATAGATGACAATGTGTAGAATTTAGGTAAGGTATTAAAATACACATTCTTGTTCTCATAGTTTAAAAAAAAAACACTTGTATTCAAGCTTGTATCCCACGTGAATATCAATCTTAATCCTCATACTTGTATCATGTGAGTGTTTAAATACCCATACCCATACATATTACACGAGTTTGAACTAAATTAAATTGTTAAATAACAAAGTATCATATTATTTTAACACAATTAAGAAAATATTTAAAGCTCTTTAATATTAATACCCGAAACAATAAACTAAAGTATTTAAATTATCTAAAACTATATTGAATCATGTAAATAATTATTTGATTTAGTGATATTATAGAAATAAAAAAAAGGAAATTAATACTAAAATAAACATAAATTTATTTGAATAAAAAAAATAAAATTTAGAAAAGACTAGTATCTTTTATGAAATTAATTGTTAATTTTATATACGTTTTAGTTATGAAATATTTTTTTTAATCTGCAGATAAGATGATAAATACCACCAGAAACTCACACATTAAAAATATGGCTCAGCCTACTCAGTTTGGTGAAAAGACAATACCCAAATTTTTTAAAAAGTTTATTTATTTAAATAGTTTAGACTCTCTAAATAGTCTATTAAGCATGACAGATCAATCAATATATATGTACTTAATATATTATAATAATCATAAAATAAAGACATTGCGTTATAAATTTGACGATAGTGTTTTATCCTTTAATAATCGTTGTTCATAAATAGAACCAAATTTGTTGAAAAAATAAAAAATAATAATAATAATAATGGTTATACATATTCAACAAAATTTACAATTTTTATTGATTAATTAACCTTTTTAGAGATAACGAAAAGTTATTTTTACCAGGCTTAACACAAAATAAATTTTAAAAAACGTCTAGTTAAATCTTAAAAAAAAATATTAGATACCTAATAGACTAAATTCATACTTTAATTTTTTTAAGTGTAACTTATTTAAACTAAAATCTGACCTAACTGTACCTATTCCACCCTTACCTAATAAGTGTCGGTCTAACTTTCACCTCTAGGTGAAACAGAGGACTTCGAGAAACCAAGGATTTTTGTGTGCGTAAAGTGAGTAGGGAAATTGAGAATTTAGAAGAAAAAAAAAGTGGGGTACTGAGACTATATGGGGGGTGTAATTCAAGAATAGTGGTCGCTTATCAATCATAGTTTCAAATTTTGATAAACAACAACAGTTGGGTTTGTTTGTTATATATAAAAAAGATATTGATAGTTAATAATTTAAAGATCATTTTTTAGATCTTTTATAAAAAAAACTAAAAATTGATACAAATAACTTTTATTTAAAAAATTAGTTTTTTAGAAGCTGCTAAAAACAATTTCTCATTCGATGTTATTTTTAATTTATTTTCTTCAAAATATCATTTATTTTCGAAGAGTTGTAACAAATATATGAAAATTTTGAAAAATGGTTATTTTTTAATTTGTTTTTACAAAATAAATTGTAACAAACAGATTTATTATCACTACAATGAATTTAATTTATATATATTGTCGGTGTAAATAGTTTTTATATTATCAATTAATCACAACCGTTAGATAATTATAATGTTTGACTTTTATCATAATTATTTATAAAGTCACCTACACGATTGGTTATAATTTACCAATTGTGTAAATTTATTTACATTGACAGCGTATATAAATTAAACTACACTACAATATATTGATTTTGAAAGGCTTTTACAATGATTTGCATTTGCTCTCTCCGTAATTCTTCACGATATCAAGTAATATTATAACATAATTACAACTGTAATTAGAATTTGAAATACTACTTTTTCATACAATAAATTAGAGTGCAAAGGTATTATATAGAAACTATGACATCCTAATTATGTTGTCACCTCACAGTAACTATTATTATCTACAACACTTTAATAAATAACTATCATTAAAAAAGAAAAAAGAAGAACAAGAGTGTACGAGAAAAGCAAAAAAGAGAGTTATTACTTAAAATGAAACTCCAGTCTAGAAGCTGAAAAATATGTTAAAAGTCTTAAATCCTCCTTATCAAGTTGGTATAGTTTATCATATCAATTTGTTAGTTTTTTGACAATAAATTGTATTCGAATCTCATATTGTCAACGTTCTCGAGCCGTTGGACGTAAAAATTGTGCTTGAGCACTTTCATTATTTGACCTAGCTTTTTTTAGAGTGAGATTCAAGCCTATTTAACATAATATCAAAGTCATATTAAAAATGGCAAATCGAATTGAATCCAAGATCCATACTAGACGTGAAGATGAATATTTAAAGTTGTATTGAAGTCCTACATTACCAAAGTTCCTAGACTATTTTGGATTAATAGATGTGGTTGGATCACCCATTCTATGAATTTAGTCTACTACTATGTGAAAAATATCCCCCCTTACCCACCATCCAATATGAAAACCATAATTACATGTTGAACCCCTAGTTTATATTATTGGTCTAATTGAGCTTTGATGAATAATCATGTCAAATTAACATTGATGTAGCAGCCTCAAGTTTCATGCCACCAACCGAAGAAATGATATCAAAATTGAATGGAAATTTCACTAATGCCATGAGTAGTGTAATTTACTAAAGAGAAATAGAAAAAAGAAAAAATTGCGAGGAAAAAGATGAAAAGAAAGAAAATAAATTAGTTTTTTTTCTTTCCAAATGATGATTTATTTTTATAAATTAGTAAGATTGTTTGATTTAATAAAAAAACATCCAATTCGGCCATTAATATTTTTTAATGGATGGAAATTCGATTTATCTATATTTCTTTTTCACAAATACTAAATGTTTATTGTTATTTTAAAATAATTCTTTTAGTCAGCACTAATTTCCATCATTGTCGTTGGACCTCTGTCTTAGACCATCACTTTTGTGACCTTTGTCAATAATTATTAGTCATTGACTATGGTTGTCGCTTCAAGCCACCGGTGCAACCATGATCTACTACTAAGAGCTTTCGCTCGCCACCGTAGGCTACACCGGCCGGGAACCCAAACCACATCTTTATATTTTTACAAATTTTATTTATTTATGTACGTTTATTTGGATTTTATGATATTTAAATGGATTTAGAAAAATAAATGGATAGATTAGTGACAAATTAACAAACCTAATTATCAAATGATATGGCTTTGATCCTTTTGTTGTAATAGATGCATATATGTTTTGTTATATTTGGATGAATAAATTTTGCAGCCGCCAAAAAATAAAGTAAAAAGTGGAGAGGATCACTTTTTTTAGTCAATATCTTCAGAGTATGGTTTCTTTTTTAAATACTAATTATAGAAAAGTGAGAAACCTTAGATTTGAACCTACACTGCAGCATATTAAATATTCCTACAGCTAACATATGAGTTGCTAACATATGAGTTGTATTTACAGAACATATTGAGAATATGATTTCTAACTAAGAGTAAACTTGGTTCCCAAAACATATTGAATACACAGATAGGAAAAAATGTTTTGGAGTAAGAAAAATGTTTCTTACTCTGATAAACTTACTGCTTATCTATACAATGTAATATGTATTTATGATATAACTGCTCATTTGTTATAGGGGCTCCACTCAGTTATTATAGTTTTCTTCTGTAAAGCTCAAACTCATGTATATTTTTCAACACTTTGAATTTCCTAATCTCACTAGACCAAGATCTACTAAAAATGTATGTGGTTTTTGAGAAGTTCAGTCATCAATGACAACAAAATGCAAGTCTTGTCTTTGAATCTAACATACAATTAATAATGTAACTTATTTTGATGCTATCACAAAATTTCACTTTATCAATTTTGAAAAATTGTATTCATTTTCTGCCATTAATAGGTTCCACACATGTGATGTGTCAATTGTAGATTCTAATAACTCAGTTTCTTGTGTCTCTTGAACTGCAAAAATTGATTTTCGTGTTTTGCATATTCCAAAATTAATGTTCTATATTTGTTAACTATAAATGTTAGTATTGTTAATATTCTGCTGAAGATGAAGATTGAAACCCTTGACCTCCTAATCATTATACTCTTTAACTCCCCAACCGAACCATTAAATCAACCTTATTCGATTTTGGAATTTAGCAATATCACACAAGTCCTTATAATCCATCAAGTTAGCTATTTGTTAGAAGTTCATATAGGAAACAAAAGAAGAAGAAAAATCACAATTGTTGGGTCAATCATCTATTTTTCGTGAATCCAAGGTATCCCGATTGAGAGCCAGAGAATGATCCTTTGGATATTGAGATCCAAGGGTCAATAATCTTTTAAAGATAGAGTTCATCCTACTCGTCGAACATATTATAGATAGAAAAATAAGACACAAAATGCTTAGAATAATAGCAGGACAGTTCTTATATATCTATACCAGATAAAAATGATTCAAGCATATGCAAAAATAACAAGAATTAAGAGAAGCACCAATATAGGACCTTGTTCAGGTTCATGCCACTTTTCTCTCTGAATCTGCTATTAGGATCCTCAACAAAAAACCACCCTTCAAGAGAGAAGTGACCGAAATTTACTCGGCTGAAGAACCCCCTAGGAAATATTTAAGCCTTGATAGTACATATAACTTGTATGAAATGAAAGAAAATAAAGGAAAACAGAAAAAGAAAATTTCTTTAGATTTCAATAACAGCTCATATTTAGCTAAAATAACAAGAGCACGCCGACTTCAATAACAGCTCATAAAACTTGATTTCAAAACCTTAACTCTAGAAATTCCAGTTCAAATTATTCTATCTATAAACTATGAAGGAGTTTCAGTAATCATAAACAATTGATTCTCAGTTATTGACAGTAGAAATGAATACAAATCTAACAAAATAGATATTTTGGTGATACAAACCATCATTGTTTATCTGTTGTAGATGCTCCTTGGTTGATATCTGAAAATTTAAGGCCGACTTGCATTGAAAACCTCAAGAATTTTTCAGCACACCTGAGAACACATGTTTCCTCTGGCTTGTTCAGGGAACTTCGGTAGAATGTATTGACACAATTCTTGAAACATCTCTCCACTAATGAATTATACAACCTAAGACTGCAATTTTAATGTAGCAGATAATAAGCCTGTGTTTGCATAATATGCCCCTACAGTTATTAAATAAATGCACTTCTTTAATATATTTAAAATTCAGGTTAAACTCTAGTAAATGTGATAATGGCATAATGCATTATGTAAATTCATCATAAACTTGCATTAAAGTGAGACATGTAAATTCTAAGTTCTTAACAAGCACTATTCTAGAGTAACATTATCCAATCAGTAAATTTAAGTGTCTAACCAAAATCACCAGTTAACATGTTAAGGCGATTTTCAGCCAAAGCTACAGCAAGAGAAAACATTTATGCAAGTCTTTATAGTTATAACTTATCACTAGATTCATTGCTCCTAGAATAAAATAGTATCGGTTATGAAATTAATTACAGACTAAATCCATTTGACATGGATTAATTAAAAACACGACACAAAGAGTTAAAGCATGAAGTAGCTAATACTCGAATGACCATTCACTAGAAATTAATGCAGTAAGTGTATTCATGATCTAAACAGGGTTTACAAAATAATTTGAGACCCCAATTTAAACCGCAGCATAATGGTTTTTGATGTCTCTACAAATATGCTTAGGGACCCATTATCCGTATTTGACTGTGATTCTCCATAATATCACCATGTGACTACAATTTAAAACTTTGGATCAGATCTAAGCATCAATCTTTTCAATTAAACCATCGTAAAACACAATATTGTCAAATAGCAACTACAGTGTAGCGGAATTTGAAAAAAACTGCTATTGTTTTGTAATACGCGATTTAATGCTAAGCATTGTCAAATAGAAACTAAAGCTGAATTAGAATTAACTACTAATATTTTCCACAATCTGCAATTGACAACACTCGTACTTAAAAAATTGAAAACACATCAAATGGATACTACAACCCAATATTTAGATGCCAACCAGAATCACCACATTCCAAATCATTCTTCACATATTGCAGATATCACAAACAATTAAACTAAGATTCAATAATTCCCATTATCAAACAAAAACCTGATCCATTTCTAGCACACAACATTTTTCATATATATAATCAGATCCCCAATTTAAGAGAACTTATACATGTAACCATTCATATTCATATTCATACAACTTTAATTGCAAACAAACAAAGTAAAAAAGAGCTTAAAGAATAAAAAATAAAACAAAATTGAAACATACCTATCTCGAGTTTGGAGCTGTTCTACCATGGTGGACATTCTTTGCTTATCTTCATCAGGAAGATTATCTAGCTCTCCAAAAATATTCTTATCCATTTTTTCAATTAAAGCACAAAAAGAAAAAGAAGTAAAAATAGTTACATAGGTTTTGGATTTTTCTCTTGGTATTTTTTGACCCTGTGTTTTAGAAGGGTTTAAGGTTTTTGGCAACGACTGTGTATTTCTCAAAAAGAGAGAGAGAAAAAAGATGCGTGTGTTTGGTTAAACCCTAGGCCTAAACTAGAAAATTTCATTGGGTCGGGTTGAAATTCAACCCAATTGAACAAAATATATATAAGTTCAGTTGTGGACAAATTCTAACATGGACCAATTTTCGCCGCTAAAAAAAAGTAGTAGACGTTAATCATCATTTTTATTATTATATTTGAGATAGTGATTTGAGTTGGGACAACATTTATTGAGATTTAAAATAAATTTTTGATAAAAAAATAAAGATCTTTTTAATACTAGCAACAATATTTTACTATGATTTTTATTTAAATATTACATTTTTTGTTTTATAAGATGTAAAATATTTTAATTAAATATGTTAATAGTTGTGTCTTTTTATAATTACGAGACCTTTTATTTATTGTAAAACCTAAATATTTTTATTTTTTTAGGCCTAAATATACATGAAAATTAATTATTTTTCACATACCTAAAGCCTTAACTTTACTAATTTTAGCCTTGGACTTGTCTTGATAGTGACTTAAATGATGCTGATTTGATAAAAATAAAGAAAAATAAATATGTATCTCATATTAAATCAACGTCAATGAAGTAATCATTTTATTCATAAAAACACGAGTTATTACTTCTGAAAAATATAGTCGATTGTCGTTAGAATTTCGAATGATTTTGAACCATTGGTTTATGGTGTACCACTTTAAAAAGTGGTGCTACATAAAACTCTAAATTAGTATTATTTTTTCAATTTAATATTCTAAAAGAAAAAATTAGTTACTTTTTTATTATAGTATTTATTATTGATTGCAGAAAAAGATGAACATTAATTAAGGATGTGTTATTAAAGAAATAATTAACATAATTGAAAATTCAAAGAAAGTCTTTTAAAAGGGAAAAAAAATTTCAAGAAGATCTTGAAGTAGCAAAAAATGTCACAAAGAGAGGGGATTTGAATTGTGATCTTTTTTTAAAATTTAATTATTGCATTTAACTTTAATTAACTCAAGAACAATTGTGGTTGAAATAAGTATATCTCCAAAACGTTCTGGATGTGTTAGTTTAAATAAAATAGTTAACTTTATAAACATGTGAAATGTGATTAGTGAATGCATGATAAATATAGATAAGGGATAAGAAGATCACAAGAGGATGTATTCTGGTTCACCCAAAGTGAGCTACGTTCGGTCTTCACAAACTGTGAGATTTTCAACTAATGTGCTCAGCACCAGGACGTTCTGCCTTGAACTACCTTTCTTATTCACACTTTGATCAATTACAACATTCACCTTCCAGCCTTGAAAGGAGTTTCTACAGTCACCTTTCAGTCCATAAATGATTTTTACAAGTACCTTTCAAACAAGAAATGATTTTTACAACACACTCAATCTAACTTAAGAGATAGACTTGAGTTACAAAATGATGTGTATGATAAAAATGTTTGGGGTCTAAAAAATTTTCAATTCTTTTTTGAGATTGATTAACAACAAGAACTCAGTAAGATGATCCACGAATATAGTGAGAGAATAGGAATTTTTCTTGAGAGAAGAGTTTCACAACTTGAGCTTTTTAGATGAACAAGTGTAGATAGATTGTTAATTGAACTTTTGCCTTCATCTTCTGATTGATCTTCGTTTTATAGATAAAGAGAGACTTAAAACATCCAGTTTAATTTGAATATAGACGTTGGACAGTCTTTCTAGCTGTCAATTGATTTCTTTGAAACAATCTTCTTATTTCCAATTCTGTCTAGAACATTCTTCTTCAAATCCAGATGTTCTTCCTTGATACTTGAAGAAAGCTCTGACGCGAAGGTTGGATATGTCTATTGGGATATATTTGAGTCAAAAGCATGCACAGATTTCACGTAAACTGTGTTTTTTGCAGTGCACTTGAGTGCTTTGTACTTGCTTCTAGCTAATAATCTGGTGATCAAAATTGGAGATCAATCTGCATGGGTTTTTGTTGTTGTTGCAAGTGGGCCTTCACTATTTGACTTCTTACGACTTATTTACTTTTGGGTAACCCATGTGCGAATTATATCAATCTAGGACAAGCTTTTAGTGATCCCAAAACTGATCCATTTGTCTTGTCTTTTAGTAAGACAACTAGAATGAACCATAATGTTATGCAATTATTCTGTCATCAATCTGGTTTTGACATTCCTTGGAGGAATCTTCCAAATCATTTCATACTTCATAAAAGTGTATTCTTGTATTGAAGTGTACATGAGATGGGTCCTAATTTGATGGTGAAATCAATCTTGATTGCTCGAAAAATGACCACATGATCTTGCATGAATATGCATACTTAAACATATCATGAAATATCTTGTTTTGGATTTTTTGTCTAAATAAAGACACTAAAAAACACAAGTTAATAATTAATAAGATCATATTCATAATTAACAAATATAATTAAATGTTTGATTATCTTCAAAATATTAATTTAGGGATTTTTCCTCAATAATCTCCCCCTTTTTTGAGGATGAAAAACATGTTAATTAGATTTTGAATTTTTTATTCTAATTTGATAAACATGATGATAATCAAAGTGTTTTTGTTTAAAACTCCCCCTCAATTTCAGCATCCAGTATCACATTTTTAAAAAACAAAGATGAAATGCAAAGATAGTTTGAACCAATATATCATATTTCATTCATTAATCAAAAGATGTTACAACCATAATGATATTGCATACAAATGGTTCAAAAACAAATATTAAAAGACATAAATTCAAAGAGAAGTACATAAAGGGCATGTTTCAAAAATACTTCTCATCTAATTTACTTTTCTTCCTTTTTCATTTTAGAAAGTAAAGGTAGCACCAAAAGATTCAACATTAGAGTTCTTTTGAGAAGACATTGATGTAGAAGAAACATCAGAAGAACATGAAGTAGAAGGCCTGGGTAGCTCAAAGAAGATTGAAGTTGAACTTGGAGCTGGTGGATTAAGACCAAACTTTGGACACATTTCATTCATGATCCAATTTCGTAAAATGTTGAGTTCCGCAGTGTTATAGGTCAGATGCGTTTGAATGATCTTCAGAGTTTCAAAAATCATAGAATGTCCTTTCTAGTATTGGGTGTATTTTTCTCAATCTTAGACCTTTTAGGAGGCCTAGCTTCTTTAGTTTTCTCCTTTCAAGAACGTTCTTTAACACAAGGAGGTGGTTTAGTTGAAGGACAAAATGATTCCAAAGTACCAAAGGTAGGACCAATGGTTGGGAGTGTCACATATTGAGTTTGATTTTGATGAAAATGAGAAAAAGATGAATAAAAAATAGGACTTGTAGTGAAGTAGTTCTTCAAACCAAATAGAGATTTCAAACTACCTAGGGGAGATCATAAAAATATGGGACATTAGAGAAGTTCTTTCTAACCCAACTTGTTTGGATGGTTGACTTTGGGTGAAATGTTCTGTTGAAAAGGCCATCAAGGAGGTTGATGTTGGTGTACCAAAAACAACTGGTGTAAATTCAGTTTGATCAGCTTCAATGTGCAAATCTAAATCAACAACAGACTCTTGGTCAGCAATTTGAAGAACGTTCTACTGTTGTGGAGAATGTTCTGGAATTTACTTAAGAGTGAAATTATGAACATTTTTGTTTAGCACGACCATTCTTTCAATTATTTTTCTTTTTGGTTCTTGAAATAGATTGAGGAGTATCATTTTTAGGAATAGGGGATGGTGATTTTTTAGGAGAAATTGGTTGCTTTTTCATGTGCGCCATGCTTTTGGGGGTGAACTTGGAAAACTTAAAAACAAATTCTTCATCATCTAGAGGCACTTTGAAGTGTCTAAAATTTTTTGTTAGCATCATTCCATAAAGGATAACGAGCTTTTTCAAATCTTGCACGGTGGAAGCAATCATTTTGTGGATAATAACATATGGAAGATTCAATTTCAACCAATGGAGTAGACGATAGATTATCATTGCGTCATTATTAGAAACAAACTCGTGACTACCATAAGGCTATTGAAAATTTTGGGAAGTGGTTTAAAGCCAGCAGACACAAACATTTTGGAGCTAGGAAAGAAAAGTTCATTAAAAACTTCATCTTTTTGAATATTCAAGGTATGTACCATTGTTTTCAAAAACTGGTTTAGCCTTCAATAGGAAGATCAAGAATAGTAGCAAGGATTTCTGGTGTCAGTCTAATCTCAACACCTTTGATTTTTAAAACTATGAGAGATTTGTCTTCAAAATCTTCAGCTTTGAAGTAAATGGCTCTAACAACTTTGTGGTAGTGGCTTTCTCGAATTTGTAGAAAGTTGGTCTAGCCAAGAGCATCAACGTAGTTCTGAATGAACACACTTTCAAGTTTGAGATTTTCAAAGTTATGTTGCTACCCAGTTTTGAGGTTGATTTGGGTCGGACATAAGTTTGGTTCTTGGAATAACTAGTGGAACTAATCAGTTCGGCCTTATTTTTATTACCTTATTTGAAACTTTAAGAAAAAAGGGTTCTCCCATTGTTAATATGGTATCAAAGAACATGGTTAGATCAATCTATGTTTTCCATGCAATGAGTATTTGGTTCCATTTGTTAAAGTTGGCTACTGTTGGATGTTAGAACCATCACGTTTGGGTTGTTTGACCACAATTTTTTTTCTTCTCGTAGGTTCACAAATTAAATTAGTAGGCATGTGGTTGGCGAAACCCATTGTACCAAATAATCTCTGTGTGATGCGTCTCTCAATCCTTCAAGTTTATTGGTTAGTTTGATTTTGGGAACTTATGACCCAAACTTCTGATTGATTTTATTTTTTTGCGTGTTATCCTTGCGGAGCTTTGGTTGATTTTAGGATTTACTATAAAATGCTCAATGCTTTTGCGATTTGGTACCTATTTTTCCATTTGTTTAGGATTCAATTTCGTCTTCTATTTATGTTTTTGATGTGGTTCTGCTCATCTTTTCTCTAGGCGGTTTCGTTTATTTCCTAACTCTGCTACTCACAAGTTACCCCTAGTTTATTTTGTTTTCTGTGATTGTGTTCGTTGTATTTTCGGTGGTTTTTTGCTATGATTGGTGATAAGGATGATTATTTACAATTTGTTAGTGTCCAACTCAATGGAAAAAATTACTCTTATTGGAGTTATGTGATAAAAAAAAATTTAAAAGAACAAGTTACGTAGACTTATGTTGATGGAACTTCAATTAAGCCAACAAATAAAAAAGATAAAGCAAAATATGCAAAATAATTTAAACAATGAGATGTTAGTAATTCAAAAATATTTCTTGGATTAATAATTTTGTTAAACGTCCATAAGTGTGCAGTTAGATGAATATGATATTGCTAAATGATTTGGGATCATTTAAAAAAAATGTATGTTTAGTCTAATTTTGCAAACCAGTATCAACTGGAAAGTGATATTAGGTCCCTTAAGCAGAACAATATGACCATTCAAGAATTATATTCGACCATGACTAATTTGTGAGACCAATTGACTCTTATGCCATCGGTTGAATTGAATGTTGTTAAGTTGTACATTGATCAGAGAGAAAAACAATGTATGTGTCAGTTATGATTGTTGATGACACTCTTTTGCCATTAGCAAGCTTTGGTTATGTCTCCACACCTAACTTGTTTTTTTTTTTTCTTCTTTTGATGTTTATTATATTTCTAACCACACTTTAAGTCTTGCTTTTGTTAGTAAATTGTGTGATTCCGGTTATTCAATTTTGTTTTCTTTCATTTCTTTGTTGTACTCATGATCCACTTTTTAGGGGGCTGATTAGGAAAGACCATAGACATTGGAGACTTTATGATTTGGATAAGCTAAGAGTCCCAGTTACTGCAGCTTCAACGTCCATTGCTGATTTAATATCTAGTTTTCATTTGAATTCTTTGTCTTCTAGTTTTTATTTATGGAATTATCATCTTAGACATGTTTCTCCTTTTAAATTAAAGTATTTGACTTCTACTGGAGCTTTAAGAAAGTTATAAACTAGTGCTATTTTAAATTGTTGTGGTTGTAAACTTGCTAAATTTTCAACTTTACCGTTTAGTAACAGTGTGCATCTTTTGATTTAGTTCACTATGATGTTTAGGGTCCATCACCGGTTCTTACCAAAGGTGTATCTTGATATTATGTTTCATTTATTGATGATTATACTTGTTATTGTTGGGTTTATGTTATGAAAAACCGTTCTAATTTTTTCAATATTTATCGTCTGTTTTGTGCTATGGTAAAGACTCAACATAATGTTGTTATAAAATACTTTTGTTGTGATTTGGGTTATGATTATACCTCCAATAAATTATCTAAATTACTTGCTTAAGATAACACTCTCCGCCAGACATCTTGTACTTATACTCTTCAACATAATAGAGTTTTAAAAGGAAATACTACCACATTATTGAGATTGCTCGTTCCTTTTTGTTGTCTGCTTCGATTCCTAGTAATTTTTGGGGCGAACCCGTTTTTGGGGATTTGTTGTAGCTTCATATAGTTGTAGAATTGGAGTTGCACAATCATAGATATATGTTTTGCTTATGTATTTAATTTGCACAATTTGTCTTATACTTGTTTGGAATTATTGGTCATAAGCTTTATCTAAATTTTCTCAACAATTATTGTTGCCTTCTTTCAAAATGTAATAGAGAAGAAGCAAGTGAAAAACTAGAGCCTATTATTCAGCTTGAAAATTAAAGTTGTTGATTGCAGTCAGTCGAAATTGTTTTTGAAATTGAAGATATAAATAGTACAAATAGATGCATCTAAAATGAACACACGATTGTAGCTTATTTTTCTACTTCAACTTTTATTGTGTTGTTACCAATTAATTTTTAGTATAATGTAGATGATGATGAATTTATCAAAATCAAATATTTTCATACAGCTCACTAAGATCATTTCATATGCATCAAAAATCACTTATACAAAATTATTGCCTCGTTTAAAAATCACTAAGATCATATATCACATGTTCTTATCATGAGAATCATATTCATAAACAACTATCATAAAAATCAAAGTTTTCACCACACATATCATGAAAATCATATCTTATTAAACAAGTTATCATAAATATTGAAACTTTCATCTCATACATCATAAAAATTCAAACTTTCATCACATACCACATAAATATTCAAACCTCTTCAAATATATCATAAAAATTCAAACTTTAACACATATAACATAAAAATTTGAACTTTATTTCATATACATCATAAAAATTTAAACTTTCATCATTCATCATAAAAAAATTTGAACTTGATTCATAAAAATTATAGCTTCAACACATACAACATAAAAACTTAACTTTCACCCTAAAAATCATATACTACATATCAAACTCAATAAAAATTAGGGTTTTACTCTTTTGATCTGTTAGTCTACGTTTATTTCCTTAAAACGAAAAGTAATCACAATTATATATTTCATACCATCTAACCAACGATCGAACTATGATTTGTATCCATTACCTTGGCTGCCTTACTTCCGAGCAAAAATCTCAATCCACACACATCAGTCTTAACATAGCTCGGCTAAGTCTATACCTTTACAAAATAATTTACCACTCATTCTTATTATCAAAGCAACTAATACTACTTTTAACTAATGTTGAGAGATTGACTAAAGGTTCACTACACAAGGTATAAAATTTAGAATATCCTAACTAGCTACACAATTATGTAAGAAAAGTAGTTTTTCAATAATTTTTCCAAATGCTAAAAATTCACATAAATTAATTCTTTCAAAAGTAAACAACCAAAAATAGAAAATTTACATTTTCCTTCTTCATAAACAGCCCATGACTAGCATCTCCTGTTTTTCCATAAAAATGACAATTTTATCCCATACTTAAAAATAAAAATAGTTTATGGTAGATGTTATCATCTCTTTTAAGATAAAAAAAAAAGTATAAATATGTCTTTAATCTTTGCAATTATAACCTTTTTTGATTTTGGACCTCGTAAGTTTTTTTGTTTGGATAACACCATTAAAATATAATCATTTTTTTAACAAAAAAACCCAAATATAATTAAATTAAAATATTTTTTAACTTAAAATTAACCCCAAATATTTAAGTCTTCTTCCCTATAAAAACCTAAATGGCGCCTTATTTTTTTATTGTTTCAGTCCTCTTTCCATTGTAGAGTTATTCATGTTGTGTCGCAATTCATAAATTAAAAATATCTGGAAAAGCAGTATGAATTTGAGTAAAGGTTCAATCATGTCACCATGGTGAATTTCTTCATCGCCCCTTGCTATTACTAAGTCTAGGACTTGGACTTTCTTCTTTGCCCCTCCTCCCTTTACAACCAAATTCTACTCCCACTTTTGGACTTTTCCATATACTCCTCTAAAATTCCTTAATCTCCACACCAAGAAGAAAAACTCTCATTCAAAGCCAGTTCTAGAACCCACTATTGTCCAACAAGTACCCACCAGACGAAGAAAAAGATTATGGTAACGGTGAATTTGAATTTGAATACGGTCAAGAATCTTAAATGGATGAAGATGTTGGTGATGGGAATTATGACGAGGACCGAAACGATGAAGAAGAAGATGTGATTTAGGTCTTTTTTAGGGAAGAAGACTGAAATATTTGCGATTAATTTTAGGTTAAAAAAAATTATAATTTAATTATATTTGAGTCCAAACAAAAAAACTTACGAGAACAAAAAAAAATAATTAATTGTAAAGATCAAAGACATATTTAAACTAAAAAAAAAATAGTACTTTGATCCCATAAAATCCAAATTCCATAATTCAAATTTTTAGAAGGAAAATATTATTGTTAATTAAAGTAGGTAAAGAATAATTTTCTCAATTTGCTAATCCTAGGAATTGTTTTAAAATAAACTACATATAAAAAAAAAAATTATTTCCAACTCCTAACACTTAGATAATTATCTCTAACCACATTGATATCATAAACTCAAATTTTTTCGGAATTGCATATTTTTCTGCAAATTTTCTTAACAAACTCTAAAACCCCAAAAATTGATTTTCAAGCTAATATTATTCGCAAAATTCCGTCCTAGCTCAACTTGTAAATGACAATATTGTTAGGTTAGACGCCATGTCCTAAGAACCTTGCAGTTGTGTGAGTTAATTACAGTGGTATTTATCATCTCTTCTAAGATAAAAAAACAATATATATATATATATATATATATATATATATATATATATTTTCAATTTTGAAAACGATCAAACAACCACAAAAATATGATTTTTCACCTATTAAAATATAAAAACGATTTTCCACCGATCAAAAAGTCTCAAAATTTGTTTTTAACCGAAATTTTTTTATAAAACTAATTCCAATATTTAAAATCATCTTAACTAATCAATGGAATCTTCGTAAAATAGATTTTCAATCGTTATAACTTCAGTTTCTTACGATCATGAGTTTTTCTAGCGATAAAATGTGATCTAGACATTCAAAAACATTTTTCATCGCATAGAAGTTGATTTTGACACATATAAATATCTTTGGCCAGTTAAAATATTTTTCTATCAAGTAAATCAAGAAAACTTTAGAAATAATGGGTGCGTTTGTTTCAGATTTTTTCATGAAAAAATCAATGATTTTTAAACCAAAAATCATTTTGTAGGGTTTGAAGGGTGTTTGATTCAGATTTTTTAAAATCATTTTGTTAAAAAAAAATTATTTTTGGGCTAAAAATAAAAAGCTAAAAATAGTAGCTTCTCAAATTCGCTATTGCGATAGATGAGAGAGAAAGATGCCAAAAATTTTAAAAACACAGAACTTAACTCAATGATAAGAGAAAATGATGTAATTACCCTTACCCTTTTTCAAAAATCCAAAATTACCCTCCATCAATTTTTAATGGGTTTTCTTATACTGCATCTTTTCACGCACTCAATTGTGATTGTTTTTCTCCTTACATGAGGCTCTCATATAGGTTTTTCATCAAATAAATTTCCTTCTCCTTTTCAATTTTTCCACATAGTTTTTTTTTATTGTTTATACGCCTTTTATTTGAATCATTTTATTTTTACATCATTCATATATTGATACTATTTTTTTTTTTTTTGCTTTTTTGTGTTTATTTATTACTTTTTAATGAGTAGTTAAGTTACATTAATCAATTTTAAAATGTGTATAAGAAATGAATTAAACTTATAAATTTTGTAAGGTATTATAAAAGTCATGTCCTTTATGGTAATTTTGTAGTTTAAAAAATCACTTTTATAAAATTGTATACAAACAGATTAAAAATCATTTTTTTAAAAAAAATCATTTTTATGATAGTAAACAAACGGAAATAAAAAAAAATCATTTTTAGATGAATCTCTACAATATAATCTCTAAATTTTTTAAACTAAAAATCATTTTTATTTAAGCTCAAACAAACGCACCCAATATAGTACTGAAGTTTAAAATTGATTGACGGATTTTAGAAATAACAATATAGTCACAATGCGAATGAGATTTTTGAAATTATTTTTAAGAAATAAAATAATATATTAAAATTAAAATTTCAATGATTAAATTGGTTGTGACTATCGATTTAATCACTTATGTTAGAATGAATGAGCTGTGATAGTTCACATGTCCTAAATAAATCTATCTCCATATAAATGTCAAACTTCAATTAAAGTTTCAAAGTTTAAATCAATAGGCACACAAAAGAATGGAGGTATTTTAATTAAAAGTGTGTTTAGTTTAAAGGAAGTGGAGATATTTTAAATGATTTAGTGTATTTACCTGCCTCCATTAGATAACTCCTATCAAACTAAGGGTTTATTTGGTTCAAAAGATTAGAGACGACGAGGATATAGATTTTAATGGATAGGAGAGGGTGAAAGAAGAAATATAAATATACGTTTGGTTCAAAAGAAAGGAAGAGAGTGGAGGTATTTTAATTAAAAGTGTGTTTTGTTCAAGCGAAGAGGAGAATTTTTAAATAATTTTTAGGTTTATTTACACACCGCCACTCCCTTCTAAATTCTCCTACAATTGAGAGAGAGCAAAAAGGTTTTATGATGAGTTTTACTCTTCTCTCCTTCTCTCTCTTCCCTTTCAAAAAATTGAATCAAATACTTAAAATTTACAAATATTACCTCTCGTTCGGTACCTCGAACCAAACACACCCCTATATAAGAAATGTTGAAATCAAGTATCTTTTTTATCATGCACTTGAAACAAACAAGAGACTAATTTTACTATAAGATTGTTAGAGCAACAACACGATCTTAAAAGATTAGAGAGAGAAATCGAAAATAGAAATGCAAGACGTTTGGTAATGAAGTTCGGTCAATGATGCATATGTCTCCGCCTACAAAACAGTTGTAGTTCCTTTTTATTAGATTAATGAAGAAAGGTTTACAAAGTACAAGTTGTACTTAAATAGTAATAATAAGGTTTAGATTACAATAATACCCCTAAATTATACCGCGGAGAGCTATAGCCCCCCGCACGCCCCAATTGCCCCCACAATAATAAGGTTGGTCAAACCGCCCACTTGATACTAACTATGAGCCTTACACAACGATCTCAAAATTGGCGAATATCAAACCCTTATGAAGATTTACTGCATGACATTTAGATCTTGACAACTGGGGGTACAACTCCTGCTTAACATTGAGAAACATGTAACAAGTCCAAACAGTGCTTGAACTTGTCACTGGTCACTAGCTTGGTCAACATGTCAGTTGCATTATCTGCAGTATGGATTTTTTCAAGTAATATATGTTCAGATGCAAGTAACTCTCCGATCTTGTGAAGCCTCACATCAATATGTTTGGTCCTGGCGTGATACACCTAATTCTTTGCTAAATAAATGGTGTAACATCCAAAATTTTATAATAACTATTTTATTAATTAAATAAGATTTTTAAAAATTAATTTGGTATTAAAAGTGTTTTAGAATATATGTTAATTCATTTTATGATTAATTTTCTTTATATGTGGGTTTCCTATGGTTTGATAATTGTATACGTATTTGATTCTATGAGTAATATAAATTATAAAGTCATATTTAATTATTTTCTGAAAATTATGGTATTTTAGTGAGTATTTTAGAGAATAATATTTTGGGTGACTTTACGTATATATTTTCATTGGAAATTGCTAAGATATTTTTATATGCATCTTAGTGGGTTGTTGAAAATATTTGATTTTGATAATACATCATCATGTCATGACATGTGCATCTTTTTGGAAGTTGCCTTTGTGACAAGTTTATTTTTCCCATTGTTATGGATTATTTTCTGTGTGGAAGTTGCCTTTGTGGCAAGTTTATTTTCCCATTGGTATTAGTGATTTTCTGTGTGGAAGTTGCCTTAGTATCAAGTATTATATCCGGATCATATAATTTTAGGAGCATGCATATATCATTGCACTATCTTGTGATTGTTTTGTTGTGATTAATGTATATCTAATGTGATAATAGTTTCTCTTAGTGATTTTGATGTTATGATATTATTTCCTTGAATGCTTTGATATACCGTGATATGTTTGATATGTCTCCATGTGGATTGCTTGTGTGGTCTCCTTACTTATATTATACTATCAACATGATTTCGAAACTCACTCATTTCGTTGTTTATGTGTGCGTTTGCGAAAACGCATTATAAGTTGTCAGTTGGTGATCTATGCTCTGATAGGTGATACCGGTTGGGATTCTTCCATTGTATTTCATCGATTCTTGAGCTAAAATATATTTATATAAAATTATCGAAAATCGAGCATTATCTTGTAATTAATTAAGTTTTTAGACTAGAATCTTAACGATGTATTTTTTTAATAAAAAAAGAGTAGTTTACTCTATTTTATTGTTATAATAATATAATATAATATTATTTAAAGTAGCGATATGTATTTGTGTGAATGTGATAACTTAAACTATTATTTTTATTCTTTGAATGAAATTTGAAAGAAGTTTTATCCTCTTATTTAAGTCATTTTCTCTCCGTTGCGAATTTGCGTCGAAAAAGTATTATTAAAATATTACTATTAAAGTATTTTGGTTTAGGGTGTCACAATGGCACTTTGACTATCACAATGCAACTGAACTCCACCTTGCTCAACATCCAATTCCTTTACTAATCATGTAAGCCATAAAGCCTGTTTGGCAGCCTCATCTAATGTCATGTATTATGCTTCAGTTGTAAATATAGCCATAATAGATTCAACTGACGACTTCCAACAAATAGGTCATCCTAAAAGAGTAAAGACATATCCTGTTGTAGATTTCTCTCATCCATATCATCTGCATAAATACAATCAATAGATCCTACCACTAAAGGATCACCTTGTTCGCTGCTAAACCTGATACCATGACATGTTGTACCCTTCAAGTACTTAAAATTTCATTTGATTGCTTCTCAATGATGCTTACTTGCTTTGGACATAAACTTGCAAATTTGACTTAAACCTTGTGGCAAATCTGGTCTAATGCAAACCATAACATACATTAAACAACCAATAAAACTGGTATACTGAATATTTGACGTATACTTAACTTATGCATCTATCTTTGGACATTGATCCAACCATAGCTTAAAGTGATTCGCCAATAGAGTACTCACAACTTTCGAATTGCTCATATCAAATATGTCTATCACATTTGCATCATAGCTTTTCTGATAGAGCCATAATTTTCTATCATTTCCCTGTGAATTTCCACCACAACACCCATTCACTTATCTTTCTCCTTACTAGCTATACCTTCTCAAAAGGTGGATGGATCTCTAAAACTAGTAATAAGTCCATAAACTGCCAAGTCATCAAACCCAAATCATTCTGGTGGCTTAATCTGATGGCGCTCTTGGTCACACACAAGAGAACTTCACCTGAATTTCCAGTGGTATTAGAGTCTTGTATGGCTTGTGTATTAGGTACTACCAAGTATTGCTTACTAGTAGTGGCTCAACATCGACCTAAATCACCTTACTGTTGGAAGTTTCTCTCTCTGATGTAGACATATCTGCTTCAACAGGAACTACTCATCAAACACAACATCTTTACTGATTACCATCTTCTTTGAAACTGGATCCCATAACTTGAACCCCTTCACACCTTTTGCACGACTCACAAAGACATACTTCTTCATCTCTGGATAAAGTTTAGTTCTATATTCACTGGGTATATGCACATAAGTTGGCACCCAAAAATCCTTAAATTGTCAAGATTAATGGGGTTACCTAACCAAACTTCCTCTGCAACTTTCCTTTCCAATGAAGTTGCGGTGACCTATTGATAAGATAACACACCATGTTAATAGCCTCTGCACAAAACCTCTTAAAGGGTATAGCATTTATTCGAAGATATATTCCCTTGTAGTTAGAGATCTGTTCATCTTTTCTACTACACCATTCTAATGTGGTGTCTTTCAAAGGAAAAAATGCCTCTAAATACCGTGTTCTACACAAAATTTCTAAAAATTTGAGTCAGTGTACTCTATCCCATTATTTATCCTTAAATACTTGATTTTTCTGACATTTGATTTTTTACCTTTGCTTTCCACGCCATGAACTTGGAAAATACGTGAAAAATCATGTGCAAAAGTCACAAAATACTTGGAACCACCGACAACAATGGATCTTTGTTAGGCCGCCACACATCAGGATGCATGTCATCTAGGATTCCCTCTATTTTGTGTTTTTCGAATTTAAAATGAATACGACACAGTTCCCTAGTATACAATACTTACACAAATCAAGTTTACAACTGCGGACACCCTTAACCATGTGTCTCTTATGAAGTTTTCCCATCCCACGCTCACTTAAATGATCCAAATGTATGTGCCACATTTTCGTTGCCTCATCATTAGACTCAACTGAAGCAACATCACTTACAATAGCACAACCCAACAATTTGTAGATGTTACATGCAGTACACTTTGTTCTCATCATTGTCAATGTCCTCTTCATAACCTTATGAATGTCCCTATCTCCATCAAACATAAAAGAGAAACCATTTGCCTGTAGACTACTCAAGGAAATCATATTCTTTCTCAATTGTGGAATATATTTGATATCATTCAACATTCGCACGCCACCCTCGTCCATGGAAATTTTAATTTGTCTCATTTCAATGATAGCACGTGCTTTATCATCACCCAAATAAACAAAACAAAAATTGTCTAAGATGAATGTGGTAAACCACTCCTTGTGCGACATCATGTGGTAGGAACAACCAGAGTCAAGAATCCACACTTCTGCGCACTTGCTAGATGAAACACAAAAAATATGTCATTCACCGCAGAGTCATTAGTTTGAACCACATTCATAGAATTGGATGAACTCTTGTGTTTATTTGGATAGTCCTTCCTCCCACGATCTTGACCTTGTTTTACATATAGACCTTCGCTTGAAGATTATTCCTCTACATTCTATCTCATTTGAAAGTGAGACTGAAATGCAACAGTAATATTAACTAGCTTGATAGAGTCATTCTCGTATATAAGAGTTCTCACTAGGTGATCGAACCTGATAACGAACACAACAGAATAATAGCCTTTGCTTTTTCATCGAACATCACCCCTAAGCCTCACCAAATCAGCGATTATTTCTTTGAAGGTATTGACATGTTGTTGCAAATCAGATCCTTCTTGCATCTTCAACCTATACAATTGTTGCTCCGTAAACAGTTTGTTTGTGAGAGTTTTGCATAGATATTGACTTTTCAATTTCTCCCAGACCTCTTTTGGAGATGTTAGGTCTAGGTTATGATACATCACCTCATTTGATACACACAGACGAATCATCCATACAGTCTTATCCTTCATCTTTGTCCAATTGAATTCTGCAATGTCTGCCCGTTTCTCCTCACATAGCGCCTATTGAAGACCTTGTTGTGCCAACAGATACTTAACTCTTCTTTGCCATAATACGATGTTGCCCGCTCTGTGGAACCTTGCCACCACGAATTTCGCACTAGAGTTACTCGTCATCTAATACTAATTGTTAGAACAACAACACAATCTTAACAGAATAAATTGAGAAATCGCATATAAGAATACAAGACGTTTGGTAACGTCTTCGACTATAGAGCGGTTGTAGCTCATTTTTATAAAATGAATGAATTATAGTTTATAAAGTACAAATTGTGTTTAAATAATAATAATAAAATTTAAATTACAACAATGCCACAGAAAACTATCGCCCGTCGCACCTCTAATTTCCCTCACAACAATCTATCAGATCAAACCGTCCGCTAGATATTGTCCGCTAGATATTACTAGACATTACCTATGAACCATTAAGTAATAGTATATGCTTTTCCAATAGATTTTGATTACAACTTTCTTTTTCGCTTTTGCCGTCGGGTTGATCGTGACCATTAAATGATAATCCCATCTGTCCTTTTCAAATAAAATAAACTTATCACAAAAATATAAAGATAAACAACAACCACAATTTTCGTCAAAACAACAAAAAAAACCCCACAAAGTGATTTGCCTAAAAGAAAACCCTCCAAACTAATTAATGTTAATTTATTTTTAAAAAGTATTTTTACAATTTAAATTTAAGAATGTCTCCACTTGCATAAGAAGGTAAAATTTTCGAGAAAATAAAATCTTACAAATAAAATAGGAGAATTAATTTAGGAAACTTTAACAATTAGTATATATTTGAATTAATTTGGGATAAGTTTATTAAAGAAGCTAGACTCATGTGTTGTGGTTTGCATGTTTACAATTTGCTTTACTAGCATGAGATATCTTCAACATTTGGTCCACGACATTCTTTCCTTGCTTCATCTCCCTTATTGAAATTCTACTATGATGTAGGTTTACCACAAAGTAAATATATGCGTCGATTTTTTTGGCTAATTAATTGGACTATAGTTGATGGTCATCCTCCTCTCCTTATTTTGAAAACACTGTTACTTGTTGACTTCTTCATTTAGTGGTGTTGTTTTTCTTTGTTTTATTTCTATTTTGTAAAAAAAATTCTAAACCAATCTTTTGACCAATTATCAGCATACTCGAGACGAGAGAATCCCACTCCATGTCAACTAGTATCAACTTTTCTATAGAAAGTTGAGATTCTCTAATTTTTTCCTTTCTTTCTATACCACTATTTTAGAAGTATAAGCATAATAATATGATATTTTGAGTGGTCTAAATATTCTCTATATACCAAAAAGTAATAACTATAGTAATGTCTTTTCCCAAAAAAAAGAAAGAATATAACAATAGTAATGAGTAACCATATGGACTATAAGGATGTGTGGCTTGTGTGGCCGCACACGGCTCAAAAAAATTTATATATATATAATAACATTTTACATACATATTTTTCAATTTTGCCAAGTGAATTGAAAGATTATATCAAATAGATCGTGTTTATAAATGTTTATATAAATTTAAAGTCATTCGATATAATAGTAAGGTACGTTAAAATTAATGTCTTAAACACTTTAATTATATAATATTAATTTTAATGCAACTCAATAATGTATCAAATCATTTTAAATTTATGTAAAAATTATAGCAATAATATCTATGATATGATATTTCAATCTAACGGTAAAAATTATAAAATATGTATCGAATATAACTTTATTGAGCAGTGTAACATTGATGTAATATTACATCAATGTAGTTTGATCTCTCTTTTCTTTCTCTCTCTCTCTCTCTCTCTCTCTATATATATATATATATATATATAGACACACACACACGCACGCACGCTCAACAGACTTAATTTTTAGGTTAATAAATTTAATAAAACATTATGTTGTCTTATTAAAATAATTTTAAAAAATAATTTTGTTATCTTATAATATTGTATTCTTTCTTGTTTCAATCTAAATTGGATTTTTAGTTTTTTTTTATCCACTATAAAGTTTCAATCCAAATTTTAGACATTCTAACAAACAAATTTTATAGAAAATCAAAAGTACTAACTCATTATCATCCATAGACAAGAGATAAATTTGTTACTTACTTTTAATGAAAAATTCCTCTGAATAGACACAAACATTGAGTCCACTTAAGAGTCTTTTAGAATTCATTACCTTTTATATATTATAAATCAAACAATCGGCTCACTTTATAAAAGATTCGAAAAATATAACAAATATGAGGAGATATTTGAATTTTTGTTTAGTATTGAAAGAGTTATATCATTATTTGATGAAAACTTGTAATTATGTTATAAAAAAAGTTTGAATTAAACTATATATTCATTAGGAATTAAACTATATATTCATTTGCGATATTCATGGTAATGTTGCATCTGCTAAGAGAAGTTTTTGAAATAAATTTTTTTTTGCAATAAATATCGCAAATAGATTAAATAGTATTTTCTTGATTTTAATTGAAAATGATTTTTTAAAGAATCATGATTATAAACAAATTATTAATGATTTTACATAAATAAATAAAACGAAAGGAGGATGATATTCAAATACTAATATGTTGATATATGTTGTTGTAAGTGTTGGATGTTACTACTACATGTCTAAGTTGATAGATATTGTAAAATTTATTTTGCTGTAATTCTATTTTGGTTCTAGTTTGGTATGCAAAAAACACATTCAGTTGTTGAAGTTTAACTAAATTTTTGTTTAGGTTCTTTAGTTTTTTTTTTTGGTTTGGTTCTTTAAGTTATATTCATTTGCACCATTAGCCTTTAACAATTATTAAATTATGCATGCAGTTTTTTAAGTTTGAAAATTTTCTCGAATTACTGTTATGAAATTTTAAGATCTAATCGAAACATCACAACAAGTTGACTATCGAAGGTACTTTGCATGTGAAGAAAATTAAAGACATTTTTTACGTGGAAAGACTTTTATTACCTTGTTTTAAAGGCTACACGTGTATTTCAATTGTTATAGAAAATCAAGAAATATATACCATTTATAAGATTTAATCAATGTTTTCTAAATGATTAGTATGAAAGACATATTGTTGCAGCATTTGATAGAATTTCAAATAATTAACAAATTTAAATTGAACTAATTGTTGTCGAATTTGAGACAAATGATTAACGGTGTAACCATAATTGTTGGCCCTTGCTTAGAAGCTACTATGAGGAAACTAACTATAATGTCTTTATTTTGTTTCTTCAGGGGATATTATAAGTGCAGGAGCATGGGAGGTTGCTCTACTAGGAAGCATCTTGAGAAGTGTTAGGAAGTTACATAGAGAGATTAACCAAAATCAAATCAATCACTCAACTTGTCAAAGACCTCTGTGTTTGGCTTGGGATGTTTATGTAGATATTTCATTTCAAGTGATTCAATTAGGGCTTAAGTTTTTGGCTTTTGAATAGTTTGGTTGATGAGTCTTTATTTTGAGGGGAGGGGATAAGGATCTTTGGTGAAGTGCATGCTTATGTAAATTTGGACAGTTTCAATTCTTAAGAACTATGATGTTTTTCTTAAACATGTTAAAAATATTTTAAGGTTCTCTAAATTAATGAAAATTATTTTTAAAAAATTGTTAAACTCCTTCAATTTTGTTATTCCAATCAAAGTTCTAACAAATTGACCATCAAAGCAACCGCTTATATCTCTTTTCTTACATTTAAAAAATTAGTAACAATTAAAAAAACCATACGTGTCGTAAATAATGTAAAATAATGTAGAATGATAACATTTTTTTAAATGTTACTAATTATATAATAAATGTTGCAAAAATACATAAATTAATAACATTTATTAAATATTACTAATGACTAAAATATTACTAAACACTTTTAGTAACATGGACTTAATGTAACATTTGATAAAGGTTGCTGAATTAAATTAATAACTTTTTTTTAATGATTTAACATCATTTTTCAAATGTTACTAATCATATATAAGTTGTTGTGTCTAACTTCTTCTAATAAACATCCATTGATAAGCATCTTAATTCTTAATCATGCATACATCACACAACTAGTAGCTTAACCACTTGGATTCTCTTTGACAAAAACAACTGCCTGAATATTCTAATAAAAATAAAATAAACAGAGGAGATTAATAATAAGTCGTATTAATAAAACTCTTTTATATGAGATGGTATATGATTGGTTTTCTGCTGGGAGTGGAAGGGTTAATTAAACTGGAGTTATAAGGAGATTAAAAGTTCTATCTTTTAATCTAATATATATAAGATAGTAACATTTTTCATTTTTCAAAATAATATCTCTTTTGTATGAAACTTTTCTTTGGTGAATACTTTGATTTGCAAATTCTTGCTGCTATGCCAAATTGTTGAATCAACAAACCTTTATTCAAATAACACTTAAGGATAAATTATGTATCCATTCATTACATATTATTAAAAAAAATTGACATTCTATAATTTAAAAATTATTTGTTAGATATTTTAAAAATATTTTATGTTTGTGAATCGTAGTGATAAACACTAATTCTTTTTAAATAATTAGTTATGGAAAAAATGGTTTTTATGATAAATTTATTCAAAATAATTTTTATTTGAAGTAATTTTCATATTAAGATTGATTTTTATATTTGTTTTACATATTAAGATTCACTTTTCATCCATATATTTATTCTATTTTTGATATATGTAGTAAAAAATAAAGCTCTTAAGTAAGGGATATTGGTCTTTCTGCTACCATTCACACAATCTCAGTTATATGATTTGTCTGCAATTAATTAGTTTTTAACAAAAAGTTTATTAACATGCACTCCGCTTTATATATGGATTCTTCTATCGTATCTCTTTCAAGAAGATTTTTTATGAACATTGCATCTTCATCAATACAAGAATTCTTTATTCTAAATTTTTTTTTATTAACTTTCGTGCTCTCAAAGTCCCACTTATTACACGAGTTAATTGACTAAAGTCTCCTTGTGGTTGGATTAAATATAATGATAAGATTGCTAATATTGGGTTTTACATTCGGTATAATATTTCCTTGGCAAAATACCAGTCGTGGTCCCTTAACTTAATTTCTGTTAACGATTTAGTCATTTATCTTTTTTTTTTCCCGCCCGATTTGGTCTTTTATGTTTTTAAATAATTTTAGCGTTACCCTTTAAGTGAGATTTCGTTAAGAAAAAGTTAAAAAAATCTCTCATCCGTGTCCAAAAAAAGTTAACCTTGTGTTTTGGAAATATTTCAGAAAAATATTCAAAATTTGTTCTAAATTTGGTAGTATGATTGATTCGTTAAAACTGAAGCTATGAGGTGTTTATACTCCATATACATCACTTTAGATCAAAGACAATCGTTCCTAGAGGTTTGATAAACATATGCAATGATCTAAATGAGATATTTTTTAACTTTTTCTTAATGGAACTCCACTTAAAGGGTAACACTGAAATTAAGTTAATCGAAATTAAGTTAAGAGACCACAGGTGGTATTTAGCCTATTTCCTTTTTCCATTTTCATTAATTTTTCTTTAGGTTGCTAATGACATTTGCTCCATTGCACTGTACTCTTTTTTTTCTTAAACCTTAGTTTTATCCCTTTGGATTTTCAAGGTAAATTTTTAATAAGACAATGTTGTCCATCTTTGTTCCTTTAGTTTTGGCCGAATCCTCTAAAAAAAATTTTACTTTTTTTTATATTTTTATTTAATAAACTTATTAGTTTGACGCAAATGATAGGTATGCTTTTGTAATCTAATTTCTGTTTGAAAAGAAAGAAATTTTCATATTATTTTTGATTTATTTTTCTCAAAAATTGTAATAAACGGAAAAACTTCTACAAGTGACCAATTTTTGGAAATTAGCAGAGATTTATGATTCATATTAGCTATATTTGCTTACACAAGAAAACCAACACACAAAGCAACCACTGCTCTCACAACACCTTCAACAAAATCTAATCAGAAAATTTCAATTTCCTGAAGGTGAGATCCATGACAACTTTATTATTCTAATAAAGCAAACACACATGCTTTTTCTTTATATATTATATGTGTACCGATACACACAATTACACATATTGGTTCCAATATCTCTGCTTCAAGCTTTCATTTGCTATATGCACCTCACTTGCAGTTGCAAGGGTCACATGTGCAGCTTGATCCACACTTGCAGCCACCATCTTCAGCTGCAACACTCATTTCAGCTCCCTCGAACTGAATCTTCGTCGGACCAACGCCCAAAACCACCGCCTCTGTGGTTTCGCCGCCTTCGGCATAGTTCAACCCACTAGACCTCTTGTTGCATCTGTGAACCAATAAAAATTAACATCCATACACACAATTTGAAATATAAAACTTTAATTAGAGAAAGAAAATTTATTTATCAATAAGTATTAGAATTAAAAAAAAATTAAACATGTTTTTCATTTTCTGGCCAGTTAAAGTGAAATCTTATTTCTTTAATGCTAATCAAAGTTGATATTTTTAGATTTGAATATGAAATCTCTTTATAAATTTTATAAAGTTAAATTTTATATTTCTTTTAACAATAAATAATAATCCCATGTAGAAAAAAGATCAAGCATTTACAATGTAATATCAATAGATAATAATAGTGTCTCATTCTTCAATTTTTTTTAAAACAAAACAAAATTCGTAGAAGCCAGCAAAAAGACGAATCAAAATATTAAGAATTTTTTCCAAGATAAGAATTTTTTCCAAGATAAGAATTTCCTAGACACTCATCAAAATTAGCTAGGTACCCAAAAGGCCAATTTAAAATATAAAAAATAAAAAACCGCGTGAGAAAAAAAAAACATGTAGAAAAAAGAAATAAATGAAGCATCCTTCATAAAACCCAAGCCAAAAGGTATTGAAAAAAAATCTAAATATTAAGAAAAGTATTTTTCATTATCATGATCATAAAGATAAGACATAAACAGTATAACAAAAAATGAAGGTGGTCCCTACTTGCAGCTATCGCCACAGTTGCAGCTACTTCCACAGTTGCAGCCAGACATATTCTCAAAAGACAGATTAAATCACAATTTGCAAAAAGAACAATATTGGTGGGGAGATGTTACCATAACTGATGTTCCGTGACCCCAATTTATAATGCGCTTGAGAATAATCAGTAAAATCTTGGCCGGCCACGTGTCATAATCTTATGTTGTCTGGGACCACAGACTACCCTTGGACTTGTTCCACGTAGACATCGTTTTTATCACACGTATTCTAGCGATACAATTATTGCTTGGTTTCTCTAAGTCAAGTGTAGCGTGATTCGTCGCGTTCGTTTCGTAAGTAACTCACTCCTATGTTTCTTCGCTGATTACTTATTTGAGGAATTATTTTAATAGTGATTGATAATGACGAACGAGTTTTTTTTAACATAAAATGAGTATTTAATATCGCGGATAATTTATTTTAAGTTGAGCCGACTGAGAGAAGTCAATTACTTGGCCTATCACAACCTCATGCCTCTTTTTGGAAAATTTTACTCCGGATGTTGTGTTTATACTCCAATTCCAACAAATTTTATATGTTTTTGTTTAAGAAAATTTTAAAAAAATTGTTTTTTAGAATATAAATGTATTCAATTTTCCGATATACAAAGATCAAAATTTTTAAAATATATTTGTGTACTGAAAAATTTAAAAAAAATTTTGCGATATACAAAAGTTTCATGTATTTCAAAAAACTTTAAAAAAATTGTTTAGTGAAAGTATAAAAAATTTATATTTTTTTTTTAAAAAGAAAAGAGTAAAATAGGTAGTATAAAATATAGAGGTAGGATTATAAATACGGAGGTAGGGTATAGAATTTTCATCTTTTTGATAAGTTCAACAAACAAGTTTATAATTTACAAATTATAAAGTCTCTTTGACAACAGTCATTTATGGACTTATAGATTATAGTTTATAATGTTTTTTATCGGTCAATTCAAGTAACTTATAAATTTATAGATTTTAGTTTATTATTTTTTC
>JBBPBP010009779.1:64827259-64846865 GCA_037974735.1 Cicer chorassanicum | reverse complement strand
TATAATTTTAAATATTTTAAATAATCTAAAAAAAAACTTATATAATTTATAATTTAAAATAGTTTTAGTAAATACTAATTTAAAGTAAATAATTTAAAATAATTTATTTATTATAATTTTAAAATTTAAAATATGTAAGAACCATTTTCAATTATCTAGAATTTGGCAATTGAATCCATACACCTCAATAAAAGAAAAACAAGTATTACAGATCAATAATAAGTATCATTAAAGTAACTTGTAACTACATTTAAACAATATAGTTTACAACTCAATTTAATGAACTATTTGATTAAATTACAACAACACTACTAGAATTATAAAAATGTTCCATAATATATCAAGTTACATCAAATAAAAAAATAAAACACTAAGTCCAAAATAGGGCTTATAGATCATCTTCTGGAACTGAAACTGATCATCAGTCACTTTCAATTGCTAATGTATAAAAAATAAAAAGGGTAAGATAAAATCTTAGTGAGTTCTGAAAATAAAGAGATGGATAGTTTAAAATTTTTTTTCTTCTTCATAAATATGCATAAAAATATGAAATTATGATGTATCTCATCATGGAGCTATTTACTTCAATTTTTCATAAAAGCTTAACTTCAATCATTCTTTCATTATGATTCTGAAAACTATGCATGACCTCAATTTTTCCTTGAAACAAGGAAAAAGCGCTCAATATCTTAACGTAGATCACCAAGATAATTGAGTCTTGTTTGGTAAAGGATGTTTGGCCAAAGCCCAACCAGCGTCCTGATTGTTCTCTTCTACCTGTTGTTCCATACCTGGAACAAACCTGAATGTCCCACTGTGAATAAAGCCATGCATGATGTGATTAATGAGATTGTAATGCACTTGAGATGTTATGTATGCAATGCCTTATTAATATGATGTTTGCAATGCATCATTACTCCATAACACTTATAATAACTTAACAATATATTAAAAATCAAGTGGGAATTAAATCCTAAGTCCCTTATCAGAGCTGGAACTAGAGGCAAACTCTAACCAGAGGCAACATGACTAGAAGCATATAGGCCAAAGGCAACATGATCGAAGTTAAAGGATATGTGACCAAACCAGAGTCAGACGATACATGTTCAGAGGAATAATTAGAGGATACATGTCCACAGGAAGAATCAAAAGAGAAACGTACAAAGGTAGAATCATAAAAGAATCATAGGATATGCGTCTAGAGGTAGAATCATAGGATACACGTCTAGAGGTAGAATCAAAGGATACACGTATAGAGAAAGAATCAGAGGATACACGTTTAAAGGAAGAATCAAATAATATGTGTCAAGAGGAAGAATCATAGGAACTCAAATCAGAGGCAGTATGATCAGAGGAACTTGGATCAGAGGCAGCATGATCAGAAGAACTTGGATCAGAGGCAGCGTGATTAGAAGAACTTAGACCAAAGACAGCATGATCAGAAGATACATGCATTAGAGGCAACTTGATCAGAGGAACTTGGATACAAGGCAACATGATAAGACGGACATGGATCAGAGGCAGCATGACTAGAGGCAAACTATGATTAGAAGCAACATGATCAGAAGAAAGACAAAAGGGATACAACAGAGCCATAATGGAAGGAGAAAATCAGAAGCAAAGTAGAAGAAGAAAATTTAGAAGGCAAAGTAGAAGAATATTATCATAGGCAAAATAGAAGCATTTCACTAGAGGCAAAAACAGAGGTAATTTACCAGAGGAAAAATACAACAAACCATGAAACAGTTAGCAGAGGTAAAAACAGAAAGAGAAACCAGAGGCAAAAATACTCATAGTTGAGAAATAGCATCAGAGGCAACATGCCCAGAAACATAAATTATTCATCAGAGGCAGAATGCCCAAAATCACGAGTTAAGAATCAGAGGCAGCAGATAGAAAAGAATTATCAGAGGTTAAAATACTTAGGTTTTTAAAACATCAATCAGAGGCAAAAACCCCAAGGTTATAGAATGACACCCAGAGGCAAAACTATAGAGGCAAAAGTGAAAAAGCTCCAAGGCACACACATTTGCATTCAATGATAGGATTCACACATTAAACTACAATTATTTACTCAAAATCTTGAGAGTTCCTAAATTTCTAACGCAACAATCATAAAAAGATCAAGCAAACAATATGCATGACATTTAAAATCATTCGAGTGCAATTTCAAAACACTTATATGCTAATAATTTCATTTCCTCACGCTCTAAATTCTTCTAACTCGTAATTCCCCCAAAACAGTTTTTGACAAGAAGTAGAGAATTTTAGAGAATGAATTCCCTTAACCCTCATGCTAAAAGAAGTTAATGTAATAGAACTCACATTTTTTATGGAAGTTATCCCGTTCGATTTTGAGGTAATTTGGAGTAGTCATCTATTTTCCCAGCTATTTTTCTCTTTAGTATTTGCATCTTGTTCCAATTGTTTTGGAGTTTTTCCTTGTTGTTGCTTGTCTTCTCTTCAATGTAATTTGGTCGATTATTGAAAGTTGAGGGCTGAACCGACGCATGCAATGGGTCACGACCAATCTTATGAAGTTTAGTAAACTAATGTGTTTGGAGATTTTGAAAAAGAAGGAGAAGTTGACGATTTGGGAGAGACAATGGACAGTACCAATGAAGGATTTCTCTAAAGTTCAGAACATGGGAAATAAAGAATTGAGGGATGGAGAGTGTTATTTCCCTTGGAAGGAATAAATGAGGGAAAATGGAGGGAAATTATCCTTATTCCCCTTTGGACATTTTCCATATTACCTCTTTTGTCCACTCTTATTTTAATTAAAATTCCTTAGTCCTAAATTAATATGTTAACATTTCTAAAATCCTTATTTTAATAGATTTTAATTAAACGGCTTGTTACATTCTCTCCCCCTTAATAAAATTTTGCCCTCAAAATTTGAGACCTACTCCCTCATTAAATCAGCCTCTAAGTCCCAAGTTGCTTCCTCTGGTGATATTCCTCCCCAAACAACCTCCACTAAGGGAATAGTCTTGTTCCTCCATGCGTTTATTCTTCCATCAACAATCTAAATTGGCACATGATTACGGTTATAGTTTGGATTTTTAAATGATTCCAAACCCCATAATTCTCTTATCTTTATCCTTTGACCATCATAGGAAAGTTAAACATTTGTGAACTTATACTGCCTCATCTGAAGCCCTTCTTATACTGGTGTGATAACTATTTTATATGTAAGTTCTACCAGAGAGGCAATTACTTGTCCCAACTTCCCTAACCCTCTAAAACTTAAGGGGTCAACCTGTTTCATAGAGTCTGGATTATTTCTAAAGCTTGCTCATCAACCTTCGAATGGCAATCAGTGGTAAAGTTACTTCATTTTTTATTAACCTTGCACTCCATATAAATCATAATTTTGTGTGTTTAATCTTACTTTTTATTAACCTCCTATTTTATACAATTTATTTCACTTTGCTCCATAAAACCCATTTGCTTCAAAAGCCCACCTCTAAGTGCTTCTATGCACAAGCTTGAACTTCCTAATGAAAGGCTCTATCACTTTTACAAATAAGTTGTCACTCATATAATAACAATGCTTATCTCATCATATTTTCCAAGTTTTTTTTGTCACAATTCTGCATATCAAACAAAAATGGTTTAAAAATGTTTTAAATTCCTGCAAATATAACAATTTTTAGTTTTAGTCCATATAAAAATTTTTGTTTGGATTTCATCCCTACAATATTAGAAAACTTTATTTTTGGTCCTTAACGTCAATTGGACATTACAAAAACGTGAGTTGACAAAGAGAAATATGTGTTTTATCCTTACAAATATAACACTGTTCAGTTTTAGTCCATATAAAATTTTTTGTTTGGATTTCATCATCTTCATCAACCCAACAACCCAAATTTTCTCTCACCCAACTCAATATCTTTCCCTTCATTATTCATACCTCACCTAACCCAAATTTTTCTATCAATAACTCTACCTCCAACCTCATTTTTTCCCTCTATTATCTCAAAAAAAAAAAAAAAAAACCTTTTTAAGGCTTTACTGGTTAATTTTCTATTTTGTTAATCCTTTAAATAGTTAATTTTCAAAGATGAAGATTAATCACCGCGTTCCAAACCGAAACATCTCGTTCAACCATTTCATTAAACACCTTCAAACCAATCCCAACATCACCAACTCTCAAATACCTAGAAACCAAAGCAGTAAAAGTAATAACATTTCTATTAGACGTTTCATCAAACACCTTATGTGCATCCCTTAGCCCATTCAAAACCTTCGAATACGAATCGACAAGAGACGTTTGAAAAACTAGATAGTATAAACAATTTTTTTAATCCTTTTTAAGTCTTTACGAGTTAATTTTCTATTTTGTTAATCCTTTAAATAATTAATTTTCAAATATGAGAATTAATCATCGCGTTCTAAGCCGCAACATCCCGTTCAACCATTTCATCAAACACCTTCAAACCACTCCCAACATCACCAACTCTCAAATACCTAGAAACCAAAACAGTAAAAGAAACAACATTTCTGTCATACATTTCATCAAACACCTTAGGTGCATCCCCTAACCCCCTCAAAACCTTCGAATGTGAATCGACAAGAGACGTTTGAACAACTGGGTAATATAAAAAAAAAAAATTAATCCTTTTTAAGCCTTTAAGGGTTAATTTTCTATTTTGTTAATCCTTTAAATAGTTAATTTTCAAAGACGAGGTTGGTATTTTTTTTGAGATAATAGACGGAAAAGATGAGGTTGGAGGTAGAGTTATTGATAGAAAAAAATGGATTAGGTGAGATATTAATAATGAAGGGAAATTAATTGAGTTGGATGAGGGAAAATAGGGATTGTTGGGTTGATGAAGATGATGAAACTCACTTTCTGGGTTTATAATTGATGGTGATGGATACGATGAAATCCAAACAAAATTTTTTATAGGGACTAAAACTGAACAGTGTTATATTTGCAGGGACAAAAAATATATTTGCCTTTATCAACTCACGTTTTTGTAACGGTCACTTGACGTTAAGGACAAAAAATAAAGTTTTCTGATATTGCAGGGATCAAATCCAAACAACGCTTTTTACAGGGACTAAAACCGAAAACTGTTATATATACCGGGACAAAAAACATATTTAAACCAACAAAAATTATTAAGTTGATCAGACTTAACATTTTGTGAAATGATACTTAGTATATATAACCAAAAGAGAGATATCCTAACTTTAACCCTCTACCTACAGTCCAATTGGATCGACCTACTCTGATACAAAAATGTAAGATCCATTACCAATTATCTAGAATTTGGCATTTAAATCCATACACCTAAACAAAACAGAAACAAGTATTACGGATCAATAATAAGCATCATTAAAGTAACTGGTAACTACATTTAAACAACGTAGTTTACAACACAATTTAATAAACTATTTGAGTAAATTAAAACAGCAATACTGGAATTATAAAAGTGTTCCCTAATACATCAGGTTTCATCAAATAAAAAATAAAGAACTAAGTCCAAAACTTGGCTTGCAAATCATCCGCTAGTACTGAGACTGAGATAAAATGTCAGTGGGTTAATGTATAAAAAATGGGTGAGATAAAATCTTAGTGTGTTTTGTAAATAAAGGGAAAGGTAGTTTAAAAATATTTCTTTCATAAATATGCATAAAAACATGAAATTATGATACATCTCACGATGAAGCTCTTAACTTCAATTTTTCATAAAAGTTTAATAGAGGAAGAGTTAGAGGATACATGTCCAAAGGAAGAATCATAAGAACTTAGATCAGAGGTAGCATGATCAGAGGAACTTGGATCAAAGGCAACGTGATCAGCAGAACTTGGATCAGAGGCAACGTGATCAGAAGATACGTGGATTAGAGGCAACTGGATCAAAGGAACTTTGATCAGAGGCAACGTGATCATAGGAACTTAGATCAGAGACAACATGATCAGAGGAACTTGGATCAAAGGCAGCATGATCACACAAATATGGATCGGAGGGAGCAGGACCAGAGGTAAACTCTCATCAGAGGCAACATGTTTAGAAGAAAGACATAAGGGAAACAATAGAGGCATAATGGAAAGAGAAAATCAGAAGCAAAGTAGAAGATGAAAAATCAGAGGGCAAAGTAGAATTGTATTATCAAAGGCAAAATAGAAGCATTTCACCAGAGGCAAAACTAGAAGTAATTTACCAGAGGAAAAATACAACAAATCATAAAACAGCTAGGAATGGAAAAAATAGAAGGAGAAACCAGAGATAGAAATACTCAGAGTTAAGAAATAGCATCAGAGGCAACATGCCCAGAAACGTAAGTTAATCATGAGAGGCAGAATGCCCAAAATCATGAGTTAGGAATTAGATGCAGCAAATAGAAAAGAATTATTAGAGGTAAAAATACTTAGTTTTTTGAAACAACAAGAGACAAAAACCCCAAGGTTACCAAATGACTCCTAGAGGCGAAACTACTAAGGCAAGGGTGAAATAGCGTCCAAGGCACGCGCGTTTGCCTTTAGTGACAGGATTCACACATTAAACAAAAATTCTTTACTAAAAATCCTGAGAGTTCCTAAATTTGTTACACAACAATCATACAAAGATCAAACAAAGAACCTGAAGTAGCAATGTCAAGTTACAAGGTAGGGGGTTTGAATTGTAATCTTGCCTATTTAAAATTTCCTGTTAAAAACTTAAGAAAAAACAACTCAAGAATGATCTTGGTTATGAAAACAGAAACGAAGAACGTTCTTGGTTCTGAAACAGAAAACGCAGAACGTTCTTGATTAGTTAAAATCACAATTTTTAGTTTCTCTATTTAACTTTGACAATAAAAATAACTGAATGTAAATAGAAATAAGGAAGAGATACCACACAAAGATATATCCTGGTTCACCCAACGTGGGTTACGTCCAGTCCTCACAACTGTGAGATTTTCACTAAGTGTTCAAAGAACGGAGAACAATCTTCTGGTTACACAGTTAAAGATTATCCTTGATCTGTAACTACACTTCCTTTCCACCCAGAAAGGATTCAATCAAGTCACCTAACTAATCTGCTAGGATTTTACAATTAACTCTTTTAATCACACCCAAACTATAAACAATCCTTATAGTTTTGAGTTTACACAATAATGATTTAAGAGGTTTGGTTGAAACTGATTATGCTCAACTCTTTTTTGAGAATATAATCAGAATAAAAGAACTTAGTAATATAATCTGGAAGTATGAAATGATTTCAGCTTGATTTCTTTTGTGAATGAGATAGCTTCAAGAATGCAAGTGAATGTGATTTAATGAGAATACTTGGCACTTGAAGTTCTGAATGATGCTTGCGAATTTGCCTTGCTTTTATAGACTATTTGGGCAATTAATTTTGGTCAGAAAGAGATGTTGGTAGTGCTCTGTTTTCCTCTGACACAAGCAACCTTTGTGTTTGAAAAAATACACCATTCATGTGACAGTTTTAGGTCTTGCTGTTTTGGGCCGTTTTGCTTAATCACACACATATTTCCTGCGCGTTTTAATGACCCATTAAGCTTCGAAAATACTTGATGATTATTGGGCTTTGATCTGGACACTTGATTGGATCCAAAACTGTTTGGAAAGGAGTGAATAATTTCTGGATAACTAAGAAGTCTTCTTCTGCAAAAACAGATATTGTTCTTCTCAAAAACAGAGAAAGTTGATTAAAAGTGGAGATTGATGATCAATCTGGTCTGATAGTCTTCTGGACAATCTGAGCACTTATAATCAATCTTGAAGTTCAGTTTTGCTTCAACTTTCTTGACAGTTCCAGATTGGAGAAAGTTACAATCCGTTTTTGACATGCTTAGATTCATGATGATTTATCTTAATGATTCGAGAATCGTTTTAAGTAATAATGATTCCTATCTGTTCCTTGCCATGTACTGATGAAATTGGTATAAAGAATTAAGACAGAATCATTGTTAAAGTGCTGGAGAAAGATTGGTGAAGTGGATGCGACAGTCAATCTTGATTCTGCAGAACATTCTCCGTTTTGTATAACTTATGATTAAGAATATTCAGTTTAGTTTTTCATCTGATTTCTTTGCTTTGCTTGGTTCCTATCTTTAATAAAAACACTTAAGAGCACAGATTAAATTAACATAACATTTAGAATCATAATTAACATACTTAATTAACCTTTGTTTATTTTCATCAAAACTTAATTTGAGAGTTTGTCTTGACAATCTCCCCCTTTTTGATGATGAATAGCATGTTAATTTAGATTTTAATTTTGATTCTAATTTTAATTTTGAAGAGCGTAAAAGCTTCCCCTCAATTGATGCAATAGATGTTTTTATTATAGTGAAGTAACTAATGCAATCAGTAATGGATATTTCATTGATTCTCAAGATAAAGCAATTTCAAATTACAAAATATAATATCCTGATTACAAAATGGAGTTCTTAAAAAACAGACTAAAAACTAAAGTTAATTCTCCCCCTTTGTCATACAAAAAGGAAAGAGAAAAAGATTCTTATTTAGCTAAACAAGGAGAAGATCCTTCTGAAGACGCAGACTTGGATGGATCAGGAATTGGTGCAGCAGCAGGAGCAGGCTGAACATGAGGAGGAGGGACATCGAGCTTGGGAGCAATGGTTTCTGCAAGCCAAGATCGCAGCATTGAAAAATCCACATCGTGCTGAGCCTGTCGAGCCAGAAGAAGCTGCAGAGTTCCCATCAGTTCTGAGTTGGTAGGCTCCTTGGGAGGATTCATGATTGGAGGAGGAATTGGAGAAACATTGCTTGATGGTGCAGAGACAGTTGGGAGAGAGGCAGGCAGTGGTTGAGGATTTGATTGATTGGATGAAGACTGGTTATTTGAAGGCTCGGGAGAAGTAAAAAATTGACTAATTCCAAAAAAAAGAGGAAGTGGTTGTCTGTGGAGAAATGTACGCAGGTGGCATGGCTGACAGATTTTGGTGGAGAAGCAGTATGGTCATGGGATCATGGGGAGAACGAAGGAATTGAGAGATAGAGATGAAATCAGTGGAGGACAATGTAGATGTTTGTGGAAAAACGGAGAAATGAGGGTTTGTAGGAGGAAGACTGGGAGAACGTTCTCGGTTTTCAGGGGAACGTTCTGGAGCTTTTTCAGGAGAATGTTTTTGGATTGGAGAAGAACGTTCTTGAGCATTGTCAGCTTCTCTGTTTGGAGAAGGAGAAAGTGATGTGGTGTTTGGAACAGCAGGTCGTTGTCTTGTGGAGCGTTTGCATTTTAGAGGAGATGGAAAAGAGGAGATGATTGGGGCAGATTGTCTGGTTGTGGGACAGCTAGTGGTTGGATATTTTTGATGTGTTTCTGGTGTGGGGGAAGGTTGTCTTGTGACGGTTATTTTCATATGAGCCATATTTTTGGTTGAGAATTTTGAAATTTTGATGAGGGATTTTTCATTGTACAAGGGAATATTAAAATGGTTAAAGACTTTTGTAAGAATCATACCCTAAGGAACAATATTCTTCTTGTAGTCTTTGGTTGCAGCAGCGATCATGTGATGAAGTATCAAATGAGGTAGGTTGAGACGCTTGCAGTTGAGAAGATGATAGATTATGAGCGCGTCATTTTCAGAGACATACTCATGGCTTCCACAGTGAGGAAGAAGAGTATGCTGGCTCATGTTGAAAATTTTAGGAAGTGGTCGAAGATATGTGGAAAGGTACCTAGTAGAGTTCTCTTGAAACAACCCAGAGAGAACTGCAGTCTCTTTAAGATTGAGAGCTACATACCAGGATTTACCAAAAATAGCAGGACCTTCAGTAGGAAGATCGAAGATGGAGGCCAAAATGTCAGGAGTTAGTTTGATCTCATTTCCCTTGATGTTGGAAATTAACAGAGATTTATCAGGGAATGATTTGGCTTGACAATAAAAAGCTCTAACAACATCTGGATAGTAAGGCTCAGATGTTTGTAAAAAGGCAGTCCAACACTAATGGGTTTGTCAAAAATGAAAACTCGGCCAACACTAATGGGTCTCTGAGCCCATTTGTCTTTAAACTGTTTTGTGGCAGTGGATGGAATTAAAGGGGTAGGTTGAGTTTTGGCTTTCTTGGAAGGTGGAGAAAATGGTGCAGGGGAATCAGAGTCAGATGAAGGATCAGAGGAAGGAGAGGAAGGAGTTTGAGGTGGAAGGGAATGTTTGGTGGATTGTGAAGAAGTGGGAGCGCAAGACGGAGAATGTTGTGTTGTAGGTGAACGTTCTAGAGTGGGTGAGGGACATGTTTGATGGTTATGAGCGTTCTTGAATGGGGGAACGTTCTGGAATAAATGTAGGGGATTTTTGAGTGTTTGGAGTGGAAGGTACTGGAGAACGTTCGTCGATAGGAGAACGTTCTTGATGTGGGGTTGGTGAAGGTTCACGGATTGGGGAACGTTCTGAACTTGGAGAACGTTCTTGCGAAGCAGATGGATTGTGACGAAAGTTCTGTTTGGGCGCAGTGGTTTTGAATTGCTGGCGAATGTTTAAGTTTTTTCTTGCCAAAAATTGAGACATTGGCACAGTGGTTTTTGTTTTTAGAGGACGAGAGGGTGGGTGGGTGGGTTTAGGAGAAGAGAAAAGTTCATTGATCATTCTATGTTTTTGATTTGGAGAAGTTGATTGAGAAGGTTCAGAGGAAAATGAGGATTTTGATGGAGTTGAAGTTTTTGTGGATTTTGTTGTAGGTGCTTGAGGAGAAGGATCAGATGAATCATCAGACTCAGAGTCTGAGATGATGAAATAAGCAGGTTTAGTGATTGGGTTTTTTGAAGTCTCAATTCATGCTAAGATTCTCATGGAGCGTTTTTGTGGTGCGGGAGGATTGACAAATTTTTGTGGTGGTGCGGGACTAGAGAAGGATTTGGCAAGTGGGGAGGAACTTGAGTACCGTTAGGAGATGGACAGGAATGAAGAGGAGGAAGAATAGAAGATAAAGGTTCAGGAATGAGAGATAGTCAGAAAAGGAAGAGTCTGACGAATGTTTTGGAGGAGTTGGTCTGGGTGGAGGTGAAGGTGAACGATTGTAGATTGGTGAGAAGGATGATGATGGTGATGGAGTGCCAGTGCATGCATTTTTGCGAGTAGATTGTTTTGTTCGACCCATTTTTGTTGAAAGATGAGGATGATGGAGGATGAAGGTTGAAGAAGACGAAGGTTTGAGGATGAAGAAGGTTGTTTCTGAAAGTGAACAGTGGTGATGATTGAAATTCGTTTGGCAGTTTTTCAAGACAGAGAGAGAGAGAAAGAAAGAGAAAGGAAGAGCAATGATGACTTGAACCTAGGGAACTGCCATGTGTTGGGGAAGGGAACCGTTTTGACGGCTTGACAGTGACCTAGAAACACGCGCATTTAATGCTGGGACAAGCCTTTCCTGCGCATGATGAAGATGACGATTTGGGGGAAAGTTTGAAAAAACGGAGAAAGTTGTTTAAAAAACGGAGATTGATAAACGTTCTCCGTTTTCTGCATAAGCAGTTTTAACTCGAATTTTCAGGATTTGTCATGATTTTTTAGTTTTTCTTTGATTGAATTAAAACTTTCCTCAACTAATGGCTTTGTAAAAATGTCAGCAAGCTGATTTTGAGTATCAACAAAGATTAATTCAATATCCTTTTTATTAACATGATCGCGAATAAAATGATGTTTTATTTCAATATGTTTTGAACGAGAATGCTGAATTGGATTTTTTGACAAGTTGATTGCACTAGTATTGTCACAATAAATTGGAATACTTGAGTAACTTACAGAGAAGTCTTCAAGTTGATTTTTTATCCAAAGAACTTGTGAGCAGCAATTTGCAGCTGATACGTATTCAGCTTCGGTGGTTGATAAGGCTATAGTATTTTGTTTCCTGCAAGACCAACTTATCAAAGCATCACCCAGAAACTGACATGCTCCACTGGTGCTTTTTCTTTCAGTTTTATCTCCAGCATAATCAGCGTCGCAATATGCTACAAGATCAAAATGAGAACCTTTTCTATACCAAAGGCCAATATCAGTAGTTCCAACAAGATATCTAAAAATTCGTTTCACAGCTGTTAAATGAGATTCTTTTGGTGCAGATTGAAATCTAGCACATAATCCTACTGCGAATACAATATCTGGTCTGCTAGCAGTTAAATACAACAAAGAACCAATCATACCTCTGTATTCTTTTTCAGAAACAGATTTTCCTTGTTCATCTTTGTCTAATGAAGAGGGTGGATGCATAGGAGTAAACATGATTTTTGCTTCATTCATTTTATATTTGGTTAACAAATCTTTAATGTATTTTTCTTGACGGATAAAAATACCATTTTTATGTTGTTTAATTTGTAAACCAAGAATATATCTCAACTCTCCCATCATGCTCATTTGAAATTCACTTTGCATGAGTTTTGAAAAGCCATCACACATTTTTTCATTAGTTGAACCAAAAATAATATCGTCGACATACACTTGTACAATGAGTAGATCATTTTTATCAATTTTCTTAAAAAGTGTAGTATCGATCTTTCCTCTTGAAAATCCATTTTTAATTAAGAAGGAACTTAACCTATCATACCAAGCTCTTGGTGCTTGTTTTAAGCCGTAGAGAGTTTTTGTAAGTTTGAAAACATGATTTGGTTTTAATTGATCTTCAAAACTAGGAGGTAGTTTTACATAAACTTGCTCATTTAAGAAGCCGTTTAAGAATGCACTTTTTACATCCATTTGAAATAATTTAATAAGTTTATGAGATGCATATGCAAGAAGTATACGAATAGCTTCTAACCTTGCAACATGAGCAAAAGTTTCATCGTAGTCTATACCTTCTTGTTGGTTATAACCTTGAGCAACCAATCTTGCTTTGTTTCTTACTACCTTACATTCTTCATCTAATTTGTTTCTGAAAACCCAGCATGTACCAATGATTGTTTGTTCTTGAGGATTTGGTACCAAGGTCCAGACTTTATTGTTATCGAACTGCTGCAATTCTTCCTTCATGGCTCCAATCCAAGATTGATCAACTATGGCTTCTTTAATTGATTTTGGTTCAACTTGAGAAATTATTGCCATGTTGTTCTCATCATTCTTGAATGACTTTATGGTTCGAATTCCATCTGCTGTATCCCCAATGATTTGAGTTTGAGGATGATCTCCTACCGTTCTCCAGCTTTTAGGTGGAGAATGATATAGAGATTGTTTATCAATCTCCGTTTCCTGCACATCAGTTTTCTGTTGTGCGTCTGGCAGTTCTTCATCCTCATTTGTCTTTTCCATTACTAAGTCATCAAACTCATCAAATAAAATATGCATGCTGATTTCTACAACTTTAGTTCTTAGATTAAAAACCCTATAACCTATAGAGTCGGTTGAATAACCCAAAAAGATAGCTTTGTCTGATTTTGCATCAAATTTTCCAAGAGCATCTTTGTTGTTTAGAATATAACAGTAACACCCAAAAATGTGAAAATTTGAAATGTTTGGTTTTCTGTTTTTCCAGATTCAATATGGAGTTTTGTTTATGATTTTTCTTATGGATACTCGATTTAAAATATAACATGATGTGTTGACAGCTTTAGCCCAAAAATATTCTTCAACATTAGACTCTTCCAAGATTGTTCTTGCCATTTCTTGTAAGGTTCTATTTTTTCTTTCAACAACTCCATTTTGCTGAGGAGTCCTTGCACAAGACAAATTGTGATAAATGCCAAGTTCTTCAAGAAAGTTTTTGAAATGGGCATTTATGAATTCTCCTCCCTGATCACTTCTTATAGAAATGATACTAGATTCTTTTTCATTTTGTACCTTTTTACCCAAGTGTATCGTGAGAAATCATCAACAATAACAAAACCATATTTCATTCCTCCTAAACTTGTTGTTTTGACAGGACCGAACAAATCTATGTGAAGTAATTCAAGAATTTTGTTTGTGGAAATAAAATCTTTTGAGTGAAAGTTGTTTTTGACTTGCTTTCCCTTGACACATGCTTCACATATTTTGTCTTTTTCAAAATTTAGTTTTGGTAATCCTCTGACTAGTTCTAATTTTGAAATTTTAGAAATGGTTTTCATGCTAATATGCCCTGCCCTTTTATGCCAAATCCATTTATCTTTATCAATGGATATGAAGCAGGATTCATCAGGCAATTCTTCCAGATATGATACATAAAGATTTTTCTTTCTGGTTCCAGAAAATAGTTTTTCACCAGATTTTGTTTTTATGATTTCACATAGGTTGGGTTTGAAAATAACATCACATCCATTGTCACACAATTGACTTATGCTTAAGAGATTATGTTTCAGACCTTCAACATATTGAACATCAGTTATTTGAGCAGAGTTTTTCTTACCAATTGTCTCTTTACCTTTGATTTGAGCTTGGTTATCATTTCCAAAAGTGACTAACCCTCCATCTTTCTTGACGAAGGATATGAAGGAATTTTTATCACCTGTCATATGTCTTGAACAACCACTATCCAAGAACCATGGCTTTTTCTTTACACCTTGAGAACCAACCTGCAGTTTTTGTTTCATTAACCTTTGGTACCCATTTTGTCTTGGGTCCTTGTGGATTAGTTATAGATTTTGATTTTCTGTTAATATGACATGTTGATTCAGAGTGTCCAATCTTAGAACATGAGGAACATTTAATCATTTGTTTTTAAACAGATTTTTTAACTGGTTTTGACAGATTTTCAGAACTTTCTCTGTTTTATGTTTTAGCTGGAGAACGTTCTCGTTTTTTCTGAGGAAAATCTACTTTTGTTCCAGATCATTCTCCTCTTTGTTTGTTCTTGATTTTGTCATTCCTTTTCTTAAAATAACATGTAAATTCAAGATGTCCAATTTTACAGTAGTATGAACATTTTGTCTTGCATTTATTTTCTCTTCTTTCTGGAATAAATTTTTTTTCATATACTTTGGTTTTCTGAGTTTGATTAAAACCAAGACCTATTTCATAAAATATCCCTACTTGAGATCCCATGATATTTTGAAAAGTTTTAGTAGCTTTAATGAAGTTTAACAGATCCTTTTTCAAAAATTCAGCTTCAGCTTTAAGGAGAATGTTCTCCGTTTGAAGTGCAGACTGTTCTTGACATTCTTGTTTTTTAGTGTGAAAGCTTTTGGTATGAGATTCTTTCAGATTTTGAATGATTTCTTTTAACTTATCATTCAGAGCCTGAGTTTTTTCTTTCTCTTCTTTTTCTTTAAAAATTTTTTCTTTTAGAGAACCACACTTTTCTTCATCATCTAGCCTAAGTAAGTTTGAATCATTTAGTAAGTTGTCAAATTCTTTTTCCATTTGTTGACATAAAATACAGGGTTCAGAATTTGTTACCTCATTTTCTTCAGTGTTTGCCATTAAGCATATGTTGGCTTCTTCATCATCTTCTTCGTCAGATTCATTTGAGTTATCCCATGTGGCCATCATGGATTTCTTTTTGAAAGGAAATCTATTTGGTGTTCTTTTGTTTAGAGGACACTCAGATTTATAATGTCCCAGTTTATTACATCCAAAACATGTGATTTGGCTTTTGTCTATTTTTGTTTTGGGATTTTCTCTTTTTTTTGGGTATCCCTTCTTGATTTGGTCTCTCCTTCTCATCATTCTCTGAATTCTTCTAGTGAGAAGAGCAATTTCTTCATCGGCATCTTCTTGACCAGCTTTTCTTCTGGTTCTTCTATTTGGACAGGCACGTTTTCTTGTGATGCTTTTAAGGCTATTGCTTTTCCTTTCTTGACATGTTTATCTTCTTGTAGCAATATTTCATGTGCTCTTAAGGTTCCAATTAATTCTTCTAATGCCAGCACTTCAAGATTTTTGGCTTGGCTTATGGCTGTTACCATTGGTCTCCATATGACTGGAAGACATCTCATGATCATTCTTACTCTGCCTTGTACTGAATAGGCTTTTCCTAGAGATCGCATTTCATTCACTATAGTTGTGAACCTTGAATACATTTCATCAATGGTTTCTCCTTCATTCATTTCGAACAGCTCAAATTTTCTTATGCCGATGTATATTCTTGTTTCTTAGATATGGTTTGTTCCTTCATGAAGAATTTGTAATGTATCCCGGATTTCTTTAGCAGTTGTGCATTCATCAACTCTTTCGCTTTCTTCACTGCTCAAAGCACACGATAAGAATAATTGAGCTTTAGAGTTTAAGAGTACCTTAGTTTTGTCTTCAGATGTCCAGTCGATTTCTTCCTTCTTGGCAAAGTTTGAGTCATTTTGATCAGCTCTTGGAATGAAATCTCCATCTGTAATGATGCGCCACATTCCTGTGTCTTGAGAATTTAAAAACAGCTGCATCTTGTTTTTCCAAAAGTAGTAATCAGTTCCATCAAAATATGGTGGCCTGTTTGAAGATCCTCCTTCAACAATGTATTTTGCTTTTGACATTTTTCCTTCTAGATCTTTTTCTCTAGCACTTGGTTAAAGTGTTTCTTTTAGAGACCTTGCTCTGATGCCAATTGAAGTAGCAATGTCAAGTTACAAGGAAGGGAGTTTGAATTGTAATTTTGCCTATTTAAAATTTCCTGTTAAAAACTTAAGAAAAAACAACTCAAGAATGATTGTGGTAATGAAAACAGAAACGAAGAACGTTCTTGGTTCTAAAACAGAAAACGCAGAACGTTCTTGATTAGTTAAAATCACAATTTTTAGTTTCTCTATTTAACTTTGACAATAAATTCACTGAATGTAAATAGAGATAAGGAAGAGATACCACACAAAGATATATTCTGGTTCACCCAATGTGGGCTACGTCTAATCCTCACAATTGTGAGATTTTCACTAAGTGTTCAAAGAACGGAGAATAATCTTCTGGTTACACAGTTAAAGATTACCCTTGATCTGTAACTACACTTCCTTTCCACCCAGAAAGGATTCAATCAAGTCACCTAACTAATCTGCTAGGATTTTACAGTTAACTCTTTTAATCACACCCAAACTATAAACAATCCTTATAGTTAAGAGTTTACACAATAATGATTTAAGAGGTTTGGTTGAAACTGATTATGCTCAACTCTTGTTTGAGAATAAAATCAGAATAAAAGAACTCAGTAATATAATCTGGAAGTATGAAATGATTTCAGCCTGATTCCTTTTGTGAATGAGATAGCTTCAAGAATGCAAGTGAATGTGATTTAATGAGAAAACTTGGCACTTGAAGTTCGGAATGATGCTTGCGAATTTTCCATGCTTTTATAGACGATTTGGGCAATTAATTCTGGTCAGAAAGAGTTGTTGGTAGTGCTTTGTTTTCCTCTGACACAAGCAACCTTTGTGTTTGAAAAAATACACCATTCATGTGACAGTTTTGGGTCTTGCTGTTTTGGGCCGTTTTGCTTAATCACACACATATTTCCTGCGCGTTTTAATGACCCATTAAGCTTCGAAAATACTTGATGATTATTGGGCTTTGATCTAGACACTTGATTCGATCCAAAACTGTTTCGAAAGGAGTGAATAATTTCTGTAGAACTGAGAAGTCTTGTTCTGCAGAAACAAAGATTGTTCTTCTCAAAAACAGAGAAAGATGATTAAAAGTGGAGATTGATGATCAATCTGGTATGATAGTCTTCTGGACAATATGAGGACTTATAATCAATCTTGAAGTTCAGTTTTGCTTCAACTTTCTTGACAGTTCCAGACTGGAGAAAGTTACAATCCGTTTTTGACATGCTTAGATTCATGATGATTTATCTTAATGATTCGAGAACCGTTTTAAGTAATAATGATTCCTATCTATTCCTTGCCATGTACTGATGAAATTGGTATAAAGAATTAAGGCAGAATCATTGTTAAAGTGCTGGAGAAAGATTGGTGAAGTGGTTGCGACAATCAATCTTGATTCTGCAGAACATTCTCCGTTTTGTATAACTTATGATTAAGAATGTTCAGTTTAGTTTTTCATCTGATTTCTTTGCTTTGCTTGGTTCCTATCTTTAATAAAAACACTCAAGAGCACAAATTAAATTAACATAACATTTAGAATCATAATAAACATACTTAATTAACCTTTGTTTATTTTCATCAAAACTTAATTTGAGAGTTTGTCTTAACAGAACCTGCATGACATTTTAAGTCATTTGGGTGCAATTTTAGAACAACTTATATGCAAAAATTCCATTTCCTCACGCTTTACGTTCTTCTAACCCGTAATGCCCCCAAAATAGTTTCTGACAAGAAGTAAATAATTTTAGAGAATGAATTCCCAGAACCCTCGTGCGCTTTTTACCTCTTAAGTCTTCACATGTTTCTCCAATTATTTAGAGTTTTTCCTTATTGTTGCTTGTCTTCTCTTCAATGTGTTTGGTCAACTATTGAAAGTTGAATGCTCAACCCGCGCATGAAATGGGTCAGGGTCAGCCTTATGAAGTTTAGTAAACTAATGTTTTTGGAGATTTTGAAAAAGAATGAGAAATGGAGGATTTGGGAGAGACGATGAAGAGTACCAATGGAGGGTTTATCTGAAGTTCAGAACATGGGAAAGAGAGAATTGAGGGATTGAAAGTATTTTTTCTCTAGATAGGAATAAATGAGGGAAAATGGAGAGAAATTCTCCTTATTACCCTTTGGACATTTTCTATATTACCTCTTTTGTCTACTCTTATTTTAATTAAAATTCTTGAGTCCTAAATTAATATATTAACATTTTTAAAATGCTTATTTTAATAGATTTTTATCATATATATATTATTATCATCAAAATATAGTTAGGAAATTAGTGTTCTTCAAACCAAAATAGTTCTAATAACTTCTCATTTAAAGTAGTTTTTAGATTATTTTCATATTTTGATTTTTTTCATTAACTGAAAACCCTTCTAAAACCAATCTATGATAAGCAAAGATTTATTTCATTCAAGAAGCAGAGAATTATGATTCGTATTAGCTATATTTGCTTACACATGAAAGACAACAATTCTCTCATAAAACCTTCGACAAAATCTAATTATAACATTTCAATTTGCTAAAGGTGAGATCCATGGCCACTTTAACATTCTAATAAAGCAAACACACATTCTTATTATACATTATATGTGTACCATACCCACAAATACACATATCTGCTTCAAGCTTTCATTTGTTATATGCACTTCACTTGCAGTTGCAAGGGTCACATGTGCAGCTTGATCCACACTTGCAGCCACCATCTTCAGCTGCAACACTCATTTCAGCGCCCTCGAAGTGGATTTTTGTCGGACCAACGCCCAAAACCACAGTTTCTGTGGTTTCGCCGGCTTCGACATAGCTCAATCCACTTGATCTTTTGTTGCATCTGTGAACCAACAAAAGTTAACATTTTTATATACATGAATTGTTAAATGAAAACTTGAACAAAAAATGTACTAGTACTGTAGGACAATTAAAACAAAAGTACAAAAAAAATTATTTAGCAATAAATATTTGAGAAAAAAATTAAATATGTTTTGAATTTTTATTATGCTAAAGTGAAATTTTATTTTTTCAATAGCAAATAATTAAAAATAAATATAATTAAAATATGAATTTAAAGATTATACACTAATAGTCTGTGCCAAAATTTAAAAAAAAAAATTACAAAAATAAATAATTTTCTAAGTTGAAAGTAAAATTTGTGTGTTATTTAAATTTTGTGGATATTAATTATTCAACGTCATCTTATTTTTTCA
>JBBPBP010009779.1:64796870-64822965 GCA_037974735.1 Cicer chorassanicum | reverse complement strand
ATGTCATATAAGATGGGGTAGCCCAAGCTACCCTAAGTTTTTTTTTTTTTTTTTAATAAGTAGTATATCTTTATATTTTAAATACTCCTAATAATATATATTTAGCTGCCTCAAATACAAATTTACTGGTCCAAATTAGAAATATAATAATAATAATTAGTTTGTTGGTTTATTATTTAGTCCAAATAGATAGTATTTATAGCCAATTTTCATATTGGAATTATTAAAATAAAATAAAATTACTTTCTAGAAATTGAAAAGAGTATATTATATTGAAAAAGACATCGTAACTATGCATAGTATATAATCAAATTATACATAGATGTAGGGGTGTACGTGGGTTGGGTTGGGCGGGTTTCGACAAAACCCAAGACCCGACCCGATCGATTATCTTTGGGTTGGGTTAAGTTCTAAACCCGTATTTTTTTTATTTAACCCGACCCGAACCGACCCGATCAAGAACGGGTTGGGTTGGGTTGGGTTGGCGGGTCATACATAAATAATAACCAATTTTTTTTTTATTTTACAGAAAAACATATTGAATGAAAATATATTTAATACTTGAATGTCTCAAAACTATAAAATTTCAATCAAATTATGCAATTCTTTAAAAAACTCATCAACCTCTCACACAAAAAAATAAATCCAACAATCTTCAATTACATAAATAAATTCAACAACAGTAAATCAATAAAATATGAAAATTAATCAATTCTAAGAAATGTCAACTTCAAGTACAAGCACTTAACAAGTTTCTCAAAGTATGAGATCTACACATACCAATCTTCATGTCACTTGGTTAGATTAATTCATGTAATAAGAAAAAATGAACATATAGTATGTTATCTTCACATATTAGACTGAAACATACATCTCGAAAATATAACTCAATAACCGCAATTCAACTCATAAAATATACCAATTATAGAACCCAACATTAAAACAACATAAAATTCATGTGTCCCTATCAAATGTTTTTTCACAATGACAAGGATAAACCTGATTTTAATTTATATTAATTTTTATTTAACAAATTATAGTATTATAAATAAAATAAAATAAAATAAAATAAGAAGTATTTTTAAAAGATTAGAGAAAATTTTGGGGTGGTAGTGACCAACCTATGCCCGAACAACGATTAGCCACTGGTTACACATAATCCACCAACCATTTTAGATTACTAAGTACCATTCATTTGTTTATATTTACTATTTTCAAATAAAATACTAAAAAAAGTGTTTAATAGATTTAAATATAAAAAATTTAAACTAAATTTATCGTAAGCTTTTGTATAAGCATCAATTTTGCTCATAAATAGTATTTAACTCAAATAAATAATATTTAACTAAAAAAATTTGTATTTAATAAATATAAAAAATTTAAACTAAATTCATTATAAGCATAAGCTTTCTGTTCATACCTTTATTACGTAAAACTATGACAAAATATAACATTTAAATAAATAATATTTAACTCAAATTAAATTGCTCATTTGAAAGAGACAATTCAAAAATTAGATATGAATTTTATAAGTAGGCATATACGAGATTACAATGTCAAAACAAATTAAACGAGTTTAGTGTTTAGCCTAGACGTATGAACACCTAGCATCAACATTCATATAAAAATCACTTGTTAATAATATTTTATTATAACTAATTCTTCAAAAAGTCTTAAAGAAGGTATAGGCAGAAAGTGGATGAAGGAAGCTGAAAATCTAAATAAGAAGAAGAGTAATGAAACCCTATTGAACTAGCCAAACAATTTTTTTTTTTAAAATATAACTAGTTACCGGGTCGGGTCGACGGGTTCAAATTGTTAAACCCATTACCCGACCCAAATATAAGCGGGTTTCAACGGGTTGGGTTGAGTCGGACCCGAAAGTGATCGGGTACGGGTAAAAGTCGGGTTGGGTTGGGTTGGGTGATCGGGTTGGCGGGTCGACCCGCGCCCATGTTCACCCCTACATGGATGAATTTGACTTTGAAACGTGGTAACCTCAATATTTTTAATAGCTAATTTTTTATTTTTATTTCCTTTGTTGGTGATATAAGTTACATTTAAATAAGTATTAGTTTTGATTTTTTTTTTCTTATTGGTTAAGTAGATTTTTGTGAATTTTAATATCGTTGTGAATATTTTTGCTTATCAATTAAGTTTAATATATTAGTTTTTAATTTTTCTTTTCATTTTTAACCACCCTATCAAATTTGTCCTAGCTTCAACATTGTGTCTCTAGATATCTTATCTGAAAAGATATGATTTAAAGGTGAATCCTCAAAGTTTCTCTAATCACGTAACAAATTGTATGATACATTGATCGTGTAGTGTCTTTCATACTTATGATTCCAGACCCATTTTTTTGACTTGTTAACTTGCAACGAAACGTTTGCCACCATTGCGCTTCACTTCTCCACTAACTCCAACTCCATTATTTGTTTTTTATTAGTACGGGATATTGCATTAATCTACTATTTATTAGTTTTAATTCTTTCTAATAATACTTATTGACTTAAATTTTTTATTTTATTTTATTTTATTTTATTATTTCACACATTTTAAACCTAATCAATCATTGTTATTTGATAGTGTTATTTTTTAGTGTATTATATCTTATATTTCACATAAAACCTATTAATTCAATGTGGTTTTCTAATATTATATTAAAAGATTTTTTATAATTGTAAATTGAGTTAACGAAATCGATAAAATCTAAAATACATTTATCTGGACTAGATCAAATCATGTTTTTTTAAAGATGACATCTAAATTAAGCCAAAATTTGGTGGTTTAATCTCAAAATCAAAGGATTTTTAAGAGAAGTTATTCAAAGTAGCTTCTCATTTGATGTAACTTTTAGGTTTTTTTCTTTTTCAAAAAAACTATAATAAACAAATGATGTTAATATATTCTCTTTAGCATATTTAAATATACATCATATTACTTATTTAATTGACACTAATATGAAATAAAATTTAAATAAGACATATCTAACTTCCCCTATAAAATAAAGTCACATCAAACTTTCTAAAAGGCTAGTGTTAATGTTTATTACAGGTTTAGTAAAAAATCTACCAAAACATCAACAAATAGAATGTTTAAATGTGAGATTTTGACAAGTTTTATCATTTATCAATTGACTTACGATCAATCTAGAATAGAGCAATTTGATGGCTAATTCTCATACACAATTTTGTGATAGACTATTCCTATCAATAACTATGTCGAAAATGCAATTAAATGGAATGTGAATTGAAAATGACAATGTTTGTAATATAAAAGAGATTTTAATGCAGAAAAGATTATGCAACAAAAAAAGGTTTTCAAAGTAAAAATGCAACAAAAAGTACTTCAATGCATGAAAAGGTTTTAAAACGAAATGCAACAAAAAGTTTTCATGTCATGCAATGGAATTACTTGTCAACGCAAGATGGTGTGAATTTTGGTAGAAATCCAAGACCATTGATAGTACAATGCACGTTTTTAGTGACAAAAATATTGGTTTAAAGATTTTCAAAGGGAACAAACCCAAACAAGAATGCACGGGCTCAATCAATGTATGCAATTAGACATGATAATGGGGTGGAGCGGGGGCGGATTTTGCCTCTCCGCTCTTGCAACCGACTAATGGGAAAAACCTGCATCCGTCTCCGTTTTTTGTGGGTGTGAAATTTAGTCTCCAATCTCCGCCCGCAACGGGGTTCGGATTTCCTCGCTCACACCTAGACACATTTATATATATAAAATTATAAATTTAAAAATCATATATATTATAATTATTATAATAAAATAATTATTATTAGATGATAATAAAATTAAAAAAAAAATACTTTTCCTTATAGAGATGAGATTATAATTTTTAATATTTTAAAAAAATATTGAGTATATTTAATATGTACATGTATATAAAATTTAAAAATTACAATAATATTACTAGCGGAGCGGGTTTGGGTGCGGGGTGGATATCAACACCCCCAAACTCGTCCCCGCTCCCAAATTTTAATTTCGGAAAAAATCTGCGCCCGCACTTATTAAGAGCGGGTTTTTTCCATCCAAATCAAGACGTGTTCGGGTGGGTACTCGCGATGCGGATTATGTTGTCATCCCTGTAAGCAATAAATGTAAAGTGAAAGAGTTGTAAAGTGTAGGAAATGTAAATTGCATATAAAATAAATTGCAGAAGGGTAAATTGCAAGGAAATAAATAAAGTACAAGGGAGAATAACAAGAAAGTAAATGCAGGATAGTAAACAAATAAAAAGAAAAACTGCAAGGAAATAAATGGCGTACTTAAGAATTTTGACAGAGAATCAGTAATCATTTGTTAGATGTGATTTCTAAAAAACAGATAAGCAACCTACAAAATGAAGCCTTATGCTTCTATTTATAGATAAATTGGCCTAATGACGAGTGGTGTCAACATGACTCACGTCACCAATCTAATAAAATGTCTTGTTTGACAACTCCTAAAGCTATGTCGAGTCTTTTGCCTTCGATACGTGATTTGGTTAATGTTTCTTGTATTATCCACGTAATGAACTACAATGAACACTAGAAGAAGGGTTGAATAGAGTTCGATACTTTTGAAAAATCGTTTGAAAATCATTTTAGTTGCATAGCGGAAAATGAAAGACTTTTATTGTGATGGACTCATGTATTAAATGTATTAGTTATTTGTATTGATTTGTTGATGATATTTGAAATAAACAAAACAAATCAAAAAGATTTAGGGAAAGATATATTCACACGACGATTGATATAGGTTTCTTTAGTTCATCCACGTTCGTAGAGTACACCATGTCCCCATCCAATTGAATTAGAGTTTTCTTCCTTAGATTATTGAGTTTGAGTGTTTACAAGATCCTTTTGCGGACGTGACAAAACCTTGCACACAAACTCTTCTTCCCAAACACTCTTCTATACAGAATCCTAGATCACCATCTATGTTATGAACATACACCTATCTTCAAGATGAACACCAAACTTCACTCTTAGCAAGATAGACCTCTAGAAACACCTTTATATGAATTCTCTGAAGAACACCTTCTTTAGCCCTTTGATTAACAAATCATCGATATCATCTCGATGAATCGTATCTAGAATAGTCACCCCAAAAATTGATATTTGATAACCCTTCGATGACTCGCTTCAAAACTCGATAACCCCTCGATGACTTGCTTCAAAACTCGATCGCACACCCGACTTGATCAAGAAAGAGATTTCAATCTATGATATGATCTTGAATGCTTGACTATGAGAAATGAATAAAATTATTCTTATGTTTAGAAATGAATGGAAAACCTTTTAAATGATGCATGAACAAGATACGCCAATGAAAAATGAATTTTAAGAGAAATGACCACTTTGTAACCATAAAAACCTTAAAACTATCAAATTTTAAGCCTGCAGCCTGTGTTAATAGATGCACACCTTAGGCGAGTCAGCTTACACGTGTTTGAAAAACAATTTTCGAAGTCTGAAGCTTTGTAAATCGTTTCATACATTATAAGTAGATGTACAAGACTCTCTATCATGCTAGTAAGTTGATTCACACACAAGGTTAGTCAATTTACAACCCCCATGATTTCAAAAAACGAGTTCTTTAAGTTCATAAGTTGATTCATAATCTGGTAAATCAATTTGCAAATTTTAAGCACATTTTGAAAAGGTTCCAAATGAGTTTCAAAGGATGTCCATGCAATATGATAGTGCTTCAAAGTAAATGCATTGTAAATCAACATGTAACTAAGCTTATGTATGATAAAAACTCCTTTTTCATGAAATTTTTTTGATCAGGTATTCTATGCAAAAGTTAGAGAATGAGAATAAAAAACACACACAAACATCATCTAGACTAAACAAATTGAAATCACTCAAAACATTAACTTTAAAACTAAAAAATAAGGAGACACCTTACAATTACAATCTCCCCTTTTTTGATGACGACAACATTGTGCAAAACTTTGAGACTTTGTTAACTAATCTTCTCAAATTTGTGAAAGGAAATTATGAAAATCATTTGCTCCCTTTGAATTTGTGTCGTCTGTGTAAAAGCGCGAATAAACTTTTTAAACAATTTTGCAATTCTACTTTCTCTCTCTTTGACATTATCAAAAAGAAAAGAAGTACAAAATCAATAATATAAAAGGTCTTACTTAACACATATAGCTAAAACTTACATCATTCTACCATACAATCCAAGCTACGCAAAAAGTGAATCAAAATATAAAACATAGAGAGACAAAAGATGAAATCAAATAATCAAAGCATACACATAACTAAAAACTGACTTAAAATCAACTCCAAAAAATTAATATAAAGTAATATAATTCAAAGTACAACGATACAAACCAAAAATTCAACAAACACCAAATACCGAAATTCAGTAAACATATTACAGACCAAGGAGATAAATCTAAAAATATGCAAGAAAATAAATAAAATATAAAAAAGAAACTAAAATGCAACGCAACTAATGCAAATGCTAGGTAAATCACTGAGGAGGTGGTAGTGGTTGAAACTATGAGGAGTAGTGAGTCTTAAGTCTTTCCTCCATGTTAGTCGAGTTTTATTTGTTCTCTTTTTTTAAAATAACAAATAGTTACTCTGACCGAAACTCAAACTAAGTAATATGATGAAACATCTAAGCCTCAAACTCATCCATATGCTGCATCATCCTATCCTCAAACCCAGAAAACAATGATGGAGTGGTCTCGAATGAAGAACCCTCGAATGAAGTTATGTTGATCAAAGCTCTGGTGAAGCTTTGGTCTAAATACATTAGTTCACGTTACTATTTGAAACTTATCCTCAAAATAAAAATATAAATTCACATATACAATGTCATAAAAATTGATCCAAAACGTCTAAAGAAAAATCAAGTGATCAACCTCCTGATGAAAATACAACGCGTAAGACTTACCTCAGATCAACATTCTTTTAACTCTAAACACCTGAAGAAATCAAAGAAACTCAAGTCACTTTTATTGCAATGATCTACAATGCACAATTTATTTTGGAACGACATTCCTCTAAAACAACAAGAAATCATCCAAAGAGAATCTTTTATGCACCAACGGTAATATATTTCCTCTAGTGAAGTAGTGTTACTTCTTCTAGGATTATATGATGTAACTCAATCAACACGGGAATCATGGCAGATGTCAAGTCAAACATCTACTTGTAGAGTTGTAGCATGTTATGCTCGTCCCCAACGAATCTTCTTCTCAACGGACAAATTTTCAAGAGATATAAAAATGAAAATTTGAATATTTATATCATAAAGATATAAAAATGAAAATTTGAACATCTAATAGTAGAGAATTTTAAAATTTTGTCCAAGTGAAAATGGTGAGAGAAAAAGATGTAAGACTTTTCTCATAACATTTATATCATATAGCAAGTCTGAAAGATCAATACATAGAAACAAAAAGAAATGTTCATTCTTTAAATAATATTTGAATAAAAAGCCTTAAACATGATGGTTAAATGTAATATCCTCTCTTATTAGAGTCATTAGTTATCTATGTAAATCAATCAACCATATTCAAAAATTAGTTTATAATGAATTGTGATACTTGAATTGATATAGGATTTAAAATTGTAATACGCTCTCAATGAGAATTAGAATCCCTTAACAAAATTTGTGTCATATCACACACACACTTATAAGATTGAATGTAAACATGCCTGATAGTGGAAATCTCCTTTAGTTAAATAGAAGTCTAGATAGACACGTAAATACTTGGTTTCTCAAAAGCACAAAAATGTTGTTTTTGTTAGGATTGTTGAGAAGTCTATAGGGTCTTTAGTGGTAGCCTTGAGAGGCAGTTAGAACAATATTTGGAACCTGGAGAGGAACTATACAAACTCAACTCAATAGACATGTTCTACCAGTATCCTTGAAAAATCTAGAGACTATACTTCTAGTTGCCTACTAAGGTATTACAATACAATCTCAAGAGGAAAGGATTGTCAATATTCTTGAGAAATCGAAAGACAATACTTCTAGTTGCATGTTGAGGCATGATAATACAAGAAGTCTAGAGGAACATAATAAAGAATACTCAAATCAAGAGGCGAGTGAAGCCAATATTATTGAGGAATTTAGAGAATGTATTTTGCTTTTGGATTTTTTATGTCTTATCTTCCATTGTTTTTATGTTTTAAATAAAAAAATAAGATTTTGATTAAAAAAAATCTATTTTAAACTAACAACAAAGATTTTAAAATGATCAACACAATTAAAACCCTTATTTCTTATGTTTTCCAGTACATTCAAGAATTCCTTCCATAATGGGAGAATTATCCTTCACTAAAGGGAGATTAGTAAGGAAGAGTAAGGGAAACGCCTCTTGGGGTCAATAATGTCTGACCTACCTTACTTATAAACTAGTATCTCTCATGCCACTCACACTTGAGAGATCTTGTATTCGTGTTTTAAAGATTTTAAATGTAATTATATAAATTCATATATATATATATATATATATATATATATATATATATATATATATATGGTTCATCTTTTTAATTAAAAAAACAAGTCTTAATTCTTTATTTTATGATCAAGTTCACAAGTCTTAACACTTGAGAGAATTTTTTCATACTTTGTGTCACAAAGTATGGCTAGAACTATTTTATTGTTTTATGTAATTGAGTTTCTATAACTCACTGTATTGTTGAGGTGATGTTTATAAGTGTTAGTGTTAGAATTGAAGAATTGAAAAGTATATTTAAATTATTCTTCTGTTTTTTTAATGTAAAATAAAATCGTGATACAGAATCATAATCAGAATTTTAGTCTTATAAATTATTTCATTTATGTAAACTTTTCAATGTATATGCAATTTAGACCATTATACGAATTTCTTACTTTTCATTCTAATCAAAGTTAAAATTATTTAGTTTCACAACTAATTTGTTATACTTCAAAAACTTTTGAAAATTTGTTATATTTTGGTTAAAACCTTATTTAAACACTAAGGGTTACATCACTTGTTTTCTTTTCTGGATAAAAATATTTAGTGAATCAATTTGCTATAGAAAGAATAAATTTGTACAAAATAAGGGGTAAATTTAGAAGAAACAAGATTTCAACATGCGCGTTGCGCGGGTGTCTTCAGATTTATTTTCAAAAAATTAGTAAGCATTTGAAGTTATATGATATATATATATATATATATATTTTTTATAAGTCTTCTTTGGAATTAATCATTTATAAGTTTCATTTTTCATTTTGCTTCATGAACTTACACTCTTATTAAACAAATCTTATATCTTAGTAGCATAAATGCAATGACTTAGATATCAAATCAAACACAATAGTTGTATTTACAATTTTATTTTACACAGTTTTATTTGTAAATATCATCTCAAAATAATAATAGTTAATTAGATGTATAAATTATAGAGAAGGAAATGGATAGTAAAGTGCTAGTCACGTCATAAAAGAATAACTTGAAAAAATATTAAAAGTGACATTAGCATATATAAAATTCACAAGGCAACTAAAGAAATTAAAAAAATTATTGAATGATTTGAATTGATAGTAGTAATTACTTTTCTTTCTACGATAATAGGTTATCTCAAAGGAAAAAGTTTGAACTAAAACAAATGTACAACATAAGTGCAACTTAAAAAAGACATAAATAAATTTGATTATGAAAATATGTTCATTTAGAATAGAATAATTCTAGAACCCGGTAGAAACTTTGTTTTTATTGTATTAGTGTGAAAAGCAACATCACTTGTAAGACCTGCATTTTTCTCTATTATTAGTAGTGTGTGAAATATATTTTTATTTATTTATTTTTCATAATTTATAATGTGGTTGTTATTATATTCTTTATTCAATTATTATTTTTGAAAAATATATATGTGTATTATATGATTTTTTTATTTAGACCGAATATTTTGCTAAATTGTGTGAAAATCATTTTTAAAAAATACTTATAATAATGACATGATTTAACTATTTTTAGAAAACAAAAATAATAAAGGTTTAATATAGATTAGTCAACCACCCAAATGTTAGTGAGAAAAGTCATATAAATATCTAGTTAGTTATTAGGTTAGGTTAACAAGAAGAAGAAAAAAAGATGTATAAGTCCCTAGTTAATAGCTACCGTAGGTTAGAAAAAAAGAAAAGGGCAGCCATGATGAGAGAAAGAAGAAAAATTGGTTCTTGTGGTCTATGGTTGTTCAAGGAATTTGCTCCGACTCAGTTCAAATTTTAGTATGTGATCTCTACCTTTGAATTTGACTTATTAATATAATCTTTTAACAATTTTACTTTTTTTCTCTGATTCAATTTGATAAAATCTTTGATTTTGAAATGATGATTTTTAATATGAAATTTATGTTTGTAAATTAAAATATTAATTTTTATGGTAAAGTTGTTACTAATCAAAAATCTGACTTTTAGTAAATGACATTACGATGATGGATAATTTTAAAAATGGTGTTTGATATTATTATTATTATTATTATTATTATTATTATTATTATTATTATTATTATTATTATTATTATTATTATTGTGTAAGAAATCATTTTTAGTTTTAAAAGCAAAATTGTGATATGCAATTTATTTTCTTAGAAGTGTTCTTGATTTTCTTATGATATTTTTATAGAAACCTATTTTGATTAGAGAAAATGTTTATCTATGTCGAAAATCAATTTTCATCCGGTAGAAGTCGTTATAAAAACTAGATCGTGTTTTAATCAATAGAAGTAGTTATTGGCTACAAACTCAATTTCTATTTGGTTAAAATTTTATGTTGTGATAGTTTGATTGTTGAAGAAATTTTTAGAATCCTTATTGATGTTAAAAATAATAATTTTTTCAAAAAAAATAAATGTGTTGAAAGTTATTGTTATAGTTATAGTTATTTTTTTTAGAAGGTTAAAGTTATGATTTTTATGAAACAATTGTGTGAAGTTTGTTTTGATTTATATTATTATTATTATTATTATTATTATTATTATTATTATTATAAATAATAATAATAATGATGATGATGATGATGATAATAATAATAATAATAATAATAATAATAATAATAATAATAATTTGGTTGTTTTAAGAGAATTTATCTAAATCTTAAACTAAACCCAAATTTTATTTAAGTATGAGTTAGTAGTTGAAAGATAATTATATACTATGTTAATTATTACTTATTTGAAGGGGTGAACCGAGTTGAACAAGAGTTTGTGGCGCATAATTCTAGAAACGACTTTGGTAACGGTAACGACATCACTCCATTTGCTTTCTAACTTGAATTATATGTGATATAAATGTACTGTGATGTTATGTACTGGTTTTGTTTGTGTGTTATCTTCAAAATATGTGTTATATGAATTACATGTTTATGAATGATATTATGAGATTAAGTAATTTGCGTATTTTTATTGGTAACGGGTGAATATTCAAGGTGATGACTTTGTGTCTAAACTAGGTTGGTTTAGGACAAGGTTGAATGGTTTTGGACACTTTGGTTGAATGATCTATTTTGTAACTATCTAAGGTGATAACATTCATGCATGCCTTGGTGGTCTGGACCTAATCGCAAGTACGTGACGACAGTTCCTTGAAAAGGCAATGTTGTTAAGACAAACTCTCAAATTAAGTTTTGATGAAAATAAACAAAGGTTAATTAAGAATGTAAATTATGATTCTAAATGTTATGTTAATTTAATATGTGCTCTTGAGTGTTTTTATTCAAAGATAGGATCCAAGCAAAGCAAAGAAATGAGATGAAAAACTAAATAACACATTCTTGACCAAAGCTGTAAAAAACGGAGAATTTTCTACAGAATCAAGACTGTTCGTCACAGCTACTTGACCAATCATTCTCCACAATTTCAAAAGAGTTTTTCTCTCAAATCTTTATACTAAATTCATCATTACATGGCAAAGAACAAGTAGAAATCATTCTTGTTTAAAGAGGTTTTCGAATCACTAAAATAAAACATCATGAATCAAAGCAAGTCAAAACGAATTGTAACTTTCTCCAGTCTGAAACTGACAAGAAAGTTGAAACAAGACTGAACCTCAAGATTGATTATCAATCCCCTGACTGTCCAGAAGACTAACAGACCACATTGATCATCAATCTCCATTTCTGAAAGAACAATCTCCATTTCTGCAGAAACAGCTTTCTCAATTCTACAGAAATTGTTTATTCCTTTCCAAACAGTTTTGGATTAAATCAAGTCTCCAGATCAAAGCCCAATTATCAACAAATATTTTCGAAGCTTAAGGGATCATTAAACGCACAAGATATCTGATCAAACTTGAATAAAACTGTCCAGTCAAGCAAGGCCCAAAATTGTTCACATGGATGGATTATTTTTATTCACTTATATTGGTTTTGGTCAATACTGACAGAGCACTACCAACAACTCTTTCTGACCATAATTAAATGCTCAAAACGTCTATAAAAGGAAGGCAAATACTCAGCAATATTCAGAACTTCAAGTTGCAAGAATACTCATCAAATCACACACACTTGCATTCTTGAAAGTCCGTCATTCACGAAAAGAATCAGTCTGAAACTATCATACACTTTTAGTTTATTTTACTGAGTTCTTTTATCCTGAATGTATTTTCAAACAAGAGTTTAGCATAATCAGATTCAACCAATCTTCTTAAATTATTATTGTATAAACTCATAACTATAAGGAGTGTTTATAGTTTGAGTGTGATTAAAGAGTGAATTGTAAAATCCTATCAAAACTGTTAGGTGACTTGATTGAATCATTTCTAGGTGGAAATGAATTGTAGTTACAGATCAAGGTTGATCTTTAACTGTGTAACCAAAAGATTGTTCTCCGTTTTTGAACACTTAGTGAAAATCTCACAGTTGTGAGGACTGGACGTAGCCCGAGTTGGGTGAACCAGGATATATCATTGTGTGGTATATCTTCCTTATCTCTATTTACATTCAGTTATATTTATTATCAATTTAAATAGAGAAACTAAAAAATTGTGATTTTAACTAATCAATAACGTTCTCCGTTTTCTGTTTCCAGATCCAAGAACGTTCTCTGTTTTCTATTTTCATAACCAAGATAAATCTTGAGTTGTTTTTCTTAAGCTTTTTAACAGGAAATTTTGATTAGGCAAGATTACAATTCAAACCCCTTTCCTTGTAACTTGACATTGCTACTTCAAACGTTCTTTTTGCCTCAAATTATTTTTCATTTTACAATATCAATACAACATTAATTACTTTTTTCCACTAATACTTTTATTTATTATATTTCAATTCATCAAATTTTTCCGCTAACTGCAATTAATAAAAACATTTGAGTAAATAAAACATTTTATCATTGTAATCAATTCAACTAATCATTTTCTAAAGAATTGTACACACCTCAAATGAGATATTTTAAATGAGACGGAGGAAGCACTTATCTTGAGGAGTGATGTAACATCCCGTTTTTTCGAGACATTAACTAACGAAATTCTAAATGTAAACATGCATATATAGTTGTTATAGGAAAAATATAAATAAATCATATACTTCATTTAATAGTTAAAATCACAAAGCACCAAAGATACAAATCCACCAAAATGCACAAATCCTATTTGTTAGACTATTTGTCAATGCATGATTCCGGAATATCACCACCCTGTAGAGCAAAGAGTCCCACCATTGGACAATGTCCCACTGTTGGACAAATACTCTTCAGAGTTTCATGTTCAGTACCACACCGTTGAATATTTTTCTGAATCACGTTTGAAGTAGCAATGTCAAGTTACAAGGAAAGGGGTTTGAATTGTAATCTTGCCTAATTAAAATTTCCTGTTAAAAAGCTTAAGAAAAACAACTCAAGATTTATCTTGGTTATGAAAATATAAAACAGAGAATGTTCTTGGTTCTGGAAACAGAAAACGGATAACGTTCTTGATTAGTTAAAATCACGGTTTTTTTAGTTTCAAATTATGGATTAGAGGTTTCAAAAATATGGATTAGAGGTTTCAAATTATCAGGTAGACAAATGTGTTGTTATTTGTAAGACCCTTAATTTTAATTTATAAATTATGAATTTTAGTGCATTTTTATGTGGAATTCTGAGGCTTTTTAGCCAATTGTAATGGTATTTTGTGTGTTAAATGCCTTAAAAATCTTTTTGGAGTCTGATTAAAATTATTCGTTGAAGAATAATTTTGTTTAATTTCAGTAAAACATCTAGCGAAGAATTTTTTTTTGAGACGCGGCGCCTTTTCTGAAAAATTCATCTGCCGATTGAATTGCGGCGAGAGTAGATATTTTTCTAAAAAAGTGTTTTGTGATGTTATGTGAGGTGACGGGGGTAATGATAATTTTTATAAAATATCTAGATTTTTATTTAGATATTTGTTTTATTTATTATATATATATATATATATATATATATATATATATATATATATATATATATATATATAATAAACAATTGAGAAAAGAAAATTAGAAAAAGAAAACCATTTTCCCTGTTTTTCATGTCCGCCACCATTCCTTCACTCTTTCTACTTCATTTTCTCTGTTTCCAACAAGCAAGTGTTGGCTTTATTTTCAAAAATCCAGAAACACAAACCTCCACTTTTCTTCGACTTCTAAGCTTCATTTTGCGAAGTGACAAAAGAGAAAGTTGCTCCTTGCCACGATACGGTGCTAGTGAACTAGTTTTGGAAGCGACGTCGCGAGCGAAGTTTTTACCGGAATTAATCGTTGTGCCGTAATCGATTGTTCGAGCTAATGTTGGGGTAAGAGCTCCTTCCAAATTTTTAGCTTGCATATAAGATTTTATATGTGTATTTATGGAGTTGGAGTTTGGTGAAATTGATGTGTGATTTTGTAGAAATTGAATTTAATTGATTTTTATGTGTTTTGAGGAAATTAAATTTAAGGTGTTTGAGGTGAGGTTTGTGGGAAATAAATTTGGCGAGATATATGTTTGAAAATATGGAAATTAATGGGTGATTTATGATTGAACTTGGTGTGAATTTTGTGGAATTCGAATTAATTGAATTCAATGTGGTTTGTGGATTAAATTTGGTGTGTTTGATGTGTGGACTTGTAGAAAATGAATTTAAGGTGATTTATGTGGAGTTGAGGAAATTAATTTGATGAGTTTGAGGGATGATTTGTGGAAATTAATTTGGTGTAAATTTATGTTTGCAATTTTGGAGATTAAATTTGGTGATTTATGGTTGAAAATTTTGGAGATTTAATATTTGGAGATTTAATATAGGTGGTTTATGTTTGGAAATTTGGAGTTTTGATTTTGCTTATTTATGGTTGAAAATTTTGGAGTTTTAATATAGGTGGTTTATGTTTGGAAATTTGGAGTTTTGAATTTGGTGATTTATGGTTGCAAATTTTGGAGATTTAATATAGTTAGTTTATGTTTGGAAATTTGGAGTTTTGAATTTGGTGATTTATGGTTGAGAATTTTGGAGATTTAATATTTGGAGATTTAATATAGGTGGTTTATGTTTGGAAATGTGGAGTTTTGAATTAATGTGATTTATGTGTGGTTTTGTGGAAAATGAATGGATGAAATTTGGTATGTATGGTGAATTAAATTTAATGTGGATTGTGGATTAAATTTGATGTGGGTTTGAAGAAAATCTGTTTTGAGTGTACTCTGTGAAATATTTGAAAAACCATTATTGTTAAATGAGTATTAAAAATGGGGAATCTTTTAATAGCTGCATTTAGGTAATGGTTGTGGTGATTCATGTTCGGTGTGATTGATGTGTTCATAATTAATATTATGAATTTTTGAGATGTGTTTTATGTGTGGATTTTGTGGAAAAATGAATTGATATGAATTGGTGTGAATTGTGGGATTATGAGTTATATATGTTTGAGTATGCTCTGTGTTGAATTTGAAAAATCATTAGTGTTAAATGAGTATTAAAAATGGAGACCGCGATGGTGCCATGGTGATAGTGGTAATCGTGATAGGCCACAAGATGATGTCATGTGAATAGTTGGTTCATCTTATCCTTGCGGGAATTTTCACGTCGTGCTGATCTGTGAGAGATTGCACTCTTGTAAGTCGTGCTGATCTGTGAGCGACTGCACGCATAGAAAATCGTGCTGGTATGTGAGATGCTATACGATAGTAAATCATGCTGATCCGTGATAGATTGCACCTTGATAATTTGTACTGGTCTGTGAGAGGCTGTACAATTATGATTTACGCCCCTTCGAGGAGGGTTTTGGTTTGGAATTCCGGAATTATGATTTACGCCCTTTCGAGGAGGGTTTTAGTTGTTTTCAGAATTTTAGTGATCGATTTTTGTGTTTAATGATGGTAGGTGAAAGAGTAAATAACAATAAGAAAATGAACACAACAAATTTATCCTGGTTCCCCTTATAACCAAGGGTACATCCAGTCCTCTTGCTCCCCACAAGAGATTTCCTTCACTATTGTCAGAATATGTACAAGTCCTCACCCTAGGACCTTTGCTACAATCTTCTAACAAACCTTTTATGATAGTACACTACTATCTTGGATAAAACACTTAAAGAAAGTACAACTTTCTTTTACAAACACTTGTGATTTTGATAAGAGTATAGGAGTAAGAAAGAGGTAGAATGATAACAATCCAAGATTGATTCAAGTACGTTGAGAAGCTTAGTTAAGGATATGAAAATGATATGCAAGTTCTTCAATTTATGAAAATGACTTTGAGAAAAATTCAGAAAAGTTTGTTCAAAGTCTTTAAAGTTGTGTAGTAGAATTGTTGTATTTGAATCTGAAGTTATGACATATTTATAGTCCATAAACATCTTTTCAGATTCGTGGCCATTGATCCAAGAGGTTTGAGGAAGAATTGCAATGTTTTAGATTGGATTCAGAACTGAAAAATTGAATTGCTTCCAGTTGTATTCGATTAAAAGTATCTGTATTCGAATACACCTCTCTGCAACGTTCAAATTTATTCAAATTTAACACTGTGTAGCCGAATACACTTTGATGTAGTCGAATACAGATTGGACAATTTTACCACTGACTTGCTGGGTGTATTCGAATACATCAGGATGTAGTTGAATACAGATGAGGTGTTTTTGCTACAGACTTAGCAAATTTTCATCTGTATTCGAATACACCTATGTTGTAGTCGAATACAGATGAGATGTTTTTGCTACTGACTTAGCAATTTTCATCTGTATTCGAATACACCTATGCTGTATTCGAATACACTGTTGTATTTTGTCAAAAATATTAATTCTAACACTTTGAAAATATAATTTTGGACTTTTGAAAATATTGTTTATGCATATGCAAAAATGTAAGGTTCTCTTTGTATTTGAACTATGAGTTGTATCATTTACCTTTACATAAAACATTTATGAGAAGCTTTTAGTACATCAATAGAATGTTTGGAGACTTCTTGGAGACTTCTTCTTTTTGAGCTTGTCGCTTTGAGCATGAGCATCATTGGTCTTTTGTATCATCAAAAACATGTGTTTTACATTCTCCCCCTTTTTGATTATGACAAAACATTTTGTTGTTTATTGATGACTCCCCCATACTGTATGCGCAGCATCATACTCCCCCGTAATATATGCATACTTTCTTGTTGGAGGATCAAGGGAATATATGTGTTGAGTTCCTACATTGATAATTTAATTGACAACAAAATACCATATATACCATATTTCTCCCCCTTTTGACATGATCAAAAAGAAGAAGACTAGCAAGAATAAATGAAGTAATAAAACAGAATAGAAGTATAATAAGCCAAGAATCGGCATAAAAGAAACAAGCACGCAGATAATGTCATAGTATTCAAAATACACAACCAAAAGGGAACATAAAGTTTCAAAGAAGCATCAAAATATTAAAAGAAGTACGAGCTAAACTAGAGAATGCCAACTATGCCTAGGAAACTAAAGGTGAATCAGTGATGGCCATGCGGGAGATGGAGATGATCAATTTTGTCGGCTAAGATACACATCTCGTGGATCATGCTGTCATGGTTGGTGGCGATGGTGGATTCGATAGCTTGAAATCGAGCATCGACGGAAGTGGTGAATCCGAAAAAGCAAGTCTGGAGAGAGTCAAGTTTAGCCATAATAATGCGATTGGACACATGATCATCATCAGATGCAGTATCTTCGGCAGCATCATCTGCAGGAGCAGCATCAGGGGCAGAAGTGTCGTCAGGAGCAGCAGCAGACGTTTGCCCAAGGTCACTCATATGGATGTATTTTTGAAGCGGTTCACTCCAAACGATTTTCATGCTCGGAAGGACACTTAAATCGAGTAGATTATCCTTAGTAATGGTATACACAACTTCCTCAGAGAAGTCCACCCCGAAGTGTTTAAGAATGCGAGTGACTTCCTTAGCATAAGGCAAACCAACAACCTCTCTGGATTTAAACATGACGGATTTAACAAAATAATCCCAGTTGAGGGGAAGGCCTTCGAACAGATAGTACATAATCTGGAGTTCAAACTCGGAAATCTGGGAGTAGTTACCGGCCTTAGGGACCAAAATGTAACTTAAGAAGTAATGGAGCAAACGATAATCAACAGTAAGGTTTCCAACACCAAATCGTTGCTTCTCAAATGTTGAGCCGGCCTGAATTCTCTTGCGTTCCATAGTTTGTTTGTCAAAGCGACAAAGAGCCACATAAGCATCATATTTCGAAACACCAGGCCATTTACATAAGTTAGTTGGACTAGTTTTCTGGCCTACATCGGGAATTTTCAAAATGGCACCAATAATATGGGAATCAAGTTCTATAGTTTTCCCTTTGACACGAGAAATCAACATTTTTCCCTCCCTATGCAAATTGCAATAAAAGACCCTAACTAAATCGGGATAGATAGGACCCTTGTATCCGATAAATTCCTCAATACGTTGAGCTCGAAGTAAAGCAGGAAATTTAAAGGCAGAGAAGGAATCTAAAGTACCGATTTTGGGAATGATGAGCCTCTTGTTGGAGTAAAGTGTGCGAAACCGAGCAATTTCTTCCAGTGTATGTAAGAGACGAGACAAATCCGTGATATTAGTGCTCTTGGTTCGTTTCTTCGAAGGACCCATTGAGGCATGCTTTGTTCGTGGCCCTCGTTTGCGTGCATCCATGACGGTTGAAGAGGATTTTGACATTTTGGGGTTTTAGGGTTTGGATGCCGGAGAGATAGGGATAGTGATGAGAAGCAGTTTTGAGTTTGGGTAAAAGTGAGAATGAATTCGTAATCAATTGAAGAAAACGAAGTTGGGAGAGGAATTTTGAATGAGAGAGAGATTCGTGGATTCGATGCTGAAATGGAAGAGAGATAGAGTCGCGTGTTTGAAATTGTATTTGAATACCTACTGTCGCAACCTTATATATGACAGAAAAATGCGAAGATGTAGTCGAATACACTTACAGTGTATTCGAATACAGGTGGTTCTGGAAAAATGTATTCGATTACAGACTGATTGTATCCGAATACAAATAAATCTGGAAACGTGTATTCGATTATTCAGTTGATGTATTCGGCTACAACTTCAAATTTTTAGAACCAGACATGAGTTCATCATGCAGAGCATACCACAGACTTTATAGAATCACAGAGATAATGACAAGTAAACATTTTTGATAATAATAACGTGATGCTAATAAGAGGAATCTTATAAATGATGACAAAGTACCTTGTAATTAAAGATCATATTCACTTAAGATGCCGAGTTCGCGTCGAATTTTGTAAAATGAGTCCTTAGGAAGTGGTTTGGTGAAGATGTCCGCCAGTTGGTTATGAGTATCCACAAAGGTTACTTCAACATTTCCTTTAAGCACATGATCGCGCAGAAAATGATGTCGTATATCAATGTGTTTAGTTCGTGAGTGCATGATTGGATTCTTTGAAATATTGATAGCACTAGTGTTGTCGCATCGTAACGGAATGCATCCGAGATCAAGTCCATAATCACATAGTTGTTGCTTGAGCCATAGAATTTGTGCACAACAACTTCCTGCTGCTATGTATTCGGCTTCAGCAGTACTGAGTGCGACACATGCTTGCTTTTTACATGACCATGATACGAGTGCATTTCCCAAGACATGACAAGTGCCGCTTGTGCTTTTACGATCTGTTTTACATCCTGCATAATCTGAATCAGAATATCCAACGAGACTACAGATGCTACCTTTCGGATACCATAGTCCTACATTGACTGTTCCTTTCAAATATTTCATGATTCTTTTGACGGCTACAAGATGTGATTCTTTCGGATCTGCCTGAAATCTAGCACATAGACAAACACTAAACATGATATCTGGCCGACTGGCCGTTAGATATAATAAAGATCCAATCATACCTCGATATTTTGAAATGTCTATAGACACACCGGTTTCATCTTTATCAACATATGTTCCAGAACCCATGGGAGTTGCACTTTCCTTGCAATTTTCCATTTCAAACCTTTTTAGCAGTTATTTGCAATATTTTGCTTGATTGATGAAGATGCCATGCTTGAGTTGTTTGATGTGAAGACCAAGAAAGTAGTTTAATTTTCCCATCATGGACATTTCAAATTCACCTTGCATCATCAATGAGAATTCTTCACATATTTCATTATTTGTTGAACCGAATATGATATCGTCAACATAAATTTGGACCAGCAAGGTGTGACCATTATTTCGTTTAATAAATAATGTCTTGTCAACCTTGCCTTTTTCAAAACCTCTTTCACACAGGAAGGCACTCAATCTGTCGTACCAAGCTCTTGGTGCTTGTTTTAGACCATAGAGAGCTTTCCTTAGTTTGAATACATGTGTAGGATTCTTGAAGTCCTCAAAGTCGGGTGGCTGTTTGACATATACTTCTTCATTGAAGTATCCATTTAGAAAGGCACTTTTCACATCCATCTGAAATAATTCAAAGTTCATAGAACAAGCATAAGCAAGTAATAAACGTATTGCTTCTAACCTTGCGACCGGGGCAAATGTTTCGTCAAAATCAATTCCTTCTTCTTGATTATATCCTTGGGCGAACAATCTTGCTCTGTTGCGAACAACTATACCATTTTCGTCAAGTTTATTTTTAAACACCCATTTTGTACCAATTATGTGTTTATTTCCTGGATTAGGAACAAGTTCCCAAACTTCGTTTCTTTCGAATTGCTTAAGTTCTTCTTGCATTGCAAGTATCCATTGATCATCTTTTAGTGCTTCACCAATTTTGGAAGGTTCGATTTGAGAAACAAATGCCATGTTTAAGCATGCATCTTGTAGTTTAAGTCTAGTTGTAACTCCTTTGTTGATATCACCAATAATGTTATCAATTGGATGATCTCGATGGGTTCTCCATTCCTGTGGGAGTTTATCATTTTCCTTTCCAATGTTGACTTCATTGTCTTGACTCGGTTGATCAATTTGATCTTCTTTACTTGGATCACTACTTTCAATATCATCATCATCATAAGAAATAGCTTTGTCCTCTTTCAAGGGGTTAGTTTCATCAAAAGTTACATGTATTGATTCTTCTACAATTAAAGTTCTTTTATTGAAAATTCTAAATGCTTTACTAGATAATGCATAACCAATAAATATACCTTCATCAGCTTTTTCATCGAATTTTCCAAGATTGTCTTTTTCGTTATTTAGCACAAAGCACTTGCATCCAAAGATGTGGAAGTGAGAGATATTGGGCTTTCTGCCTTTGTAGAGTTCATAAGAAGTCTTCTTAAGAATTGGCCGAATGTTTACTCTGTTAGTAACATAGCATGCCGTGTTTACGGCATCTGCCCAAAAATACTTTGGTAGATTTGAATCACTTAACATAATTCTTGCAATTTCTACCAAGGATCTGTTCTTTCTCTCAACAACCCCATTTTGTTGAGGTGTTCTAGGTGCAGAAAAATTGTGGAAAATTCCACTTTCTTCACAGAATTCTTCAAATAAGTTATTTTGAAATTCTCTTCCATGATCACTTCTAATTGATACAATTTTGGATGATTGTTCATTTTGGACTAGCTTGGCATAATTTTTAAATGCTTTAAAAGCTTCATTTTTACTTGCCAAAAACAAGGTCCATGTGTACATTGAAAAGTCATTAACAATCACTAGTCCATATGAATTTCCACCAAGACTCTTAGTTCTTGATGGACCAAACAAATCCATGTGTATTATCTCCATATACTACATATCCTTTTGATTCAAGGGTCAAGGCTGAAAATTTTGTTATGTCACCCGTCATATGTTTGGAGCACCCACTATCTAAGTACCACAAATTTGAAGTACTTTGTGTGCATACCTGCAAAATTGAAATCAAATTTTATTAGGTACCCAAAGTGCTTTGGGTCCTTGGGGGTTAGTACCTTTCTTGACCCATATGCAATTCCCTTTAGGAATACTAATGTTTCTTATATGACAAGTATTAGGTGTGTGTCCATGAATTCCACAATATGAGCAAGTAGGAATTTTACTAGTATATGTATGAAGTTTATTTTTAGTAATTCTCTCCTTATAAGAATGACCTTTTTGTAAAATTGTAATATTTCCTTGATTTGTTTGAGTACTTGATTTGACAAAAATGGTCTTATTTGTGCTTGGTTTGTCAAATTTAGAAAATCCAAGACCATTTTTATCGTTTGAATATCTTTGCATGTTTAGAACATTTTCCAATCCTATATGTCCTTTTTCATATCTTTCAATCACTCTATTTAGTTGAATAATTTTAAATGAAAGAGAATCACATTTGTTGCATGTAAAATTCTGCTTTGATTTTTCAGCATCTTTTTCCATAATGTCAATTTTTTTCTTTAAGATATGAAATTTCTTTCTTTTGTGTTGATACTTGTTTAAGCAGATTTTTACATTCAACAAGAAGTTCCTTTATAGCATTTTGGGCTTCATTGTATTCTATGATTAATTCACTGTTAGTTTTATTATAATGAAAAGTGTTTAAGTTACTGACCTCTTCGTCGTCTGAATGATGTGAAGCCATTAGTGCAACATTAGCACATTCATCACTTTCAGTTTCTGATGATGAACTTATATCGTTATCTTCCCATGCTATATATGCTTTCTTGAAGTCTTTTCTTTTACCAGCATTCTTCTTGATAAGATTTGGGCAATCTTCTTTGATATGTCCTTGTTTCCCGCATTCAAAGCACGTGAAATTTTGGTTGGAAGTAGAGCTATCTTTCTTTCTGAAGTTCTTCTTTTTGAAACTTCTGTCATTTTTAAGAAATTTACCGAATTTCTTGACAAGAAAGTTAATGTTTTCGTCTTCATCAGAAATTTCGTCCTTGACTACTTCCTTTGATTCGGTCTTTAGAGCAATGTTTTTGCTCTTCTTTTCTTGGGTTTCATTTTGCTCTAATCTTCCAAGTTCAATTTCATGTTCTTGGAGTTTGCCAAATAATGCGGAAAGTGACAATTTGGATAAACTCTTCTTTTCTGATATCGCTGTCACCTTTGGTTGCCACGCCCTAGTTAGTGACCTTAATACTTTTAGATTCAGTTCATCGTTGGAGAAAACCTTTCCAAGTGCCGTCAAGTGATTTGTTAAGTGGGAGAATCTTTTCTGCATGTCTAGTATAGATTCTCCGGGATGCATACGAAATAGTTCATATTCTTGAGAAAGTGCATTTAGTTTAGATCTTTTTACCTCTACGGTGCCTTCATGGGTTACTTCCAATGTATCCCATATCTCTTTGGCTGTTTTACAGTGAGATATACGGAAAAATTCATCCATACCTACTGCTGATTGTAGAATGTTTTTAGCCTTTTTATCAAACAGCACTTTTCTTTTATCGTCATCGGTCCAAGAATTCTTTATCTTAATTTCTTCTTTGTTGTTGATGACTGTTGTTGGAATGTAAGGACCATTTTCAACAGCATCCCATATATCGTCTCCTTGTGCTTCAAGATACGCTTGCATACGTATCTTCCAAAAATCGTAATGCTCGCCAATGAAGCATGGTGGTTTGTTACTGCTGCCACCGTCTCTGAAAACAGGTTGTGCGGAAGCCATGAATTATTGATCGAGGAGTAAGTTACCTTGAACCTGCTATGATGCCAATTGTTAGATCAGATGTGCATCTAAGAGGGGGGTGAATTAGGTGTTTGGAAGTTTTAGTTGTTTTCAGAATTTTAGTGATCGATTTTTGTGTTTAATGATGGTAGGTGAAAGAGTAAATAACAATAAGAAAATGAACACAGCAAATTTATCCTGGTTCCCCTTATAACCAAGGGCACATCCAGTCCTCTTGCTCACCACAAGAGATTTCCTTCACTATTGTCAGAATATGTACAAGTCCTCACCCTAGGACCTTTGCTACAATCTTCTAACAAACCTTCTATGATAGTACACTACTATCTTAGATAAAAAACTTGAAGAAAGTACAACTTTCTTTTACAAACACTTGTGATTTTGATAAGAGTATAGGAGTAAGAAAGAGGTAGAATGATAACAATCCAAGATTGATTCAAGTACGTTGAGAACCTTAGTTAAGGATATGAAAATGATATGCAAGTACTTCAAAGTCTTTAAAGTTGTGTAGTAGGATTGTTGTCTTTGAATATGAAGTTATGACATATTTATAGTCCATAAACATCTCTTCAGATTCTTGGCCATTGATCCAAGAGGTTTGAGGAAGAATTGCAATGTTTTAGATTGGATTCAGAACTGAAAAATTGCATTGCTTCCAGTTGTATTCGATTACAAAGTATCTGTATTCGAATACACCTCTCTGCAATGTTTAAATTTATTCAAATTTAATACTGTGTAGCCGAATACACTTTGATGTAGTCGAATACAGATTGGACAATTTTGCCACTGACTTGCTGGGTGTATTCGAATACATCAGGATGTAGTCGAATACAGATGAGGTGTTTTTGCTACTGACTTAGCAAATTTTCATATGTATTCGAATACACCTATGTTGTAGTCGAATACAGATGAGATGTTTTTGCTACTGACTTAGCAATTTTCATCTGTATTCGAATACACCTATGCTGTATTCGAATACACTGTTGTATTTTGTCAAAAATATTAATTCTAACACTTTGAAAATATAATTTTGGGCTTTAGAAAATATTGTTTATGCATATGCAAAAATGTAAGGTTCTCTTTGTATTTGAACTATGGGTTGTATCATTTACTTTTACATAAAACGTTTATGAGAATATTTTAATATATCAATACAATGTTTGGAGACTTCTTGGAGACTTCTTCTTTTTGAACTTGTCGCTTTGAGCACGAGCATCATTGGTCTTTTGTATCATCAAAAACATCTATTTTACACACCAAAATTTGAAATCCCTTTATATACATCTTTTTAAAAGTCAAATTTACTAGTACATTGAATCGTTAATATCTAATTTTATACTAAATTAAAGACACATAATTATATTATTATTTAAAACTGAACTATTACAATTAAAATGCTAGTGCGACAAGTGTAACATGTTTGTCTGCAGGCTTTTGAAATAATAAAAGTTACAAAATTTGATGGATTATTTAAAATATTTATTTACTTTATTGTATAAAAAGGAATAAATGATACATAATTAAAGATAAAATTGATAAAAAAAAAATGAATACACCAAAATTAAATATTACATTTGTATATTATTATTATTATTATTATTATTATTATTATTATTATTATTATTATTATTATTATTATTATTATTATTATTATTATTATTATTATTATACTTTTGACCTGTTACATTTGTATATATATCTTATTAAAGTCAGTAGTTACTAATTCATTGAATCCTTAGTTTTTCCCTTGATTGAACCATTAATTTTTATATTTTATAAAAAGTAAAACAAATTTAAATTATTATACGTAACTTTTATAGCTATCGAGATTTTATTGCTTCAGATTGTGGAAAGGAGATGAAGGGACTGGATATTGTTTTGTGTGTGTGGGTGGATTTCACCCAAATAATCATTTGTTTAAAAAAAATAGTTAGTGTATATACTAGTATTTCACCCCAAATAAAATAATTACTATATGCTAAGACCCATGTACTTAAACAAAAATAGAATTTATAAAATTTTATTCGATTATATAAAGATATTTAGTTATTTGATTGGATGAATAAGGAATTTTTTTTTTCAAAACATGGTATATTCTT
>JBBPBP010009779.1:64779903-64795041 GCA_037974735.1 Cicer chorassanicum | reverse complement strand
ATTCCTTATTTTACAAAGACTTACATTTTTACACATTATACTAAGAACCATTTTTACATTATTAGATTATTAGATTGAAGTGTCAGATTATAATATTTGCAACCATTTTAATATTAGATTGAAGTGTCTATATTATAATATTTACATTATTAGATTATTAGATTGAAGTGTCTATATTAATAAATACAAAGTCAGATTATAATATTTGCAACCATTTTTACATTCTTAGTTTTCCCTCATCCTCTATATAAACAGATACAAAGTCACATTATAATTATTCCCAAGTTTATAAAGTGTAGTGAGAACTGAAATTTTTATATATTACAAAAATTAATCCATGCCATATTGTGAAGGATACTATGAAAAACACTAAAGGTGAAGATGCTCATGGCCTAGAACTACCTTTGATCCTTCAAAGTCATATATATGTAAGTATTAACCAATTAGTTTTCTTTCATTCTTAATTAATTATATGCAAAAGCATCATTATGTTTGTAATTATTTTATTTGAATTGTAGAAGAGTTTCTATAGCTAATTTTATGTTTTTTTTTGTTACATGACACAGAAAATAGTACAAAAATTTACAGCGAAGTGTCGACAAAAAATCAAGGAAAATCCACATGCTTCCCCAATCTATGTAAATATCATATTTTTCTCGTAAATTATTAGATTCGCGAAATTGAAAAATTATTATTTTTTTTTATTAAATAATCATTTTTATTTTAGTTTTTTAATATTAAGAATCGATTATAAACACATTAGAGTAACTAAGCAACATATATACTTTTTATTTATATATTTTTTGTATTGTTTCCTATGATTTTGTTTTACAGGAATCTCCAAGAAGAGGGAAACAATTAAAAACAATATTGATAGGATTGGAAACAGTTTCTTTTGCATTTACAAAAGATTTTGATATAACACATTTCTCACACATAGAGAATGTATTGCCTAAGCTTGATGGATGGGAATTAGAATGCAGAAAACGAAACACTGGAATGTGTGATACGGTAAACAAAAAATAAAAAAAAATACTTTTATTGTAATTATATTTGTATCATATAATATTATATTATAACTAACAAATGTATGTGAATGATAATAACACTCATTGATTTTGTTTAATTCTTTTTTTGTTTGTTATTTCTTGAAGTTTTACTCTCATGCTACCACTCGAGGTAAGAAATTCCGATCCATCAAAGAAGTGGTGAATCACATACTTCCCGAAGACTACCCTAAGTTACAAACAAGGAAGAGAAAAGGAAAGGTGATCAATCAAAACTATATTTCATATTTTGTTATTGATAATTTACAAGAGACATTCATGATTAAATATTTTATATATAATTGGTTTCATGACATTTTATAACATAGAGTTTATAGTTAATATAATCAATGATAGACTAGTGATATCAGAACACTCTATGTCGGAACATGCCTTTGACAATTCTGTTAATGGTGGTGTTTAATGGTGACCGTCTTACAACAAAACTATGACAATTTTGTAGTGATTGGTGGTACTTCAGCACCCCACAATAGTCGGTCATCTTCCACCACCATTAAATTTATTAATTTATATATACATAATTCTTAATATTTTTAAAAATAATTTTTAATTAATAAACAAATTATTTTATGTAAAATTTATTTTTGGGTGTCAAATGGATGGGGTGTAAAAAAAATACTCTCAAACTTATATTTAATGATAATGTTGCTATATCAAAGAAATTTACACATATCATTGTTTATTATTTTTAGGGTAAAAAAGAAGATTCCAAAAAAATGGAGAAAAATACACTTGGTTCTTCTTTGCCAATTCTACAAGAAGTTCATACTGACATTACACAAAGTACGTTGGAAGGGCCACATTCAACTTCTCTCGATGATGGAGGATTGGAGAAAATGTTAAATGACTATGCTCATAATGATGATTTGATATTAAGTGGGGACAAAAAAAAGAACCAAGACTTTGATGACTTGTCAGAAGAATTTTCTGAACTTGATTATTTGTTAGCCAACTTTGTTGATCAATGTAATAAAAATTAGAGGGAACTTTTTCGTTACATCAATAAATTGAAAGTTTTGGTGCATTTTTTTTTACTTAAAATAATATTTGATAGAAAATAATGTAATTCAAAATTGCTAAAATAAAAAAAAAGTTGAATTTGCAGATAAATTCACATCATTTAAGTTAATAGTATAAAATAGAAAAATGACTACAATTTGACAAAACCTGAAAATATAACAAAGTTGAAGTTTCAAGAATACACATATGCTTCTAGAACTCTAACTTAACGAAGTCAAAGTTATTGATTGAATCTGCACTAATCAAAGTTAATCTGTCAATTTGAACCAAACGGACATTGCACCAAGACAAAAAATCAAATCGTACCAAAGAAAAACTAAATATATATGAAAAACATTTATTTAACTAAAAGGAGATGAAAAATCCGAGTTGAAGGAGTGATTTCAGATTAAATATGACTTTAAATCACATTTCTTCGATGGATGGATGAAGGAATTGAAAGTAAATGTATTTTTTTAATTAATAAATTAATAATATTTTTTTGGAATCAGTAAACTATTAAATTTAAAGAAAAATTATTTCATAGAAAAAATATTGTTTCACTATTTTTTGGTAACACATTATTTCACTATTTTTAATACTATTTTTTTATTTTTTTTCTTGAAAAATATTCAACAATTCACTGTCACTAGTAATAACAAATTTAGAAAATTTAATAATTAAATTTATTTTGCTGACATTTTTTGTCAATGTTAGTTTGTTATTACAATTTTTTAAATGAAAGTAAATAATTTTTATTAAACTATAATTTTTACCTATTAATTTAAAGACTAAAATATTGGTACACGTTGAATTATCACGTGTACCATAGAAATTCTCAATACATGTTAGTAGATTTCAAGAGGAATTACACCTATACGTGTTTAATGTGAAACTTAAATGATGGTATAACAAGATGTTGAAATCTATATATTAAATTGGAGAATTTTTCCTAAAACTGATATTTCGTTCACAAAATAATCGAAATATTTGGTACCAAGTTTAACATTATCATCTCGATTTTAAAATTTAGTTGTTGAGATCTTATGTTGATTGTGTATGTATATATATATGACCTAAATTTTGCATATTTGGGAAAATTCGCACAAGATATGCATTTTACAAACCAATTTTGTTATGTTTAAATCTTATAGCTTAAATATAATTTTTATTTATTTTTTATTTAATATTCATCTTAATTTTTTATGTTTTTTTATTAAATAATTTTTATTTTTTATCTTTTATAGATGATGAATGTTAATTATTTTCAAAACCACAACAAAAATTATAGCAACATCTAATCATTGAGATCTCTTTTAAATATTAACAATATATATTTACTATAATATCCTTTAAAAAATATTCAATATTTAATTCAATAATAGACTTGCATTTAGAAAAATACGTCCTTGAATGCTTTGAAACTTATGTAAAGAAATGAATATTATCTCATGTAAACATTTTTAATCCAAACACTGATTACATTACATTCCATGTACATATGAGATACATTGAAGGAAAAATTCCTAGAAATCTTCAAAAAATTAAGCCAATGATTCCTTAAATTCAAAGGAACAAAGATGTTGTGAATCAAAGATGTTGTGAATCCTATGTTGAGAAAAGAAGAACAAATAGACAAAGCAAAAGAGTCTAAGGTTGCACTAGTAGAATCTATAAAAATACAACCACAAATTGCTAAATTCAAGCTTCCCCTAATTGGACCATCAAAATTACTCTAAACAAAACCACAATTAGGTGGAGAACAATAAACCTCAATGATATTAGGAGCAGCACGTAGATTGAAAGAAATGTTGAAAGGTTTAAGAATAAGAAACTTTTGCATGGAAGATGATGAGAAACATTTTTATAGAAGCCAAGTAAAATGGAGTATAATATAAATAGTTGAAAAGGAAATATGGAGAGGTGTTGCCTTCGTGGTTTTAAATTGCGGTCGCTGTAAACCTTTATATTGCGGATAAATGAGGTCTACACGGCCGCAATTCGGTCAGCGATGCCAATACAGAGACTTCAAAATCTACAATATTACTGTTGCGGACTGCAATTTAAAACTATGATTGCAACAGTAATGTTGAAAATTTTGAATTTGCAACATTGATATCACAAACACAGTTTAGGCCACATCAGTTGCATTTCCCGAATATAAAAGTTTGTAGTGTAAGCCCAACTACAACTGCAATTTAAAATCATGTTTCGAGCTATCCTCTATTCTAAAAGGACAATCTTTCAAACATAATCAAATATTAGATTTAACATAACAAAAAACATGGCTAGTGTTCTTTATGACTCTATCTTTGAGAAGAGTACTCCATTGTTGTAGGATTTTGAATCAAAATTTCACTAGAAAAATGAAATTGAAACTAAGAAACACCAGAAAATGTATTGATGCTTAGAGCCAATGTAGCTCTAATAATCTTATTCAACAACCACTATTTATTAAATTTCTCTTCAAGAATGAATTACAACTCTCTCATAACATTTTCAGTTTTCCTCACAATACAAGATAAGTCAACAATAATACTTCTACTACTATTTACAACAAGCAATTTATAGTAATAGGACTAACCAACTAACTGCATTCTAACTCTAAGAAAAAGAAGAAAAACAAAACAATTACAACTGAATTATTGTTGACTAAGCCAATAACTAAAAAATTTCCACCTTGGTTTAGTATATTTAAGGATTAGAGATAAATGAAACTGATGCAGAGTTGCTAATGAGATATATATGAGATTTTAAAGATAAAATATGAGATATTCAATCATTACAAACAACCTATTCCAATCTTTTCCCAATTAAATGTTCCCCACTACAACCAATAATATATTTTATGTGAATTTAGCAAAAGATTATGAAATGTGCACCAAGTATATATGGCATTGAAGTCTCCAATAAAACACAGTGGAATTTGAATAAAATTTTGAAACAAATTTAAATCTAACTAAGGAGATATTCTATTTAAGTATTGGAAAAAGCTAACATGTGTCTCAATGTGTCTTTGAGACACATGTTAATGACTTAAATTTTATCTTGAAACTTGTGGTTTAACTCTTTAAAATTTAAACATAACTTTTTTACCTCTTAAATGAATATTCACTCAGAGGTGCTTTATTTTAGAAACAAATGGGTACAACAAACGGATAATAGAGTACACACACGGTGAGGAATCAAAACGAGCAGGGCAACCAGTTGCCTCATAACACTTTCTTGTATAGGGTTGGGTACCCTTTGTACTACCCTTAATACAATTTGTTGCTTATCAAAACAAAAAAAAAAAACATGTTCATAATTTACATATTGTTAGTTGAATATTGACCTATATGCTTTTATGATATAGTTTATATTTTGAATGGGTGTGATGCACAATTCTAAGTGCACGTGTGTTGTTGAGATTAATGCTACACTCCCTCTTGTTTTAATGTTAACCAATAGGATATTAATAGGTTTCTCAACGGTGGTTGTATCTAGCAAAAGGGGCTAAACTTTTATAAGGTGGTAAATTTAAATTTGAATCTCCATTAGAAGAGTTATCCATATTTAATGTCCGACACGTCTCGAATAAGATTATACCAAAAAACAAAATAAAATAATGAATGAGTTTAATACAAAGCATTCTCTTATATAAAACATTGTAGCGTTGTCCGGCCAAGGATTCCAAATTTACAATATATTTACACAACAACTACAAAAAATGCAAATTTTTTGAATTAAATTGGAATTCGATCTTTCTATTTTTATTTGATGAAAATACTCAAAATAAACAGTTAAGATGATATGATATTTAAAGAAAATATTTAAAATAAAAAATTAAGATGCTATGGTATTTAAAGAAAATATATAAAATTTAAAATTAAAAGGATATGCTATTTAAATAAAATAATGCAAATAAAAAATTAAGATGGTGTGGTATTAAAATAAAATATTCAAAATTTAAAATTAAGATGATATGTAATTTAAATAAAATAATCAAGATAAAATAATAATAATAATAATAATAATAATAATAATAATAATAATAATAATAATAATAATAATAATAATAATAATAATAATAATAATAATAAGAACAACAACAACAAAAACAACAACACTAATAATCTATAAATTAGACAATTTAAAATTTGAAATTCTAATTTTTTGTGAATCTTTGATTTTAGCATGTTACATTTTTTCCCTTCTTTACAAAAATTTCATCCCTGAGATTTATATCAAACTGAAAAAAACTAAAACGATCAACTGATGTAAACATAAAGAAGCTTATGTACCTGTACTTACGAGATTTGAATACTAACACACGACTTCTTCTTCTAATTCTCAAGTAGCCTTCTATGCGTTAACCCTTCCCAAACCACCTTTACTAATGGGATCACCTTATTCTGTAGAGTATTGGTATTCTTGCTAATGATTAGATTAGGTCTAGGCTTAAAGATTAAATTATCTATCAACAGTATTGACTCAGGAGCTATCATGTGTGAATTATTTGACACATGCTTTGAAGTTGAGAAACATGAAATATGTTGTGAATGTTAGATACATGTGGCAGAAGAGCCAATTGGTATGCAACAAGCCCCAATCATTTTTAGAATTTGGAAAAGACCCCTGAAACGAGGATTTAATTTTTTGAATTTCATTGACCTTCCCACTCTAGTCTTAGGAGTGACTCTCAAGATTACATGTGCCCCTTCTTGAAATTGCAATGATTTTATTCTCTTGTCAAAATAACTCTTTTGCCTACTTTGTGTAGCGCCATACACATCAATTCCCTAATCAGTTGAATTCTATTAGTGGTCTCTTGCACTAAATCAGGTCCTAACAGAGACTTCTCCCAAACCTCACCTTAACACAAGGGATACCTACACTTTTTCCATAAAGAGCTTCGTATGGTGTCATACTTATGTTAAAGTGGTAACTATTGTTATAAGCAAATTCTACTAGAGGTAAGTACTTATCCCAACTTCCTATAGAACACAAGATTAAGCATATCCTAAAGGGTTTGAATAGTTCTCTTTAATTGACTATTTTTCTGTGGATGGTAAGTTATGTTAAAACTCATTCTAGTACCAATAGCCCCCCTAAACTCATTCTCTACAGTTTCCTCTCACGAGTTTCTAAGGGTTGCAACAACCTTCAAGGCTTTTGGTGCTCAATCTTAACCTTCTTACACAAAACTAATTACATCTTTTTTTATCCCGGACCACCAATACATTCCTCTCAAATTTTGATATATTTTAAGTTTTCTTGGGTGTATCGTGAACTTACTCTTATAAGCTTCTTCCAAAATTTATCCCTAAGACTATCTTCCTTTAGAATAATAATCTTATTCTTAAACAACACTAAACCATCAATAGATAAGGTATAATCCTTTTTGTCCACAAGAGACAATAAATGTTAGTTGTTTTGTCTTAATTAGCAATCTCAAGTTGCTACTGATTTCTAACCTATTCATATTCAAGGTTAAAGCATTAAGGGACACATCCAAGTTCATATCTCTAAACTCCTCTAATAGGTTTGTCTTATGTACCATCATACAAGCCACGTGTAACGATTTTCTATGAAAATCCCTTGAATTTGCAAGTGAGTTCTTTTCCCCTTTATTTTTCTAAAATTAGTTTAACATGATGGGTTTGGGGTTTGAGTCAAGAACTTTGGGCGTTACCAAACGAAAATGAGTGTGAGAAAAAATTTATGGTTTTGCAAGACATAAATTGTGCATTTCTCTTATTTTGAATGTTGTTGTTGATTGAGATTATGATTATTGTGTTGTGATTGTTAATGGTATGAGTTTCTAGTGTTTACTTTGGATATTAAAGTGTTGAATTGTGCAACCTTTGGAAAAGCCTTAAATTCGCCGAAATTCGCAGCGAAAAATTGGCCCTCAAATTAACATGGTTGCTTTATACTTGAATTACCTGAGCAAATTTCAAATTCGCAAACAAATTTTGAAATGTTCATTGTAGTTTTGTGTGTGTTCATTATCTTCCCTAAGTGATGCTGCTTATGCGATACATTAAGTGATGTAACATTAGTATTTGACTAATAGTTCAACTATTTAATATTTACAATGAATTATGAATAATTTAGAGTAATAAGCAACATACTTCTAATATATATATCAAAAAATAAGATACTACCAAAAATACTTAAATACCTACATTTTGGTCAGAAATATGATGTTATAGTTTTGACCTATAAAGGAAGTGAGCAATTGCAAGAAGCCAAAGCAAATATTTTGGTCAGAAAGTATGAGTTATTTGAAATGGAGGAAGATGAAGACGTCGAGACAATGTTTTACATATTTCAGACTTTGGTTTTAGGCTTGCGGGTGCTTCAGAAATTCTATACAACTGCAGATCATGTAAAGAAAATTTTCAAGAGTCTTTCAAGAAAATGGAGACCTATGATCACTATAATCCAAGAAGCAAAGGAAATAAATAGTCTTTTTCTGGAAGAAATGATTAGTTCCCTCAGATCTTACAAGATTGAACTAACAGAGGATGAGCTCCAGAAGAAGCATAAGTCATTGGCTCTCAGATCCAAAGACTAGAAGGTTTTACAAGCGGCTGAAGAATTACAAAATGTGATTCAAAGGATCAGATGGGAGATTTAGAGGTTGAGGAGTTATCTTTCATCTCAAGGAAGAAATCCTTCGCCTAAAGAGACTTCAACAAGTACCAGAACAAAGAAAGAGGTATTGAAAAGAAGAAATTCACATGTTTCAAGTGCAACAAAGTTGGACACTTCGAGGTAGAATGTACAAAACTTGAGAGAAGAAGTTAAAAGAAAGAATCCAAGACCAAGAAGAAAAGTGTGATTATGTTGGATGATTCTGAAGAATTCTCTGATGATGAAGAGCTTGCAAACATGACTCTATTGGCTAATATACAGTCTGACTCTAATTCAGACTATGATGAAGAAATCGAAGTATTCTTTGGTCTATCTACTAATGAGCTTATAACTGCTTTAAATAGTTTTTAAATAAAAACCATTATGTGTCTTCAAAACTGAAAACTCTAAGAAAAGCTCATAATGATTTGACTGAAAAATATAACTCTCTTGAAAAAGATTTTGGAAAACTTAAGAGAGATAAAGTGACTCTAAATGAAAACATTTCAAAACCCTCATAGGATAAGATTTGTAACTCAGTCAAATATGAATTAGCTTTTCAAAAATGTATTGTCTGTTAAAGGACTAAAACATAACCTATTGAGCATAAGTCAATTAAGTGACAATGGTTATCATATTGTCTTTAATCAAAACTCCTATCAGGCAATCAATCAAACTGATGGGACTATTATTTTTACTGGTCACTGGCAAAATAATCTTTACAAAATAAATCTTTTTAACTTAGAAAAACAAGAGGTTAAATGTCTCGTGTTTGTGAACGAGGAACATTTGATTTGGCACAAGAGATTAGGCCATACCAATTTGAGATTAATCTCAAAATAAAAAAAAAATAAAAAACTCCAACTTGTTAAAGGCTTGCCAAATCTTAAATACTAATCATAGGTTCTTTGTGAGGCTTTCCAAAAAGGGAAACAAACTAAAAACTCTTTTTCCTCTAAAAACATTGTTTCCGCAACCAGACCTCTTGAGCTTTTACACATAGATCTTTTTAGTCCTGTAAAAATTATCTCTATTAGTGGTAAGAAGTATGGACTTGTCATTTTTGACGATTATACCAGAAGGACATGGGTTAAATCCTTACACACAAGGAGGAGACACATAAGATCTTCACTACCTTCTATAAACAATATTAGAATGAAAAATGTCTTTCAATCACAACAATTTGTAGTGATCATGGTGATGAATTTGAAAACAATTTTTTTGAAAACTTATGTGAAGAGAACGAAATTTTACACTACTTTTTCTCTCATGAAACACCTCAATAGAATGACGTTATGATCAATGGCACGCATTATGATCAATGAGAAGAATAATACAAAGCACTTATGGGCATAAGTAGTGTATATTGAATGTTATATTCAAAACAAAGTATTTATCAGACTTATTCTAAATAAGACACCCTATGAATTATGGAAAAGTAAAAAAACCCAAAATTTCTTACTTTCACTAATTTGGTTGTGTTTGCTATATTTTAAATACTAAGAAAAAACTTGGCAAGTTTGATTCACGATCACAAAAGTGAATTCTTTTGGGGTAATCTAAAAGGTCTAAAGCCTACATAATATACAACCAGGAGACTTTGATTGTGGAAGAATCAATCCATGTAAAGTTTGATGACAAACAACTTGACTATAAAAAGTCAGAGCTAGATGATGATTCTATAGATCCTCAAAACTCAAAACTCAGAGGAAACAAGCAACCTAGAGGAACCAAGAAAACTAGAAGAAATAGGAAAATTAGAGGAACTGAAAACATTGGAGGAAACAAACAAAACATAGGAGGATAAGATTGATAACATCAGAACAAGTCAAGATCCGCAGGAATCTAGAACTGGATGAAAGTACAAATCAGAGGAACCAAGAAAACTAGAAGAAATAGGAAAATTAGAGGAACTGAACATATTGGAGGAAACAAACAAATCATAGGAGGATAAGTTTGATAACATCAGAACAAGTCAAAATCCGTAGGAATCTAGAACTGGATGAAAGTACAAATCATCTCATCCAAACTCTAATTATAGGGAACACAAGTGACCCTCTGAAGACCGGATATGCTCTAAAAGAGAAATCTTTATTTGGTTTTCTCTCACAAACCAAACCAACCTCTATAAATGAAGCTCTATCAGACGACGAATGGATTCTAACAATGCAAGAAGAGCGCAATGAATTTAAGAGGAATGACGTTTGGGATCTTGTAACTAGACTAGAGGAAAAGAAGCCCATTGAAAACAAGTGGGTATTCAGAAATAAGCAAAACGAGAAAGGAGAAGTTATAAGGAACAAACCTCGACTGGCAGCTCAAGATTACAGTCAACAGGAAGGTATAGATTACACCGAGACGTTTTCTTCGGTGGCAAGGTTAGAAGAAATTCATATTTTATTATCTTTTGTTGCATATAATAATATCATCTTGTGTCAAATGGATGTGAAAAGTGCATTTTTAAATGGTTATATAAATGAGGAATTGTATGCTAAACAACTTCCTAGTTTTGAAAATGTTGAGTCTCCAAACCATGTTTTTAAACTTAAAAAGTTCTTGTATGGTCTGAAACAAGCACCAAGAGCTTGGTACGATAGACAAAGCAACCTTTTACTTAAAAATGATTTTGAAAGAGGATAGGTTGACGCTACTATATTTAGAAAGTCGTCTAAAAATGACATTCTCATAGTTCAAATTTATGTAGACGATATTATCTTTGGTTCAATTAACAGTAAGCTTTACAAAGATTTTGCTAAGATGATGCAATATAAATTAAAAATGAGTATGATGGGAACACTAAAGTTTTTCATAGGAATTCAGATCCAACAAAATCAAAGTGGTATGTTGATTCATCAGACCATGTACACTAAAGAACTTCTCAAGAAGTTCAAGATGGATGGATGCAATCCCATGAGTACTCTGATGCATCCAACTTAACAAAAATGAATCAGGCAAATGGGTTGATCAGAAAACTTACACAGGAATGATCGAGTCAATCATTTACTTAACTGCTTCTAGACCTAACATTTTATTTAGTGTGTGTATGTGTGCCATATTTCAGTCTAATCCAAAAGAATTCCACTTAATAGTTGTTAAGAGGATTTTTAGATACTAGAAAGGCACTACTAACCTTGGCCTATTTTATAACCAATCCTCTGAGTACATGTTAGTCGGATTCTATGATGTTGACTATGTAGGAGATAAGCTTGAAAGAAAAAACACCAGTGGAAACTATATGTTTCTTGGTGAAAATTTGATTTCCTGGTCAACCAAGAGACAAGGAAAAATTGATCTGTCCATAATAGAAGCATAATACATTTCTGCAGCCATATGTAGCATTCAACTTTTGTGGATTAAACATCAGCTAAAGGACTTTATGAGAGTAAAATTCTAATTTTTTGTGATAACACTTCTGCAATTTGTTTAACTAAAAATTCTATTTTATATTCTAGAGAAAAGCATACAGAAATCAAACATCACTTTATAAGACATTTTGTCCAAAAAGGAATCTTAGATATAAAATTTTTCGACATTGATTATCAGTGAGCAGATATTTTTACAAAACCCATTTCTAAAAACAAGTTCAACTTTATTAAAGAAAATCTAAACATTGTTTCCTTAACTAAATGATGTTTTGATATATATATGCATTTCCTGTGATAAAATAGAATTTGCAAGTTAAATATATATGCTCTGCTTCAATAAATTTATATACTCTACAGTTTGTGTAAGTCTGTTTTTGTAATAGTCTGACAAGCAATTATCACTCTTTTTGACTGATGACAAAAGGGGGAGAATATATTTTGAGAACAATTTTAAAAACAAACCCTCTAATACTTTGATTTGAGACTTTCAAAAAGGGGGATAATGTTATTTCAATAATTCAGAATATTACTCTACACTCTTACATTTAAATATGCTTAGAGTTAGGGGAGCTTTGTGAATTATGCTTTATTTTTTATTACTAAATTGTTCACAACAATAGATGGTTTGTCATCATCAAAAAGAAGGAGATTGTTAGAACCAAGGTAGTTTGAAGAATAGTTCCTTATGTTGTTTTGATGATAACAAAAGGTATTTTGTGGGAACAATTTAATGTACAAATGTTTTAATCAAGTGTGCAATTCCAAGATCAAGTGTTTGTGAAGGATATTATGCTATATCATCTAATGATGAGATTATTAAAAAAGAACACCAAGATTGCGCTTCTATGCTCTACACCTCTAAGTCTGGTGATACACGCCTTTGATAAGGTTGTGCTTCGATTGCTTTTGGAGATGCAAGCAAGCGTCTGACTCGGTTGCTTCTAGAGATGCAAGCAAGTGTTTGACTCAGGTGCCTCTGATGAATGCAACAAACATATGATTCATATGCCTCTAAAGAAAGTCAACATGCTTGGAGAAACTCAATGCTTAGTCAAAGTTTATGAAGAAGTCAACATTGAAAAAGGCAATGCTCATTCAACATTCATGAAGAAGCCAATGTTTCGAGAACTCAACGCCTCTGATAAAGTCAAACTCTAACAAAGTCAATGTTTTTGAAGAAGTCAATCTTCTAAGAAGACAAGATGTGCACATTCTCTGATAATCATCTAGAATCTACATGCTCTAATGGTCTATAAGACAATGCTCTAATTATCATATCCTATGCTCCCGTACCCTCTACTTCCTCTGTTTTCATACAAGTTACGATGAGTGATTTCTGGGATGGTGATCTGACTTGAGCTCAAATGATAAATTTATCTTCAATGGTTCATTGCTGAAATCCATGAAGATATAGGTTATCTTTCTGCTATGAAGTACAATTGTCATACCCTAAAGACTCTATAAAAGGACATGCTTCCTTACTTGAGAAGTAACAACAACAAAAATACAGCGACGCACAACAATTACACAAAATGTATTACAACATTCTGCAATCATTCAAAATTTATTGTAGTGTTGAAAAAGAAAAATTTGTAAGTATTACACTGTAAACAACCTCTTTAAAGAAATACTTTCAAAAAAACTTGAACTCATTCATTTGTAACTTAGCTTGGTAGTGGCTATTTTCCTCAATAGTTTGCACTTGCAAACTATAAGTTGAGTAGACTTAACTTGTTGAAGTTAAGTGTTGTAATTCAGTTTGAATTATTGGAGAAAATCCTTCTAGGTGAGGGGATTGGACAGAGCTATTAGTTTGGTGGTGAACCAGTATAAATCCTTGTGTGATTCAGTTATTTCCTCTGCTTATTTTTTATATGCTTTTAATTACCAAGTTTTATCCAAAAAAATTTAAACAATAAAACACAATTCAAACCCCTTTTTTTGTGTGTTTTTCAACCTTCATGAATATGTTAAATGTGTGTGTTTGCTTTTCTTTTGAAAAATAATTTCAAACTACCCTACCCCTTTTTTTTAGATCACTGGTTATTTTGTTGAAGATATTGACATTTTGTTGCTGATCATATCCTTCCTGGATCTTCAACCTATATAGTCGTTGCTTAACGAACAATTTGTTAATTAGAATCTTGGACATATACTAACCCTCCCATTTATCCCAAACACCCTTCAAAGATTTTAGGTCTAGGATATGATACATCACCTTAATTGATAACACAAACGTATCATGTTTGTGGCCTTCTCCTTCATCTTCGTCCAATCGATTTCCTCCATGCTAGTCAGTTTCATCTCATGCAATACTTGTTGAAGACCTTTTTTCCCAACAGATTTTAACCTTCATTTTCCATAAACCAAAATTTCTCATTCCGTCGAACCTTGCCACATCGAATTTTGCACAAAGATTAAGAACCATCTAATACCAATTGTTAGAGCAGTAACTCGGTATAAAAGATAAACGAAATGAGAAAATTCAAACAATGAATCACGATAGTTGGTAACGAAGTTTGTCCATGTATGCTTAGGTCTTCAACTACAAAGCATCAATAGTTCTGTCTTATTATCAATGAAAATAATTAGAATTTCCAATATTACAACTTATATTTAAATACTATGATCCAACCCACGTGGTAGTATCAATAAGCCATACCCAACACTTTGATACATAAAGATCATATAATGTAAGTGTTCCTATAGCTAACTGCATGCATCTTTTTTGTTAAATGACAAAGAATTAGTACAAAAGTTTGGACTAAAATGTAAGAAAAGATTAAAGGAAAATACAATATATTATTATTACCTCCATTACATGTACATATGCTTATATCCTTAATTTACTCAACATTAATTTCATAAACAAATTAGTTTTGTAGTAAAGAAAAAGATGAGTGTAAATAGAAATCATAGACAAAAATTATTATTTTTCTCTGATTCTGTCACAATTGTTAGAGACACAAAATTGAAAATTAAATTAATTTTTTTCTTTTAAATCCTCATGTAGTTCAACTATTTAATTTTTTTTATTTATAGTTCAACTATTTAATATTTACAATTAATTATGAATAGTTTAGAGT
>JBBPBP010009779.1:64760452-64778965 GCA_037974735.1 Cicer chorassanicum | reverse complement strand
TTTTCATCTCCTTATAATAATAACATACATGTATTGCAAAATCCTCTACATATTTAATAAATTCCTTATTTTACTTTAATTATACCGACCATAAAAGACATATAATATCCAGATGATTTGTGATTGGTCTACTATATAAATTTTTTTACAGTGAAAATGTATCAAAATTAATCGTTATAAATGATATAAAATTTTAGATATTATAAATATATATATTCAAAGTAATATTATTGTGCAAGGTAGTATGAATAAAACTCAAGGCAAAGATGCTCATCGCCTAGAATTGAGATTCATCCTTAGAGATCATATCAATGTAAGTATTAAGTAATCATTTTTCTTTTGTTCTTAATCAATTATCCAAATTTCTAATTCTATAACTAATTTTATGCATCTCTCTTGTAACATAACACAGGAAATAGTACAAAAGTTTAAAGCAAAGTGTCGTGAAAAGATCAAGGAAAATCCAAATGCTACCCCAATACATGTACATATGCAAATATCCTTAATTTACTCAAAATTAATGTCAAAAACAATTAATTAGTTTTGTATTATAATAAAAAGTTGAAGCACAAACAAAAATTAGAGATGGAAAAAATGATTTGGTTTTCGGATTTTAATTTTTGGGTATCTAGTATCCATTTGTAATTAAGCATTTTAATATTAAGAATATTAAATTATGAATTTTCATATGATTTTATTTTACAGGAATCTCCAAGAAAAGGGAGGCCCTTAAATACAATATTGATTGCAGTGGAAACAGTTTCTTTTGCATTTACAAAAGATTATGATATAATACATTTCTCACACATAGAGAATGTATTGTCTAAGCTTGAGGGGTGGCAACTATTTTGTAGAAAACGTACCTCAGGATTGTGTGATACGGTAAAAAAATAATTTTTATATGTATATGATTCTCATGCTCTACCTTGTAATTATGTGTTAAACCAAAAAAACAATAAAATTAGATGTTAGAGAAATAGTTTATATTTTAATTATGGTTATGTTATGTTTTTAATTTACAATAAGAACATGATATGTTATTTTTATTATATTAAATGATAAGTAATATATAGATGTTTGTCAATGATAATAATACTAATTTATCTGTTTTTTTTTATTTTTTATTTTTTATTTTTTGAAGTATTATTCTCATGAAACTTCTCAAGGCAAGATATTAAGATCCATCATAGAAGTGGTGAATCACATACTTCCCGAAGGCTACGCCAAGTTACCAACAAGAAAGAGAAAAAGAAAGGTGATGCATCAAAACTATATTTCACATGTTGTAATTTCATAGCTTAAACATAATCTTGATTAATATTTTATGCTTAAATAAATTTTTAGTTCATATAAAAATTCAAATTTTGTTTTTAGTTTATATAAAAAATTTCTTAACTTTTGATATATGCTTTTAAGTCAACTCATATGTATGATTTTAATTTTTCAATGAATTTTTGTAGTGATATTTAGGATATTATAAACTTCTTCCTTACAATTTTTAATTTTTTTAATAAAGATGAATAAATTTGAATTTTTAAGTGTTTAGTGTTTAAAAATTCTTATTAAATTTATATTTTGTTAAAAAATTAAAAAAAAATTGTGTGGAGATTTTTAAAATATTCTCAAGATATTAACGAAAAAATCATTCAAAAATTATAAAAATACACATAAATTGACTTAAAAGTAGAGACTAAAAATAAAAATGAGAAATTTTTAAAGATTAAAATAAGATGGTGAAATTTTATAGGGACTAAAAATTTATTTAAAGACAATATTTTATATATAAATGGTTTTATGGAATTTTATAACATAGAGTATGTGGTCGTTAATAAATGATATTGTTTTTTAATTTATCTCTTTTTTTATTTATAATCCTTTACTTATTAATATTTCCTATAATATTTAGGACATTGAGGACAAGGATGAAAACAACAAGCTCAAAGTGAGGGATAAAACTTCACCAAATGTATCAGAAATCCAACATCTCGATGACAGTGTATTGGAAGAAATGTTAAAAGAATATGCTGCTATGGATCATATACTATACAATAGTAACTACAAAAATAACGAAGACTTGATGGAGATTTCAGAAGACTTTTCTGATTTTGATGATGTGTTAGCCAACTTCTTAAATCAACATTAGTTATAAAATAAATATGTGAGGTTAGTACAAATTTACTGGGACTCATGTGTAATTTAATTAATTAAAGAGAGTATATTAAAAAATATGTGTTGTTATTATTATTTTGAAATAAATAGATTTGTACACTTATTTCTTGAAAGCTCATGATGTGTTGGAGTTCCTATTAATTTGATGAATGTGATTTTATTAAGATTTTAAATTATTGTTCATAGATTTAGAAGCATGATACATTTGATAACATAAATGATAGATTCTATATATTCAAGGAGAGGAGCTCTCCTAAAATGATCATTCGTTTTGTTTATTAAAAATGATATTGATTTAAATTGATAGAAATTATCGATCCAAAACAATATAATTCAAAATCGTTAAAATTGAAAAAGATGAATTTTCGGGTGAATTCACAATATTTAATTTATAAATAGCATAAAACGGAAAAATACCTACAAAAGTCTTATTACCAATAAGAAAAAGTTGAAGATCCGAAATATTCATGTTTCTGGAGCTGTAACATCGATGACATCAAAGTCATAGATTGAATTTGCACTAGATCAAAGTTTGTCTGTCAATTTAAATTAATGAACACCTCAAAAAATCAAAAAACTAAAACAACATTGCACCAAGATAACAAATAAAATTATATCGTACGAAATTACAGCAACAAAATATAGAAAAGAAAATAGCCAATACAAATTGCAATGAACTTCACAACAAGAAGTTAACTAGAGTGACTCATTAATTCGTTCACTAAATTATCGAATATTTAATTCGATCTTTAAAATTTTCATCTCGAGTTTGTAATTATTTGTGCAAATCTTACGTCAACAATAAATATGATCTAATTGAATGTCCATATTTAAGATTAAGACTGTCTGCATTACAAATTTTGTCATGTTCAAATAAACTTACCCCAAACTATGATCAAAATTTTAAAGGAAAAAAAAAATCTCATCAATAAAAACAAAGTTTTCAACATCTTAATTTTGAAGTTCCTAGTTGGGCTATTCATTATGTATTATTTAAAATTAGGTTAATCATTTTTTTTAATTTGTTGAAGTTAATTAGATCAATTTAATTTTGTTTTATAATTTATTGAGCACATTGAAAAAAATAGATAAGAGAGGTACAAATTAAAAGCTCATTCAACATACATGAAAAACGACCGTAGTTACAAAACACATTGTCATATAATTTCATGTAATTTGGGTCAACTACTACATGAAAAAGAAGCAGGAGAATCAAATGGCATGTGTAGCTATTAGTAGCATGGTCTTGGGTATGGTTTTATAAAGAAGTTAGGAGAACTAATATTTAATATATGTTTTTATTTCTATTTTTCTATCATACCATCAACTTATTACGTTTATCACCTCATTTTTTTTATCTCTCTGTCTCTTAAGATGTATACACTCATATGAGGTGTCCTCTAAACATTTTTCTTTTGTTATTCTGATCTATGTTCATACCCTTTAGTATGTCATCGATCTTTTATAATTTTAGTATGTGTTTGATTTTGATGTTGCAAAAGTTAATTTTTACTTAATTGATTTTGTACAATTGATTTTAGTTAAAAGTGATTTAAATGTAAAATGATCTATGTTTGAGTATATTCGCGTAAAAATGAGCTCAAAAAAAAATTTCTGTGTAAAAATTACATTTGAACTGAAAAGTTACAAATTCGAACTTCAAGTTATAATAAATTTTTGAGACAAAATCAATTCTACTCGATAGAAGCTAAATATGTCAAAATTAACTTTATACCTCCAAAATCGATATTGCACTACTAGAAAAATTGTATTTGGCTGCCAAAATGCTACACTAAAGGGGTAAAAAAAAAGGGTGCTAACAATATTGTTTTAGCGTCAATTTAACCCTGCATGCATTTAATGATTTAATGAGCTATATTGTTCTAGTAACTCTCTAATTTGATTGCAAATCATGAAACACACAATTAACTTTTGCAACATTATGCTTCACTATTATTCGAACACTACATATATCTCTCATGACACAAGTCAATAATTATTTTATTAGTGAGATGATGGTTATGTTGCACAACAAAGTTATTAATATGTTATTTATCACTAAGTTGTACCTAACGCTGAAGAGTCAAACACCCAACTTTCCATGGGAGCAAAACTAATTGTTTTCATTAAAAATATAATATAATGGTTAATATGGATAAATTAATGTATAGAAAAATATAAAATCGGCTCATCATGTAACACCCCATTTTTCTTGAGATTTGATTTCATGTTAGGACCAAGGGTAATGTTGTGTTCGTGTGATCGTTTAGAACAACTTTCTTGTTGATTTAGAAGAAATTTGAAGTCTTTTGAAGAACCTTTAATTTGTTGAACAAGTAAGCAAAAATGAAAAAATTCTATCAAATTCACTATCCATGGATGCTAAATTTTGTTTAGCAAGTAATTTCAGAAGTTTTTTTGTTAGTTTTGAGACCATTCAAAAATACTCTCTAACTACTCTTAATAATCTTAGGTTGTGTATTAGTGAGTCTTAGAGTTAGTTTGATAGTGTAATTTTGTTAGTGGGGAGAATTGTGACGCCGAGAGATATCTATTGTGTTGGTTGTCAGAGTGATTCAAGAAAATGTTGGGTGATATTTCTCATCGATTTACCGGACAGAGTAAGGTTACTCTTCAATTAGGTGTGAAGTTCAAATTCCCACAACTTTACTAGGGATTAGTACTTAATAATAGATAACTCTCATTTAATGATTCTTAAGAGTAGCATTGAATGAGAGTTAAGTCATTTATAACTAACCATCACTTAGGATGATTAATATTTAAATTTGAGGATGTTGGTTAGTTGGTTGTTAGGATAATATGTTTGTTTTATGTGCTTTATGGACTTATTTTGGTACGATCCTTGATGTGTTTATATGTGCTTACTTGATCATTTGGTTGGCTGAATATGTGTTAATTAATTTTTGAAAACCTTAGGATAGATAATCTGATAGAGAAAAAGATTGATTGTGCATAAATGAGGTGACATAAAATGAAAGGATTAGTTACGAGAGCATCATATTCTAGCGAGTTTTTGTTTATGTTATCTATAAATAGTAAACAACAAATTTTTACTGACTGCTAGTGTAGCTACGAGCCTCAAGTAGTGTGGTAACTAACTGGGGGTTCTGTTTTGGTGATTTTAATAAAGTAAACGAAAAGGTCGTATTTTCATCCAATGTAGCTACCGCCCTTGAGTTGTGTGGCAACTGACTAAGGTTCTGATGTGATGAAATTTAATAAAGTAAGCGACAAGGTTGTATTGGAAATAGAAAATGTCATGACTTATGAAGGGATAAGAGTGAGGATCTCATATAGTTGCATTACATTATTGTGGTGAAGTTCATTTTCATTTGTATGGATGCACGGGGTTGATTGTTGGCCTATCCCAACAAGAAATTTATATATAATGCATTTGGCTAGATAATGATAGGTTTAGGTTATTTGGGTCTGTTTTGGGTTATGATTGACTCATAACATCTTGACTCTGTGTGAAGTCATATACCATTGGGCTAAATGTTAGTTGTGTGTGTTTGTCAAAAATTAGGGTGATGACCTACGACTACATTCATGTGCATACTTTATTAGCTAGGTAATGATCTGTGAGATGAATATTTGAGGATGAGACATGTTTGTTATATGTGTTTGACTACTAATATTTACCTTTGCTATTTTTTCATATTTTTTTGTCATGAGATTTGTAGCCCTTATTGTTGTGAGTCCCATTGTTGATCTTTTCTGTTGATCCCATTGTTGTATTTGTAGATGTTTCACATGGTGGTTGTATATTTTTTTTCTCTCCTACTTTATGTGGTGCTACTCTAAAGCTCACAAGACATCTAGCATCATGCCTTTTTGTTAATATGTATATATTTCATCATGCTTCCATATTTGCTCCCTATTTATATTATGTCTTTAAATATTTAATAAGTTTGAAATTTTGGCACAGGGATTTATTAGGTTTTATCAAATGGAACTCGGATCATCTCAATTTGTTTTAAATTTATTACATAAAACACCCTTATGTTAATATTACATTTATAAGTCTTTGGACTACAAAATTAATAAAGAGATTTAAAAAAAAAATCCACAAAGCCACTTGACTTAGTGATCCAGAACTCTTGAACTACTACGATTTTGAACTGCTGAGGAGCAATATAGATATACCTCTTAGTTTTCCAATATTATTTATATTTGAAAACATCACCCAAAATATAGTGAGTTATTAAACTTAGTAACATAGAATATAATAAAATAATTTAAAGATGTTTTCAGTCTTGCTAGTGTGTTTTTATGAAAATATCATTTGGACATTAATTTTTCAAAAATCACGAATACTTCTCATAACAATAAAATGGGATGTCCTTTAACTTTATTTAAATATCTTTCTAAATCACCAAGCATAAGGTAGCTTAGAACCTAGACGTACTTGACAAATGTGTTGTTTAGACTTTTTGGATTGTGAGATTGCTTTTTGGATATTTAAATATCCCTACATTTTATGATTGCTTTTTGGATTGCGTAGAAAATCGTTGAAGTAATAATAATAATGATAAATTTCATATACACATGGACTGTGCTTAAGTTAAATTCCAACAAAATTAATAAATTTGAAATGAATAAAAGTGTATGTGTATTAATTGTTTGTTTGAAAAACTGAAATAAAATAACGATATAAATGCGCGATGATTAAAAAAATTAGAATTCAATTCACCTACTTTTCATTATATGATTATTGATTCATCTATTTGTAACAACTGAGTTTTTTATGAATACATAAAATTAGAAAGCTACACTAAAATCAATTCATTAACTCAAAATTCCTATTTTTATAACATTAAATTCGAATAAAGAATAACATCATTTTTGTTTGAAGTCGGTGATGGAAACATAAAACATGCTTGAAAAACATATCAACTCGTCTAGGTGACCCATGACAACTTCCACATCATTTGAACACATTCCATAACCGAGTTATGCATCAATAACTCCGTAACGTCTGACACACTATTTCTCTTCGTAGCCTAACCTACAAAAGATGAACATAAGAAATCGGAAATACTTCGAAAATTGTCTAGTTATGGATAAATTATCAACATAAACTTTTGATTTTACTACCAAAAACATTGCTATCTTATAACTAAACAATAAAAAAAAAATAAAAAAAAAAATCAAAATGTACCGCTGATAAGGAGTTATCCCAACCCAAACTTTATTTGTTGCTTGTTCTATAGGATCACTTTAAGCACAAAGAAATGAGTAAAAAAATTCATATCAAGATAAGAAACTCAAATTCTTCAATCAAGTATATGTCAGTCTTCAATGTTTTCAACACAAAGTGAATCCACCATGCTCCTCAATTGTGCAACATCTCAAAAGATAGTAAATGAAGATAATGACCAACACAATTAGTTTCATTCAACAAGTTCTACTCTCTTCTCGCAACTCACACTATTTCACGTAAGTGTTTAAGAGTTAATGACATATTCACTCAAATCTAGAAACATGTATAAATTCAATCATAGGCTTGCAAAAATGATAAATAAGAATTACAATGCAGTGTGCACATACACTATTAGAGGACTTCAGTGATGAAATGGGGTCAAGGTAAAGGTGGGAAATCTTTTTGGATGTTAGGCTTACAACTTGGAGTTAAGAAAATCTGCTTAGATTTTCGATTCCATGTAATGAATTTGACAAACTCATCGGTCAGCATAGTACAAAAGATTAGAAACATTGTTGTTATTTGCAAAAAGTTGTAAAGTTGAACATATATTTTTTTCTTTATATTTTATGCATTTTTTGTTTTTGTCTTTGTCTTTTTTGTTATTCAAATTTTCAACATTAAAAAAAACTAACATTCAATAGTTTCTTATTTTTGATTCTCTTTTACCCCATCCAAACTTAAAATGTTGCAATTTCAAAAGCAACCCCAAACATAAAATTTTGCCGAGACATAAGATTGAAATCCTACCTAACTCCATGTAAGGTTGATAATCATAATTTTTGGGCATTGACTTGTAATGTAGTTGAAAAACCAAGAAAAGGATACATGCTTAACTGGGTAGGAAAACTGACTCAAGGACACCAAATAAAATTTTCACAGTGTATGCATACATCACAAATAAAATCTATAAAGAACGGATGCAAGTTTTAGATAATTAAGACATGCTTGGATATTCACACAATGAAAATAATTGTTCAAGCTAAAAACACTCATAGGTTAGGACATAGTGAGTAATATTTGATACCAAACTTAGGGTCATAGTGATTTTTCTTAAATAAGGGGACCCTTCAGTTTGGACAAAGATCTAGAAAGAGATATCAAAATTACAAATTTGAAAAGATTAAGTTACTTAGTAGAACTATGCCATTTATTTTTTTAATTATTATTTTTATATTAAAACAACGTATCAAACTTAGAATGTTCCATTCATTATTAATTAACTAAGATTTACAATATCAACCGTAGATATAAGTTTCCCTTTGATAGATTTAGAGTTTTGATGTATGTCAAAACTAAGTTTATTTAGTTTCAATATAGATGGTTTTTGTTTCCTTTGTTGATTCTCCAATCTTCAATATCCACAAATGCTCATGAATCAGAAAAAGTTAGTGAAATCCTCATTTTATCATGCATAATATTAGTTGAATGATAGGAACATGTTAGAACATCATTCAATGAATTATAAACATTTTCTACGTAATTTTTAACTTCATGAATCGACTCTTATGTTTGTAAATCAATTTAAGATGGTCCTAAAACCATTCAATGCAGTTTAAGACATGTGGATCAACTCACTAGATGTGTGAATCGACTAATAGAAGTTCTAGGAGGTTTTGTGAAACAACTTGCAAAATATGTGAATTGACTTATAGTTAAAAGATTGAAATCCCGGGGTTTGGAACAACATGAGAGTCGACTTACAACTTTATGAATAAATTCGCACTATCTTTATGTTGAACAAGTGACTCCAAACACAAGAGATGGTGAATTGTAAACTTTAAAACTTAAAGATATAATAAGCACTTGAAAATTATTGAGTAATTTTAAGTGTGATGCTTGAAAATAAAATGCAAGATAGAAAGTAAATAGAATGCGTAAAGTAAATATTGAGAAATAAAAGAGTGACAAGAGAGAGAACACACAAGAAATTATAATGGTTCAGCCACTAACAACTTAAAGCATACATCTAGTTTCACAAACAATAATAATATTAAAATGAACTAAGCTTTTAACACAAGATTAGGAAGAAACTTTCAACGACCTAAGCAAACTCTTCAAACAAAATTTCTCCTTTGAAGAAACGTCTCTAACTACAAGAGATATCAAATCTCTTGAACAACAAGATTACTCTTAATAATGTTATAACAAGAGATACGAGTGAGTTACAACTAAAGTGTGTGTAGATAAATAAATTGAAGAGTAAGAATAAATATTACAACTCAAACTATGCAGTAAATAATAAAGCTCTCAAAGAAAAATATTGTAGTAAGTAAGAAGGAAGTAAGAATATAAGAGAAGAAGAGACAGTAAATTTGTGTGAAAAACATGTCCAAAAATACCAACTATTTATATGAGTCCGAAGTCAACCAAATAATGTAAGGGAAAAAGAGTCAATGATGATCTATAAATTTTTTGATTCCTCATGTGGATTTTCTATTAGATATGTCAGCATAATCAATTATTATGACACATAATCGATTATTTTTACCATTAAAAAACACAGATCTAACCTCTGCTTCCATAAACAATTATTTTCACTTACATTATTGATTAGTTGGATGTTTTTGAAAACACGGTGGTGACTTTCGTAGTTATAATCCATTATGGTGTCAGTCATAATCTATTATTTCAATTAAAATCTGTCATAAACGTACAAAACATTTTTTTAGTTTTTATTAAAAAAAAATTAATTTGGTTTTTGTAAAATATTTTTGAAAAAAAAAATTTGGGTGTGTGTGAATTTTTTTCAAGAGTGATTTTTTTAGCTACTTTCAATTTATCCTAAAACAACCAATACATAAAATGAAAGTGATCGTGCAACTTCATTTTTCACAATCCTTTTTCCGCTTTGGTATTATTGTTTAACTCATAATTTCTTTTGTCCATCATCAAAATAGTATTCCTGTCATGACATTTATTCACATTCTCCCCCTTTTTAATATTGACAAACATCTCAAAAAAGAATTTTCTCAAACGCCATTCTACAGGAATACTATATAATCACTTTAACTCCATTATACGGAAACTTAAGTGCAAACAATGTAACACCATTAACTCCAAAATTATATATATATATATATATATATATATATATATATATATATATATATATTAATTTATATTAGATTTCTTTTATAATAGAACTGTATCATAACTCATAATGGTATATCAAAATATTCAATGAAATAATATTATATTATAATGTCTAAATCACTCAAGAAAAATCAATATCTCATTATAACATCAAATCATCTAAGAGAAATTGAACAATCATAAGACAATACAATGCATGGGATTAAACTCTACTTCTTCATATTTTGGTATCATGCTAACTCTGAGGTACTTAGTTAAGAGACATGATACTATGTCACCACGCAAGTGGGTGGACATTTAAAATTGGCAATGTCCTCATAAATTCCCTCAACTCATCATGAGACACATATACGCGACAGTTGAGGTAAATGTTTGTTGCATGCATGGTAGCTCCGACATTTGGAGGGCTACCTCCAAGTCACTTGAGAATTCCACCCTAGAATACCCCAAAGGTCTAACACTTTTGCCATAAGACTTAACAACATACCTCCATGATCATGCTCATTCATATGGGAAATATGGTTTTTTGTTCATCTCACATTATATTATACTCAAGATTTCAAACTTTCTCTCACCCAATATTTTTTTTTACATTTCTACACGTAAATCCGTGTCCATAAGCAAAAATCTCCTCCTTTAACTCCTCGTCCTCTACTCGGTCAAACTCAACGATTTATGATTAAAGGTAAAACATAAAATAAGAATACACACTCTTGAAAGGTCAATTTTGAAATTGAGTCAAAGAAAATCATCTCAAATCAGAAAATTAATCGGTGAATAATTTAATCAATGTTCACACGGTCGTTTTGAAATTAGTTTGACTCAAATTAAACTTACCATGAATAAGAAGGTTGCAAAATAGTGGATTTCATTAATAGAGCAATTGAGTTTTAAAGAATATTAAATAATTCACTAATTGAGAGGAACAATAACTAAAATTTAGGAAGCAACAGAAAAACGTTTTTTTGGACAGTCAGTCATCTAATACCGAAACCAATTTTTTTTTTTCTTCTCTTTGCCACCTACTACACCGTGCCTCTGGCTTCTCTCCGTTTTGCTACTGTAGCACTACTTCAGTTTCTTTTTTCTTTTTTATATTAGGTTTAATCTTTTTTTAATCCACTATTACTATCACTCATGGGCTTAGCCCATTACATTACTCACAAACACTTTTATTTATTTTTTTATTTTATTTCTCTCACTCACAACTTAAATATTACTCTAAAATACTTAAACTAGAATATTATCATTGTTAGATAATAGTTAAAATACTAAAATAAACAAAAATAACATCAAACATTTTATGTAAATTACTAAATCACAATACATATGTATAAAATTACTGTGCTATAGTAAATATTTAAAAATAAAGGAAATCAATCATAATATTACTAATATCTCTTAGTTATAAAATAAATAACTAAAAAGGGAAATAGTCATACATAATTCCCTCTTACAATTGATTTTTGTTCAACAACCTAATATATCCCATCTAAGAATTTTTGGATGTGCAATGTATGCTCTAATTGCTCCACCACAACGCAACAAGATGGGTCGTCATAGAAGGTTGGGTCTAAGTGTTAAATATGAATCTTCATCCATTATAAAATATCTTGAACCAACAACAGGAGACTTATTTATAGCTAGATTTGAGGATTGTCATTTTGATGAATCAAATTTTTCAATATTAGGAGAGAGAATAAGCATCTAAACAAAGAGATCTGTTGGAATGAATTATCATTATCTTATCTTGATCATCGAACTAAACAATTTGAACTAGAAGTTCAAAAGATAATTCATTTACAAAGTTTAGTAAACCAACTTCCAAATGCATTTACTAATCCAAAAGGTGTGACTAAATCGGTACCAGTTGCTAATGCTTCAATAAAAATAGATGTCTTTGTTGGACAATCCAATACAACAAATGAATCTTAACTACACCTGAAGCGTGGTAGACCAGTCGGTTCCAAAGATAGAAATCCTTGAACAAGAAAGGGAGCTAAAAGGAAAGATGACCCAAATGAGGATATAGAAACTCTAAAAGCGTCTTCTGACATAATTGACATTTCAGTCCCAGAAGAGACTAATCAAGTCCCTGTAATTCATGAAAATAAAGATATCTTAATAAATCATGTCAATAATGGAATATATAGGAACCGACATAAAGTTAACGTTGATGATGTTTTTGCATATAATATGGCGCTATATATGGTAAATGGTATTGAGGATCAAGAATCAGGGTCTATCAAAGATTGTAGACAAAGTGAGAATTGGCAAATATGGAAAGATGCAATTGAAGCATAATTAAACTCACTTAACAAGCGAAAAGTTTTTGGACCTGTAGTCTGAACATCCAAAGGTGTAAAGCTCGTTGGATACAAATGGATTTTTGTACGAAAAGAAAATGAGAATGATGAAATTGTGAGATGCAAAGCAAGGCTTGTTGCCCAAGGTTTTTTGCAAAGACATGGGATTGATTTTGATGACACATTCACATGTAGTCGATGCAACTACTTTTCAAAACTTAATTAGAATTGTAGCACATGAAGGGCCAAATTTGCACATGATGGATGTTGTTATAGCTTACTTGTATGACTCACTTGATAGTGACATTTATATGAAACTCCCTAAAGGATTTAATTTGCCTTATGCCAATAGTTCAAGATCTTGAGAAAACTTCTCCATAAAATTGAACAAGTCTCTGTATAGGTTAAAACAATCCAGATGTATGTGGTATAATTATCTATGTGAATATTTGTTAAGGGAGGGATATAAAAATGATTCTATTTGTCCTAGTATTTTTATGCAAAGATCAAGAAATAAATTTGCCACAATTGTTGTCTATGTCGATGACATAAACATTATTGGAACTCACTCTTGAAAAGCTTCCAAAAGCTATAGATTACTTAAAGAGTTTGAAATGAAAGATTTTGGAAAGACAAAGATTTGTCTGGGATTACAAATTGAGCTTTTGAATAATGGAATTTTTGTGCATCAAGAAACTTACATAGGAAAAGGGACAAATCTCATTTGTTGTATACTCCAATGGTTGTTAGATCACTAGAGGTGAAGAAAGACTCTTTCAGACCCCAAGAAGACAATAAAGAACCACATGGTCCTGAATTACCATATCTTAGTGCGATTGGAACAATGATGTATGTCGCTAATTATACATGTCCTGATATATCATTTTATGGAGCAATGTGTTTGGTTAAGGTCTTTGATTCAACACATACAAGGAAATTGTGGTTTATATATCGGAAGAATGGATGCAACAATCATTTATGAACATAATACTGCATGCATTGCTCAGTTGAAGGAAGAATATATTAAAGGAGATCAAACAAAACATATTTCTTCAAAAACAAAATTTCACTCATGATATACAGAAGAGTGGCGAGATAAACATTCAACAAATTCGTTCATGTGATAATCTTGCAGACTTTTTTAAAAAGTCACTCCCAAATAAAATCTTTGAGCCACTGGTACTAAAGTTTGGCCTTCACCGTGTCAGGGATATTTATACGGTTGAAGGGAGAAATAAATGCACCATGTAATTAAAAAAAAAAGGATATTGCACTCTTTTCCTTCACTAAATTTTTTCCCAATGGTTTTTTTAATAAAGTTTTAATGATGCATATCTTTAATGGACATTCCAGATAGAAGGTTGTGAATATTAAGCCCATGATTGAATGTCCTTTTATTTGGGCTATTAATAAGACTAACATGGTAACAAATAATAACATAATAATACTATTTATTATCTCTTCTTCTCTTTTCTCTCATTCATGTCTACTCTCTTATATTTTACCATTGTGTCGATTAGTTTACAACAAAAATATTATTATGCACACATTTATCATTTAGTCAAATGCACAAAAAAAATCACAACAATTATTAATTCACATCTACACGTAAAATTGTCTAAAATCTTATTCTTTAATATACTTAAGTAAAATGTTATTACTTTTAGAAACATAAAATAATTAAATATAAAATTTATAATTTATATTACTCATTAAATCATATATGTATAGAATTATCACACCATAGCAAGAGCGCATATAAAGAAAATTAATCACAAAATTTATCAACATATATACTAAAATACTTTTAAACCATATTAACTCTTTAAAATTCTATTTAATTAAAAAAATAGTTTATTATAGAATTTATGATGTTACAAATAAATCCCCTAAAAATATGCAATAATTATTTCTCCCACCTTTTGACATTATCAAAAAGATACTCAAGGCAGATATTAAAATGCAAGTGTACAACAGTTGGTAGAGCGGAAATTCTAATATAACAAATAGAGACTTACAGATTGCATAATGTAGTAAGTGGTGCTCGATTTTTGACATTCAATCAGTGATTTCTGTGTCCAAAATCAGTTAGATCAATCAACGGTGAGATTGTAGTTTCAATGTGGTTAAAACTCTCACGAAATTAGATCAATCAACGGTGAAACTGTAGTTAGATCGATCAACGATTTTTGACACTTACCCGAAGGCCCTACGAGGGAAGTCCCAAGAGTCAGAATATCATCAATAAATTTTGAGAATAATTGAAAAAAGATGTAATCAATATTACGTCAAAAATTAAAAGTAATATTTTTCTGAAATAATAGTATTTCGTTTCGGCAATGACCAAGGCCACATTGGTTGTTTGTTACTATGCCACGAGACTAAGTCATTGTCAAGAAAGTGGCACGTCCAACTAATACTTTTTTTGTCCAATTTGCATCCCACAAAATTCGAATATGAGTACCCAACCAAAGTGCAACCAGGATCTATAAGGTACCATAAACCTATATTTTGTGTGCCTGGGAGATATTCCATAATGCGTTCGACCATAGAGAGGTGATTACTTGGAATTAGCTTAAAATCGTGCACACATCCAAACACTTAACATAATATTAGAACGACTGTAAGAGAGATAGAGACGAGATCCGATCATACCTCTATACATACTTACGTCGACCGACTTACCTTCCTCTTCCTTGGCATTATGTATTCCAAACAACTATTCTGGTCCATCCACTAACAACCTAAGGCCTACGTCAAATTCAACAAACAATACTATTATTAAAATGAACCAAACTTTTAACACACGATTAGCAAGAAATCTTCAACAACCTAAGATAACTCTTCAAACAAAATTTATCATTTGAGGAAAATACTATAACTACAAGAAATATCATCTCTCTTTAACAATAGGATTACTCCAAATAATGATATAAAAAGTGATAAGAGTGAGTTCAGTATAGAAAACCAAATTGAAGAGCAATAATAAGTATGACAACTCAAACTATGTAGTAGAGAATAAAGCTCTCAAAGAAAAATATTGTAGTGAGTAAGAAGGAAGCAAAAATATAAGAGAAGAAGAGAGAGTAAATTTGGGTGAAAAAAACGTTTCAAACATGTGTAAATTGATTCTCAAGGAATCGACTTAATAAATCTGCAGTATTGAAATTTGACAATTTTAAAGTTGTTATGGCCGTTACGAAGTGGTCGTTTCTCATAGAAAATATTTTTCATTCGCATAGATTTTTCATGCATGATATAAAAGTATTTCTAAACACAAGAATACTTTCACCCATGGTAATGATATTCCTATTCATACAGGTATATGCGTAACAGCTATTTAGCGGATTTTTAAGTATCTGCATGTATTATCGGATATCCATAGATATCATCTTTTGAAAGAAAAAAAAATTTATGTACAAAATTTATTATTTTTTTTACAATTATGTAGAAATTTTTACCTATTTTGTCACCAAAATAAGTATTAACACATAAAAACATTAATACAGTAACACACAAATAAAATATATCACAAAATTATAATATAAAAATTATTAATACACTAATACATAAACAAAAAGTATTATAACATATCAATTTTACTAATATACTATTGAGTAAGGATATTTGCGAGTACAAATACCACTACATCGACCTCTTTATGGAAGGCAAAGAGAGAACCCTTGTGGAGCCTATTTTGAAAAACCAATAATCTTATATAGGTATCAATTAAGAAAAACATAAATATATAACACTACTAGAAAATAGCCATTTTCAGACGGCTTTACAGACGAATTTGGGACGTAAATCAGACAACATTCACACGGAATTCAAACGAAATAACAATTTCGGACGACATTTGAACGGACAGGGTGCCGTCTAAAAAACCCGCATCGCAAATTAATACATTCGTCCCAATTCAATCCCAAATACGTTTTCAACAGATTTCAGACGGTTTTCCTACAAACTTTAAAATCTAAATTTGTGTGATATGTGGTAATGTTTGGACGTATTTCGAACAAAATCTAGTAAAACTTTCCTACGCTTTTCAGACGGATTTTTAAATTTTTTTCCACATCTCAAATAATGATTTTTTAAAAAAAATTTGTTTTACACAAATAAAAAGAGTAATCAAATGTTTTTAAAAAAAAAAACAAAACAAAACAAAACAATGCAAACTAGATTCATATACGTGCTCAACGTTCTAGCACAAAATATAACAAACTAATATGATCTTAGTTTCATTGGTAAGCAAAATAACACAAATTAATGTGATACTTTCATCATTCAAAAATACAATACACCAACTAGAGTCATCAAAGTGCTCTTAAGTATATATCAAAAGAAAATTATACTAAAGTCATTTAAAGACTCTCATAGATCTAGATCAAATTAATCAATCAAATCCAAAATTATCATCATTGTTTCCATTAGAGGCTTCACCAATTTCATTTGGTTCATCTTGCATAGGTATCCCATAAGAAAAGTTTGGAGGCAATGACATATTCAACTTTCCAAATAAAGCAACAAGCATGCTTTCATTTGACTCAATTCTCTTTTGTTGTTGCTCCAATTTATGTCTTTGGTCTTGATTAATAAGTTCTTGCTCTTTCACCTTTTCTTTCCATTTTAGTAACTCTTGTTCTATGTTTGTTTCCTTAGAGGAAATTGAGAATGAACCACTAGTACACTTTGAAGAGACATTTGTACCAATAGAACCTAAACCATATAATTTTTCTTTTTTACTTTTAGGAACTACTTCCTTCCAAATAGTCAAATCATCTGGCATTCTGGATTTCACATGACAATCCTTCTCCATCTTCATTTTGGGACAAAGATACTTCCAAAAGCTCTGTTTTTCTCTTTCTAAAATCATCCTACAAAATATTTCATTTGAATGTTGTTAGTAATTTCAATAAAAAACAACCTTAAATTTGTAATGCTAAAAAGTTATAGATAAATTAAAATAAACACTACATACATAGGTCTTCTCAGCTCTATTATCAATCCAAGACCTATCCTTTTTTATATGACATTTAGCAAATATCTTATCCATAGTAGGTTTGACTCCTGTGGCTTCTTCCTACAATTTTTGTTATATTCAATGTGATAAGTTTCAACCAACATGTTATTTAAAAAGTAAATGTTTAAGCAAAGCAATATCAGGTGTATTACCATCCTACGTGCATGTTCTCCCATAGATATAGAACCACCTGTATGTATAGAGCTACCTTTGTTTGAATTACGATTTGCGATGTTTGCCACAGATAAATTCTTAAACTTTGTATCTGATGCACAGTGATGTATTAATTGATTCCATAAAGACTTAATTATAATTTTAATCCTTATTTTTACTAATTTACGAAATTAGTCTCCCTAATTTAAAAATCGACAATTTTGATCTCTTCATTTGATTTTTTAACTAAAAAAGGCAATGTGACATGCTTTAAATAAAATATCATATGATACGATGGTGTAGAATGATTAACATTCAGAAAATCAGAATAAAACACCATAAAAACTTAATTTTCAACTTCAGAAATTTTTTTATATTTGTAATTTAATTAATGACATATGCATAATCAATGCATCTAGATGGTTCTATATCATGAGATTGTATTTCACGTTATTTAAAATACATCAAATCGTCATTTTTTAGTTTAAAAATTTGAGAGAGACTAAAACTATTCACTTTTACTACAGATAGATCAATTTCGT
>JBBPBP010009779.1:64688446-64754689 GCA_037974735.1 Cicer chorassanicum | reverse complement strand
AATATATTTAACCCAAAATCACCTTTATTTTATTATATTATAAAAAATAAAATCGGCCCTACATACACATATATATTAGAAACAGATTTTATATTTTTCTTTTGGTTATGGTTTGTATTTAATTTAAAATAAGCACATCGGATCATTTTTTTATTGTATATTGAGTCAAAAAAAATATTTTTATTGTATTGTATTGTAGTATGATGTAATTAATGTATTTGAATGACAATAACAGTCATTAATTCATTTAATTGTATGTTTTTAATTTATTTATTTTTGAAAGAATTATACTCATGCCACCTCTCAATGTAACAAATTTTGATCCATCACATAAGTGGTGAATCACATACTTCCCATACAGCTTTTTTTAAAAAAAAAAATTCAGCTCATTTAATTATAAAAAAAATTACCAACTCATTTTTTTAAAATTGTCGACTCTTTTTTTTTAAATATTGTCACTTCATTTTTATTTATGTATTTTTTCAAAAAATTGTCAAGTGTTCTACTTTGTTGGTAATTTTTTAAAAAAAATTTAAAGGATTAAATATAATTTTAATAATTTACCTTTTACTTAATATTTATTTTAGTCTTTTATATTTTTTAATTCGTATTGATCATTTACCTTTTGTTTTAGTCCTTTATCTTTTACTTAATAATCGTTTCAGTCTTTTATCTTTCGCAAAATTATACATGTTTGTCATTTTTTTTAAAGATTAAAATGAATATTACGTAAAAGATAAAGGACGAAAAGAAATAAAAATAGATAAATGACCAAAACAAATAAAAAATATATAAAAAACCAACATGAATATTAAGTAAAAGATAAAAGATCAAAATTATATTTAAGCCAAATTTAAATAACTGAAGTGATAATATAAAAAAAATGAGTTGAGAATTTAAAAAAAAAATGAGTTGTATATTCCACGTAATGATAAAAAAAATTTAACACGTCGTCAACGTTAACAAAGTCAAAATCAAGGGGTCCAATCATTTACAAAAGAGACTACAGTTAATTATAATTTTTAAATTAGGAGGCTAAAATTGCCAAATTTTAAAACTTGAGAAGCCAAAACTGCATTTTAGCCAATAAATCAACAATAATTTTTTTATAAATTAAAGAGATATTTGTCGACTTTAGTGATTTAGGAAAAATCATTTCATTGTTTATAAATATATTATACTAATTTTTTTACATTGTATCATTAAAAATATTCAATATTCACAATTGTGAATAATAAAGGTTTAAAAAAAAAATTTATATTAGTGACGATTTTAGTAAATAGTACTTAGTTTTTATAAATTTTTTTCAATGAGAAAAAACAGTTTTAAAAAAAATACTCATTTTACTATTAATTTAAAGATAAAATATACCGGTATATATCGAATTGACGCATGTACAATAAAATTTCTTATATATTTTAAATATAAATGGCTTAGTGGCATTTTATGCCATGAAGTTCGTGTTGATGATAAATGTATTTTATAAAAATAATTTTAGCTATAATTTCATTTATACTCATTTATTATACTCTTTTCTAATAATTTTAGAACATTATGGACAATGCTGAATTCAACCTTGAAGTGATGGATGCCTGTTTACCTAATGGTGTCTCTAAATCACCAATAAGGAAGAAAAGAAAAAAAGAAAGCAAGGTGATGGATCAAAATTATATTTAATGATACTTTATCTACATCGAAAATTTTACTTAACATTATCTTCACATATTTATCATTGTTTATTATTATTTCTAGGTTGATGATCAAGAAGATTCAAAAAAATCAAAGAAACATACTTTTCTTAGTACTTTTTCGAACAATCTTGAAGCAGAACCTCTTTTGATCAAAACATTGCCGATTCTAGAAGAAATGCAGGTTGAATCTTCATCAAGTGTAATAGAAGTTCAATATCTCGATGATGGCGGTTTGGAAGAGATGTTGAAAGCTTATGCTGATAATGATAATTTCATATTATTTGAGGAAGAAAAAGAGAACGAAAACTTGGACGAGATGTCAGATTTCTTTTCTGATTTTGATGATTTGTTAGCCAAATTCTTTATTATATAGTATACAAATAATGAATAGGTTTGAAATTACAAATTTCATGGAAGGTCTTGATATTTTGGAGTTCTTATTTTTTTATGAATGTGAATTCATTGAGCTTTAATATTATCATTTGTAGTGATAAAGCATTAGAGTATACAATTATATTAAAATAGATAACTTAGATTTAAGTTAGATGTATAAGCTTATATTATTGGACTTTTATTTTAATTATTGTTTAGTTGGGTTTTTAGTCTTTAGGCTTTTTTTTTATCCTAACACTATATATATGCTACTATAAAAATAGTTATTTGTGGCGGTCAAAAGTCCCCACAAATGAAAAATGCCACAAAAGTCATATTTATGGCGGTATAAGACGATCATAATGATTGATTTTATTATTATCGAGCGTCACAAATTTGTGACGGAAAATACCGCCATAAATTCGTGAAGGTATAAGCTGTCGAGAAAGCTGGTGAAAAAAATCACAGTTTGTGAGATTAAAACCACAGTTTTTGATAAAATTCAAAATTAATATTAAAAAATATAATATATATATATATATAATTAATATTAATATAATTATTTAAAAAATGAAAATATAAATTTAAATAAAATAGTATATATAAAACAAAAATATAATGTAATATTAATTAAATTGTCAATAATTAATTAAATTATTACTTTCATACAAAATAAAATATTTCAAAATGAATAAACTATATCATACAAAAAAAAATAAAACACACAATAATTAAATAATAATGTATAATAATGATTCATACAAAACAAAAATAGAAAGTAGAAAATATTATTCGAATACATCAATCATTATAATAATTTTTCTAATCATTAACTCCACTTCCTCCATCCTTATTTGATGGAATATTACACAACGATAAAAGTCCTTCAAATATTATTTACTGATGTTCACTACAAGAAACTTGACATATAGTGACAACACAAAGTCATGGGTAAAGGTATGAAATCCGTAGGTATAGGGCAAAAAACTTTACCGACGACATTTTTTTATATCGTCTATAGTCGAACAATACAACATGGTTTGAAATTACATTTCATTTTCAAGTACACCACCACTAGTCGACATAGCCATAGTTGGTTGAGGTTGATTAAAATCTAGCATAGTTGGTCGATAAGGAGTTTGATTTGCTTGAAGTTGAGGAAACTACTATGAAAGAGACAACACATACTGGTAATTATTAAAATATTGTTGTTGCTGGAACATTGGCTATATTGTTGTTGTTGTTGGAAGGTGAAGTTTGGAGACTCCTGTTGTTGCTGCAAGTTCTGAGGTCGTGGATATTGGTATTGTTGCTGAGGCGGGAACTATCAACTATTGGTGAAACGCATGAGGAAATTAAAATTGTTGTTGTTGTTGTTATTGCTATTGAAACTTTTGTTTCTATTCTGCATTTAGTTTTTCAATTGTTACTTGTATCAACTATTGTATTTTTTTTTTTTATCTTGCTGAATTATCCATTATTCCTTTGATTGGTCAACATTGTCAGTTAACAGACAATGAAATCAATCCATACTAAGATAAGAAGAAGACTTAATCTAAATATATTCTGTTGGACCCTTTACAAATGTTGGCGATAAACCACTGACGCCCAACACACGTCCTTTGTACTTGCCACCAGTAATGTTCATAAAAGATTTACGAATAGACCAGCTCGTTGAGCAGAAGGAAGAGTAGCTTCTTGATCATCACATTCTTTCACGACTTGTTGAATTTTTTTCTGTATAAAAAAAATTAATAAAATTAAACTAATTAATTAATATATAATAAATTAGAGAACTAATTAATTATAATTCGTATGTAGTTAATGAAATATAGATAAATTTAAATACTAGTTAAATATATATTTACCTGAATCATTTGTGATAACTCATCCGAATACTCATTTGTTTCATGATTAACATGAAGATAACGATGTATCTCAGCTTGAGTGACCTCTCTTCTAAGTTGATTTTTCTGAAATACTTATTTTTATGTTTAATTAGTGAAATCTAATAATTAATTGAATATAAATTAATAGATATATATTAATAATAATTACCATATAGTATTTACTTTCTCTAACATTGTGACTAATAGTACCCCTTCTCAAAAGATCTATTAATCTTTTCTTCATCTCTTTTCTGTCCAAACATTTTCACCAATCCAATTTGATCGTTTCTTGTCGCCCTTGTTACGTGTGTATGCCAACATAGATGATAGACGTTTAGAGAACCGATACTCAAAAGAAGACAAAATTGCAACATTATGCTTTCTTCTCCAAGTATATTTTGTCTAATGTTTGTTTAAATTAAAAATATATATATTAAAAATATCAGTTAATTAAGCATACAAATGTATAAAATAATTTATTAAAAATTAATTAATAAAATAATGTAAAATGAAATAATTAACAATAGTGAAATAATTAACAGACATCTTTAAAATAGTTTACGAACTCATCTCCTTCTCGAATAATGACAGTGCGGTCATATCAATCAACACATCCTAGTTCCATTATTTCGTCTATGGTATAAGGCTTTATAATGACCTCGGGATGTAGGGGAATAGCTTCACCGCTAGTACCAGTCATGGACATAGGCATGAGAGATGGGTCGTTAACAATACATGATTTAATAACTTTTTTCTTACCACGTGATATTTTTGGATATTACTTGTATTCTAGCCGATCTTCATCTCGATCCTCCTACTTCTGACACTGATGCCATGTCTATATATATATCCATATCCATACAAATATATGTATACATTTTCACGTAAATTAATAAAGAAATATACATAAATAAATTAGAAATATATATTACATCATCATCGTATATATAAATGAATTGTAGTTCAGATTTAACATTATAATATAATTATATAAGCGAATTAAGTCGCCGTTTTCATTGTTCTCTAATTCTTCTATTTCTTGTTCATCAACTTCTTCCTCGATGTTTGACTCATGACAAAGTAGACTAATAGTCTCATCTCCAATCGCATAATCCAAAATTGACATTTCATCCATCTAATATGCAACTTCTTTGTCCGGATTTGTTTCATCTCTTCGATTTCACTCATTGGTCTTGTTTGATTGCAACACACAACCTTGTTTGTTTCTGATTGTCGATGGATAAGGAACATAATACATTTGTCTTACATTATGAGTCATGATGAATGGATCAAACAATGGATATCTTTTGCTCAAACGAATGTCTACAGTGTTGGAGATCAAATCGATCTTAGTTCCTCTGCTAGATGGATCAAACCACTTATAGTAAAACAACAACTCTGTTTTCACAAAATCTAGGAACGTATAGTCAGTTTCGTAAATATGTTCAATTATGCTCTAGAAGTTTTCCGTTACACCACTATCAGAAATACTCTTCATACACAGTCCACTCTATTGTTTCTTTTCCTTCAGCCCAAGATTCAATATGAAATTTGTATCCATTGACATAGTAGGTGTGCCATTCTTTGAAGCTTCTACTCAGGTCCATAGATAAGTGCCTTAAGTTGATGTTGATAGGAGTTAGTTCTTCGAGATGTACTTGTTGTTGAAACCATGATTAGAAATTTGAATGAATATCATCAGAAGATTGTTCTGAAGTTAAAAATGTCCTAATTGATGACCATGTATATGTTGTTTATTAAAATTAAAATACTATGCATGGTCAATATTAATTTAACTTAAATAATTAAAGATCAAGAGAGATTTAAAACGTACTCAATGTATGGTTTAACTTCAGTGTATTTAATTAACATGTGAGCATGTGTGGCATTAAATACTTTGTCACTTTGCCAAAAATTCGGCAAATCCTTCCAAACATGATGATCAGACAAGTAAAAGACTGATAAAGCATATGAGTGAAGTATAAGACTATTAGTATCATTTCTTCCATTCACCGGTGATAATATGTCGTTGTTGAAATAATGAGAACAAATATATGTTGTTTTATGGTGTAAGTAAGATGAACAAACTGAGTCTTCAACTGTAGCTTTATATTTTACCAACCGTTTTGTGCGGTTTGTTTACTTCTCTAATCGTAACATGCATGTGCTAAGCTAGTTAATCGTATGATTGGTTACAAAGCTGAATGAATCCTATTTTGAGGTCAAATATGAGGGTAGTTGGTTTTGAAAAAGTAAAATAAAATTACATTACATATCTTGCACATTGAAATAATAATCTATAAATTAAACTATTTAAAAATTTTAATTACTTTTAGTCTTTGATTTTAGTATGTTACATTGCCTATCCTTCAATATTTTCATGTGCACTTGTCCACACAACTCTGCTAAAAGTAATGTTTGTTTCATAAATAACATTGCCAGTGTGCAACATGGATTGTTTGGGATCATCAATATATGTCTACATAGTTGGCGATTCATTTGACGTGACACCTGAAGATTACGTTTTCTCTTACTTAGGAGGTGAGGTTTGACCCAAACATTTATTTTCTTTTGTGTGTGACAATATGACATGTATCATTTCTTCAGAACATATATTTTTCTATTCATTGTGTTTAGTTGTAAATTGTGCATAGATTGTGGCATTTTTCTTGTTACCTTTCGAGATTTTTTTTTGCCTACACTATACTAATTATTATCCTTCGCTAGCCCCTTTGAGTCTGAATCCCTTTCTTTGTTACTTAGCCTTATTACAAGTAAATGGCCGAAATTATTTTTATCTAAAACCTATCTTAGAGTTAGGTAGGATATGAATTTTATGACTTGATAATATTTTATGTTTGGGGTTTCTCATGAAAAAACGTCATTTTAAGTTTAGGGTGGGGTACAAGAAAAGCTACAGTAGAAAACTGTTGAAAAGAAAAATAATAGAAAATAAATATTGTGTCATCTTGTTAAATAGTAATTGGATGATCCTCAAAATATCATTCATGTCAAAAGATAAGATGAGGCGGTATTCCACTAGGTAGTAATTGAGTAATCCTTAAAGTATTATTCATGTCAAAAGGTGAAGTATCAAAAAAAAAAAAGGAAAAAAAGTTTGTTTCTACTCTTTTTTAATTTATTGGTAGATAAGTTGTCAAGTCATGGTGAAAAAATTAAAATGATCAGCAGGTTTGCTTAAATCCAAGTTGTAAGTCCACTATCCCAAATGACCCACATGTACCTTGGCCTCTGTAACATTAAAAGACCTCTGAGTGATAAAGACAAAACCTGGAATTTGAAAGGTATATTTCAGATAAATTGTCTGAATTTCTAAATGATATTGAAGTTTCCTTTTGGAGACCGGGATGATTCATTGCAAGATATTTGTGTATTGGCACAATGGTTATTTTGAAAAGTGAGTTTAAAATGGCAGAGGATGTTATGAACTTGTTGGTTAATGAAATGATTTTTTTTAATGCCTTGTTCCTTGTGGACAAGCAACATATTAAGTTTAGGGTTATAATGAATCTTCAACAGCTTTTGTTTTTTTTAGCATCTTGTTAACAACTTTTGTTTTAAGTTTCTTTCATTCATTCTAGTTGGTTTGAAAATTAATAGAAGAAGAAAAGAAATTTGAATATTCTAGAATTATTTTAAATCTCTTGGTACTAACACTTTCTAACTAGAAAAAACTCAAAGTTTTCTCTTTTTGTTTTCATGTTAGAGGTCAATTACATTAAGGAATGTACACTCGTGAAGTTACAGAAGATTAATGTTGACACAAATGTGATCTCATAGTGCAAAACTATCTTTTAATTGAAGTTGGAGCGCAACAAGGAGAACCAGGGGCACATTGCACCAGACATTGCACTACAGTGTACATCCTAGCACAACACACTGTCTTTGAGCGCAACAAGGTCACATTGAAGCGCAGTGCGCAGCATGTTGTGCCACAAGAAGCTTTGCGGCAGCACATTATGTAGCTTACTCGCCACAATAAATGTTGGTGTAGTGCATTGCGCCCAGACCATTATTTAAGTCAAAAATCAGAATTTTGTTAGAGTTCAGATTTTTGTGTTCAAAGTAGGAGGCAACTACACCTTAGAGGATACCTAGTGCAACCTTTATGTGTAACTTTTTTTTTCTCTATGTATCTTTTAACAAACAATATGGGTAGAAAATTTACTCATTGATTAGGGATTAGACGAACCTTTTTGAATCTATGTAGTTCTAGTTTTTGTATACTAATTATGCAATTACAACATATTTGATTATTCATATATTTTTATTTTTAATGATATTTTGTCTTTGGCCACATAGAATTGAACGTCTGTATTATTTCGTTATTGGAAAATATGCTATAAAACGGAATCCAATTATATGTTCATGTTTCAATATTGTTATAGGAATATAAAGTATTAACATATGTTTAATAAATTAACGTCCGTGTATGCTTTTAGTAACAAATCTGATCACCTAATGAATTAAGGTTTGTTATTATAAAAAGAGATTTTGAGCCAAGGAATTGGACTAAGTCTAATTGGTTAATTTGACGTAATCAAATAAGTTAGATTGTTAAAATTAGGATTGGACAGTCGGGCGGGTATAGGCCAAAAGGCCCAATCCGCAATAAACGTTGGTTGTAAATTTAGGCCCACCAACGACCGCAACAAAATAAACTTTCTGCATAAAAGAAGAGATCATATTAATTAAATGGCATAATTAAAACAATAACACTACAAATGTTTTCTAGGAGAAAATTAGTACCCAACTTTTTTGGCTCAAGAGTGAAAAACATCTATGAGGAAACTGGTGGGTCATAAACTCCATCTAGATATATGTTAAACTGGTGGGTGAATGATGCAACAGCACAAACATAAAATCAAGATGAAGTCCAACATTCATAACAATGATATTAAAAATGAAGACATTCAAATAGAATTCTATAATATTAAAAACCATGCCATAAATAAAAGATCAAAACATAACAACAAGGTGAACCTTCCAAGTTTTTGGCATGTAGTCAGGTATTTCAAGCCATCTCCAAAAAAAATTCATCATGTTAGTAACCCAAAAATTGTGAAGGTATGTGCTGGCCCAACTCCAAATAAGCATCATATTGGAGTTCAAAAAATAATATAGTTTTAGAATTGTATGTAATTAAATGAAACATTTCATTAGTACACATTGAAAAATTATTAAATACAACAAGTTAAATATTTTTTATAGAATTAACTAACAGTTGATAATTAAAACATACTCAAACACAACTAGGTGGTTGTGATTGAGTTGCTACTCTGCTTGCTGTAACTATGGACGTTCCTCTATAATTTGTTCGTCCTCCATGAAAATCTGCAATTCATTGAAAAAGAATTACTTATAAAGTTGTAATAAATTATTTAATATTGTATTTAATATTTGTGAGCATAAAATGTCACTTGTTATGGTAATATCTGATAAATCAAATTCTTCACTCAAATTGACGTTTTTGAATTGAAAAACATAATGCTTTAACCAATTTTGAGCACAAATTAAAGCCTCTGCCATTGTAGGTTAAGAGAGCTCCTAAAAATCTCCAATACTCTCCCACCAATGTTAAATGCACTTTCAGAGGCAACAGTTGAAACTGGGGTTGCCATCAAATCTCTAACCATTTTTTACAAGATGGGAAAACGGATAGAGTTGAGTTTCAACCATAAAAGTGTTGAGGTAAAACCCTTTTTGATATATATATATATATATATATATATATATATATATATATATATATATATATATATATATATATATATATATATTTTAATGACACCAAATCTTATGAAATAAATGATTAAGTTTTATGAATGGTGATCTACTAATGATTGCACTTGAGTTTTATTTAAGGAACATGAATTACATAAGTGAACAAGCAAGAAGCCATCAAAAATGCACAAGTACATTCTCAATTGTTATGAAATGATGTTCTCATGATGAACAATTTCATTGCATTCATAAAAAGTGTAAAATACATGTTTTTGATGATACAAAAGAACAACGGTGATGATGATCAAAGCAACAAGCTCAAAAAGAAGAAGTCTACAAAAATCCTATTTAATAAATAGATGTTTTTATGTAAAGGTAAATGATGCAAACCATAGCTCAAATACAATGAGAACCTCACATCTTTGCATATGCATAAAAAGTTTTTTCGAAAGTCAAAATTACATTTACAAAGTATTAGAATTAATATTTTTGACAAAATACAAAAGTGTATTCGAATACAACATAGGTGTATTCGAATACAGATGAAAATTGCTTAGTAGCAAAAACCTCTCATTTGTATTCGACTACATCCTAATGTATTCGAATACAACCAACAAGTCAGTGGCAAAATTGATCAATCTGTATTCGACTACATACATGTGTATTCAACTACATAGTGTTAAATTTGAATAAATTTGAACGTTACAAAGAGGTGTATTCGAATACAACCATCATGTATTCGAATAAAACTGGAAGCAATGTAATTTTTCAGTTCTGAGTCGACTCTAAATCATCGCAATTGTTCCTCAAACCTCTTAGATCAATGGCCACGAATCTGAAGAGATGTTTATGGACTATAAATACACCATAACTTCAGATTCAACAACTACAATCCTACTACACAACTTTAAAGACTTTGAACAATTTTCTAATTTTTCTCAAAGTCATTTTTCATAAATTCAAGTACTTGCATATCATTTTCATATCCTTAACTAATGTTCTCAAAGTACTTGAAGCAATCTTGGATTGTTATCATTCTACCTCTTTCTTATTCATATACTCTTATCAAATCACAAGTGTTTGTAAGAAGAAAGTAGTACTTTCTTTAAATAGTTTTATCTAAGATAGTAGGGTGCTATCCTAGAAGATTTGTTAGAAGTTTGTAGCAAAGGTCCTAGGGTGGGACTTGTACATTTTCTAACAATAGTGGGGAAATCTCTTGTGGTGCGCAAGAGGACTGGATGTACCCTTAGTTATAAGGGGAACCAGGATAATTATGTTGTGTTCATTTCTTTACTGCCATTTCCTTTTTCACTTACTATCCTTAAACGCAAAAATCGATCACTTAAATTCTGAAAATAAGGAGAACTCCTAAACACCTAATTCACCCCCCCCCCCTCTTAGGTGCACATCTGTACTTACAAAAAGTCATATCAGCTAGGCAAAATGACAAGAATCAACTTTGAAGAATAAATCAATTTAAGATTGAATCATTTATTAAGTCATTTGTTAAAAGAATGGTGGAAGAACATTCATCTGAATGTTCATGCTATTCAATTAAAGAACAATTGACAAAATAGATCTTTTTAGAAGAGCAACATATAGTATATCTGTTGGAATTTCGAACGTGGTCTCTCCAACATTTAATGAGAAATTAAAAGTCAAAATTTGAAGGCCTACTTGCAAAAACAAACATGCAGATTGATCTCCAGATTGATGACAAATTTATAAGAAAAACATTATGGTTTATAAGAGATCTTTTTGGTTTATTAAAAGATCATTCTGGTTTATCAAATGATCATTCTGATTTATTAAAAGATCATTTTAATTTCTCAAGATCAATTTGGTTTACTAAAGGAGCATTCTGCTTTATATCAAGATCATTATGGTTTATCAAATTATCATTATGGTTTATCAAGATCATTCTGGTTTTTGCAAGATTATTCTAGTTAGTTCATTTTAAGGACATGAGTAAAATGAATATACATGTGCTTAATTTAAATTAACTCAAGATCAATCTTGCTTGAAACAGAATATCCATAATGTTCTGGATATGTTAGAAGTAAATAAAACAAATTAGTTTATAATGAAGTGTGATTTATGTGTTCAAATAATTAAAGATAAGGGATAGAAAGATCACACACAAAAAGTATTGAGTTTGTCTTTATTTATCTCAAACAATTGTTGAGAAGTTGCAAGATCCCAAACACTTTTATCATACACATCATTTGTAACTCAAGTCTATCTTTTATTTTAGATTGAGTGTGTTTGTAAAAATTCCTTCTAGATTGAAAGGTGATTGTAAACATTCTTTCTAGGGTGAAAGGCGACTGTAAAAATCTTTTCTAGGGTGGAAGGTGACTATAAAACTTATTTCTAGGGTTAACCAGTATACTTTTTGTGTGTGATCTTTCTATCCCTTATCTTTATTTATTTGAACACATAAATCACACTTCATTATAAACTAATTTATTTTATTTACTTCTAAAATATCCAGAACATTCTGGATATTCTGTTTCAACCAAGATTGATCTTGAGTTAATTTAAATTAAGCACACGTATCAAAATTTTAAAAGGGTCACAATTCAAACCCACTTTGTTGTGATTGACATTGCTACTTCAAAAAGAATGTCAATTTTTTCATCCTCTTCATGATTTGCCTCAAAAAAAATACCTTTCAAGCTCATTCTTCCTATCAATCGAGTCTTTTTCCTTCAAATGTTGCTTAAAAGCATCAATCCTTCCAAATTAAGACATAATTTCAATAGCTGGAGTAGTTTGACTTTGAGAAATATCATATGAATGTTCAAATGATGACAGACCAAATCTATTTTGTTGTTCGACAACTTGCTTATACCAATTAAACATCTTAGATAAATTTTAATAATTGATTTCGACAAATCAATGGCAAAGTTAGGTTATTCAGAATACATTCCAACAAAAGACCACTATATAAAACTTATCTTATACCTAGGGTCAAAGATAACACCAAAATAAAGCAGATGGTTTAAATTTGCAACATTACCCCAATATTTGTTGTACTTTTTTTTGCATTTCCATACCCATAGTAGTCAAAATAGTTTTATGGTTAACGGATGATTGTTTTAGCTCACAATAAATGGCATTTAGTTGATGAAAAGTAGTATTCACGCTAACTTGTTGTGAAGATGAAAACACCTTTGTTGCATCATAAAAGAACTTCAAAAACCTCACAAAACACAAACAATATCCCAATCATATGAAATTGGGGGACCAACATCCCCAAAGAACTCTCTAAAGCTAGATTCCTCTTCTTCCAACCTCTCAAAGGCTAATTGATACTTCCTTGCAATATCCAACATTAAATAGGTCGAGTTCAAACGAGTGGAAACATCAAGACCCAACAAATTTTTACAAGTAATTACAGCAAAGGCAATACACTCTTTAAACTTGATTGTCCTATGAGGTAAAGACCTAACAAATCTCATTGCATTTCTAACGCTCCTTATAGAAATATAGTGGTCCTTCAATCTTTCAATGACCACCAAATTCAGGATTTGGGCAGCAATCCTCATATGAAAAAATTGACCATCCATCACCAAATTTTTAAGGTGTTTCTTCAAATACAATACAACCATATCGTTTGAGGAGGCATTGTCAACAATAATTGTAGAAACATATAAGCTTAAAACCTCTTCAATATTCCTTCCAACCGTGTCACCTTTATGATTGGGTATTACAGATAAGTTGATAATATGTTTCAGGTACTTCCAATCATTGTCTATAAAATGAGCTGTAAGGGTCAAATAGTTGAGATTCTAAACAGAAGTCCAACAATCAGTAGTGAGATCAACTCTACTACAATCAAACCTAAACAAAGCCTTCAACTTATCTTTTTCATCAACAAAGATTTGTAAGCAATCTCTTGCAACCGTATGCCTTGAAGGGATAGAGCATTGGGGCTACAGTTGCCTACAAATGTTCTAAAATCCTTCACCTTCCACGATCCTAAATGGTTTTTCACCTAAAATGAAAAACATAGCCAAAGCTTTGCTACATGCTTCAACATTGAACCTTGTGTTTGTTGCACCTAAACTACCACTTTCCCCATTAGTAAATGTTAGAGTAGTTTTATTTGGATCCCTAAGTAAGGCTAAAGGATTATTGACACATTTATCAATGTGACTAAGCATATTGGAAGTGCCATGAGTCTTCAAATGCAATAGGAGTTTAGTATGGAAGTGTTTGCAGGTTGCAGTAGGCTCGGGTAGTCACTTGCAGGTAAAGGATTGAAATAATCCCAAGCACGAGATGATTTCTTCGGACCATTAGCATTTTCTTTCCTCTTCTTCTTTGCAGGAGGGGGACGACAAGCCTTAAAAACATTGGTTGCGACTGCTGGTTGTTCAACGGGTTAAGTTAAATGTTTAGTTTGGGTAGTAGGCGATGTTAGACAAGGTTCCGTCATTACTAAGAGAATGAAGATAAAGTTATTTGCTGCCAACTGCACTAATATTTAATATAAGTATATTAAATTGGTATTTTTAGTTTTACAAAACATAGAAAATTACACTTAAAACTGACGTGGATCTTAATAACACTTAAAATAAGTTACAATCAATTGTTACCACTACAGTAATTGTAACACCTTAATTTTTAACAGCGCGAGTGTATTTTTTTTTAAAAAAAAAATTGTTAAATATATCAGGTCGTAACACAAACGACAAAAGTCATAATTAATTACATCATAATTATAACAAATTAAAAAGGTTTTTGAGACGATAATCCAAAATATCCAAATATAAAATACACCGACTCAAATAGTTTGTTTCAAATACATCAATTCCCTTTGCAACAACAACCTTGAAATAGGAAAGAGAACATAAATAAAAACCTTAAATAAAACCCTAAGTTGATCATTAATCTAATTGAGGGTGACTGGGTACTGAGAATCCACGAGCGGCATCAAGCCCTACTGCTTTCGATCACAAATCCAACTCATCGATATGCTACGCCTTAGGACGAACCTGGTTCTCATCTGAGGGCAAAGCCCAGATTTCCACAATAATTGTAAAGGGTCACCAACCGAAATTAACAAATATCACATAGCATTTAAATTTTAAATGCATATAATAACCTTTCAACTTAGCATACATCTAGAAAGGGTTTTCATATGCCAAACATGCATAAACAAGGTTGAAAAATGAAGTTTTGGACCAAACTGCATTGTCGTATTCGAATACATCATAACTGTATTCGAATACAATGTTATTTTGCAAGTCAGAAGCGAAAACAACAAAAACAACACAAATAGCACAACTGCATTCGAATACAGACCTGTTGTATTCGAATACAGATGCGAAAACAGCAAAAATAGCACAATTGTATTCGAATACAAACCTGTTGTATTCGAATACAGATGTGAAAACAACACAAACAGCACAACTGTATTCGAATACAGACCCGTTGTGTTCGAATACAGATGCGAAAACAGCAAAAAAAACAGCACCACTGTATTCGAATACAACTGTAAAAATGGCAAATTTTCAATTTCGAAACGTTTCGCAATCATTCAATACTTACCACACAAGGTCAATCAATCACAATCATCAATTACGGCACAAATACAAATAACAACCGAGTATGTATATACAACCATCACAGTATATCAAACATTACTCGCGTGCCAAGCACCCTAATGCAATGCGTATATGCCAAAATGCATGATTTCGGAATTCCAAATCAAAACCCTCCTCGAAGGGGCGTAAATCATAATTGTACCGCCTATCATAGACCAATACTAACTAACGAGGTCTCACCTATCACGGGTCAGCACGATTTACTAAAAAGTGTAAATCGTAAATGTACCGCCTATCACAGACCAGTACAGTTTATCGAGGTGCCACCTATCACCGGTCAGCACGATTTACTAAAAATTTAAATCGTAAATGTACCACCTATCACAGACCAGTACAATTTACCGAGGTGCCACCTATCACGGGTCAACACGATTTACCAAAAACGTAAATCGTAAATGTACCACTTATCACATACCAGTACAATTTACCGAGGTGCCACCTATCACGGGTTAGCACGATTTACAAAAATGTGCAGTCTATCATGGACTTACACGATGCGAAAATCCCCGCAAGGATAAGTTGAACCAACAGATCACATGGCATCATCTCGTGGCTCATCACGGTCACTATTATCACCATGGCACATCGCGGTCACCATGTACTATGAAATGCATGAGCATACTCTGACTCTTTTCACCACAACCATTAAGTAAATGCAACTATTAAAAGATTACCTATTTTTAATACTCATTTAACGATAATGGTTTTTCAAAACATTTCACAGAGTACACTCAAAACAGATTTTCCTCAACTCACATCAAATTTAATCAACAATTCACATTAAATTCAATTCACAATACAAACCAAATTTCATCAATTCATTTTCCACAAAACCACACCTAAATCACATTAATTCCAAACTCCACATTTCCAAACATAAACCACCAAATTAAATCTCTAATTTTCAACCATAAATCATCAAATTAAATCTCTAAATTTTCAACCATAAATCACCAAATTAAATCTCCAAATTTTCAACCATAAATTACCAAATTAAATCTCCAAATTTTCAACCATAAATTACCAAATTAAATCTCCAAATTTTCAAACATAAATCCCATTAAATTAAACTTCCACAATTTCACCCATAAACACATTAAATTCATTTTCCACAAATCTACACCTCAAACACATCAAATTTATTTTCCACAAATTCACAAATAAAAATCTAAATGCAAGCTAAAATTTTGGAATGAGCCCTTACCTCAACGGTAGCTCTAACAACCGATTACGGCACCGCGATTAATTCTGGTAAAAACTTCGCTCGCGACGTCGCTTCGAAAACTAGCTCACTAGCACCGCAACGTGGCAAGGAACAATTTTCCTTTCTGTCACTTCGTGGGATGGAGCTCAGAAGTCGAAAAAAAGTGGAGGTTTTGTGTTTGGTGGTTTAGAAAACCACCCACACTATCTTCGCAAAACAGAGAAAGAAAGGAAAAGAAGTTCTCGCACGCGCACAAAAAAAATGTTTCCGCTTCCTTCTGTTTCCCCTTCTTCTAAATATATATAAACATACTAACTTACCAAACCATATATATATATATATATATATATATATATATATATATATATATATATATATATATATATATATATATATATATATATATGTAACTCACCAAAAATAAATATATACATATATATATATATATTTAAACCAAACCAACAAAAATCAACATACACACATCACTAATTATTTTGATAAAAATATCTACTCTCGTTGCAACTCAATTGATAGGTGAAATCTTCAGCAACCAGAGATATTTTTAACAAAACTGTCCGGTAATAAATTCTTCGTAACGTAAATAAATTATTCTCTCTCCAAATCATTTTCACCGGTCTCAAGATAGATATATATATATATATATATATATATATATATATATATATATATATATATTTCACAAAATGAATTAAAATTGGACTAAATGTCTCAGCAATTTGACATCAAATATACTAAAATTGCATAATTTAGAGTTTAAAATTAAGGATCTTACAGTAATAATTGAAGTATATAAAATATATATTCTTATTGATATAACAATTAAATATAACAATCATATCAGAATAGGAAACTTAAACATAACATCAAATACTTAGAAAAATACATAGAGTTAGAGACAAAATTTCAATTGTCTTAAACATTCATATCTAATTAAGACATTTCATTTCAATTGTCTTAAACATACACATCAAAATAATAATTGTCTTAAACATAGCATCAAATACTTATCAACATACATATCATTTTAGGCACAATCATAACATAAGACACTTGACTATAAAACATACATATCAAATTAAGAAACGTAAACACTTAACCATATCATTTAAGACATTCCTCAATGCCAAAATAAGACACTTAAACATTGTGAGTCTAATGTGGATCTTAAAAACACTTAAACTAAGCTTAGCATCCAAATCAAATTAAGACACATAAATATTGCATAAGACACTTACAAAGAGATGAAAAGAAAAATGAATTTATTCAATTTTAATTCTTTTACATGTACACAACTTTTGGAATAAAGTAGTAATCGATGAACATATACCAATAACTTGAAGATAATATTTAGGACACATAAACATAACATTAAATACTTATACATAGCATGTATTACACTTAACGTATATAAATAACAACATCATATAAACTTTACAATGTAAATACAAAACATAGTTCAAGAACTTTGACCCATGTTGCAACAGGTTGTTCCTTTCAATTTCAGCGCCTCACTTTGTTCTTTGCTCCTTGTTCCTTCCGAAACATAGTTCAAAAAATACATAAAGTAAGAAAACAGACTTTTATTTACAAAAAATAGAAAATTAAAACATAAATAAACTCATTAGAAGTTAAACCTTGCATTAGCAAAATTTAAAAATATTAAAACATAGAAAGTAAGAAATTTAAAAGAATGAATTTTTTATTCAAAAGAAAGTAAATTTTTTTTGCTAGTACAAGAACCCATAAAGATCGATTTTAAAAGAACTCGTAAGCTATAAGCTTTGTTAAGAATCCACAAAATTTTAAAAAGAACCCATAAAGAACTTTAAAAGAAAGTAAAAAATTAAACATAAAAAGCAAACCTACTACTACAATTAAAAAATTGATTATCTTAAAACAAATTACAATCTTATTAAACCCATAAACTATAATGTAATTTTAAATAATCACAATCAAAAACCAATAAAACATTAGAAAATAATTTTTGTAAGGTTGCTTCAATATTGATAGTTCTTCACAAATTTACACAGTAGTTATAATTAGAATCTAAACCATACATTATAAAATAAAAAAGAAAAGACCAGCCTTAGAAAAACCATAGAGTTGGAGATAAAAGTTCAATTGAAAAACAGAAAACCAAAACCCTAACTCCTAAATAGATGCAACCTTAAACAAGTGTGTTGAAAAAACAATTATAGATCTTCAAAAATATATAGACTTGTTATATTTAAAAGCTAAATCCTAAATCATAAAATAAAAAGACCTATTTGAGACATCAAACAATATGAAATCCTTAATCCTAATTATAATTAGAAGCAACCATAAAAGAGCAAGTTGAAGATCTGTAAAAGCTTAGAAAAACATTTTTCATATTATCATATAAAAAGAAATCCCTAATCACTAATCATAAAATAATTTTTTATAACATTATGCAGTTAAAAATTAATAATTAAAAATCATGAAAGCATAACAACAACAAAAAACCTTTCAAGATAATATCTTCTTGCGTTTTCAAAGCAACCCTCCAAGTTAATCAAGTTCAGAGTGTGTAAATAAGGAAAAATAAAAATATAAACAAGTTAGAACTTAGAACAAAGACAAAAATCAAAACCCTAATTCATTAATAACGCACACTGTAATAAAAAATTAAAGCATGAAATCAAAAAATTTAGAACAAACCTTCAAAATGGTGTTGTTTTGTTAGTCTCAAAACCTTCAATTTCAAGTGTTGTCCTATTTATTTACAATAAAAAGAAAAAACACAATGGTTATTCCAAGATCTATTTGCATCTGAAGCACTATGCTATTTTTTTTTTGTCTTAGATTTAGACTTCTTCTTCCTAGAACCTACTTTACCTTCGTTCCTCCCACAATCTTGACCTTCTTTTACATACAACCTTCGCTTGAAGATCATTTATCTGCATTTTCTCACATTTGAGAATACGACTAAAGTGCAGCAGTAATATCATCCAGTTTGATAGTTTTTTTTTCTGTATGTAAGATTTGTCACTAGATGTTCGAATGAACCTGGTAAAGAGCACAACAAAATATTAGCCTTTTCTTCGTCATCGACCTTCACCCCAAGCCTCGACCAAACTAGTGGTTATTTTGTTAAAGGTATTGAAACATTTTTGCAAATCGGATCCTTCTTGCATCTTCAATCTCTATAGTAGTTGCTTTGCGAACAGTTTATTCGTTAGCGTTTTGCAAAGATATTGACTTTCCAATTTCTCCAAAACCTCATTTGGAAATGTCAGGTCTAGAATATTATGTTGAGGTAAAAATCTTTTTGATATATGTTTTAATGACAACAAACCTTATTAAATAAATGATTAAGTTTTATAAATGGTGATCTACTAATGATTGCACTTGAGTTTTATTTAAGGAACATGAATTGCAAAAGTGAACAAGCAAAAAGCCATTCACATCATCAAAGTGCATAAGTATCTACTCAACAATGAAATAATCTCAAAAATAATATATCATATATCAATCATTCAAGAGAATGATTATTACATATTCAAGATAGCATCTTCATGAAGAAGGTGATCAAATACATTGATACAACAATCAATTATCACTCCATGTTATAAATCAAAGCAAATTATGTCTTAACTAAATTGGAAATTGATGACAAGATTATTCTAGTTTATAACCAGAACATTCAGGTTTATAACAAGATCATTCTGGTTTATCAAAATATCATTTTGGTTTATAACAAGATCATTCTGGTGTATTAAAAGATCATTCTAGTTTATCAAGATCGTTCTGGTTTATTAAAAACAGAAGCCTAGAAAAACGAAGATCATTGTTGTTTATTAAAAAACAACAATTTAAAACATGAATATCATTATGGTTTATTAAAAACAGAAGTCTAGAAAAACAAAGATCATTTTGGTTTATCAAAAACAGAAGTCTAGAAAAACGAAGTTCATTCTGGTTTATTAAAAAATAATAGTCTGAAAAACGAAGATCGCTCTGGTTGTTTTACAGCCTTCTGTCTAGTAAAACCAAGATCATTTTGGTTTGTGAAAAGTACAAACAACATCATTCTGGTTTGCGAAAGTACAAGCTATATTCACACGATATCATTCTTGATAACTTTTCCCAAAAGATAAAAATGAGCAAATAAAAACATCAAGAACCATAACAAGATGTACCTCCAGATTGACGGTCTATGAAACAAGTACAACTAGCACAGCAAGGATAAGACATTGATGATGCATCTCTGCAGAAAAGCAGCCTGCGTACGAGGCAGAAAAAGACTGACACCAAACAGATGTCAAAAGCTCTAAGTTCAACACTCACTCAAAACAAGAACAAAGAACGTTCTGGTTTTACAAAAGAACATTTTGATTATTCTCTTTTAAAGACAGAATTAAAACATATAATTTTCCACAGTCAAAATCACAAGTTAAAGAGTACCAAGACTGCTCAAACCAATGGTGAATCCCAGAACTCGAACTAAATGTCCAAATGAGGAAAACAACCCTCTAGATTAATGACAAGATTGATCTCCAAATTGATGAGTTATGAACAAGGACGCAAGTACATTGTACTTACATTATTATGCAGAAAGCTCTGCATAAATATGATTTGAAACATTACCAACTAACATTTCACAGCTCATTCACTCACTTATTCATGTTTTTCATCAAACCCAAAAGCAAGAACATTCTTTGTTGGTCATGAACTTTTTGGACAGCAATATAAATACATGTTTAATTGCTTTAAAATATATCTAACACTTGGCAAGTGTGTCCAACGACTATATTCAATTTAAACTGAATATTCAAAGTCTTTTATCATCTATAAATTGAAGATCAATTGGAAGATGAAGGTTACAAATCTACCAACACTTGTTCAAGTAATAACAAGTCAAAAAAATCTTCAAGCAAACTCCAGCTCTCTTCACTATATTTGTGGATCATCATCTACTGAGTTTGTCTTTATTTATTTCAAATAAGTGTTGAGAAGTTTCAAGATTCCAAACACTTTTATCATACACATTATTTGTAACTCAAGTATATCTTTTATGTTAGATTGAGTGTGTTTGTAAAAATCCATTTAATGCTGAAAGGTGATTGCAAAAATCCTTTCTAGGTTGAAAGGTAAATATTGTAATTGATCAAGGTGTGATCAAGAGAAAATGTGTGAAGGAGAACATTCTGGTTTTGAAGCACATCATAGTGAGAATCTATTGGTTGTGATGACTGGACTAGCACGAGTTGGGTGAACCAGTATATTTTTTGTGTGTGATCTCTCTATCTATTATCTTTAATTATTTGCACACAAAACACACTTCATTATAAACTAATTTGTTTCATTTACTTCTATCATATCCATAACATTCTAGATATTCTGTTTCAACAAAGATTGATCTTGAGTTAATTTAAATTAAGCACAGAAATCAAAATTTTAAAAGGATCACAATTAAAAACCCCCCTTTCTTGTGATTGACATTGCTACTTCATATGATACATCACCTCATTTAATACACACAAATGAATCATGTTTGCGGCTTTATCATCCATCTTTTTCCAATCAACTTCTGTCATATCTTCTGGTTTATCCTCATGCATCATTTTTTCAAGATCTTGTTGTGTCAACAGATCCTTAACCCTCTTTGCCATAATGCGAAATTGTTTGTTGCATCGAACCTTGCCACTTTGAATTTTGCACCAAAGTTACCTCCCTTCTTATACCAATTGTTAGAACAACAATGTTTTCTTAAAAGAATAAAGAGAACGAAATCGCAAATAAGAACACATGACGTTGGGTAACAAATTTAGGTCAATGATGCATATGTCTTCACTAAAGAGTTGTTGTAGTTCCTTTAATTAGATGAATGAATTAGGGTTTACAAAGTACAATTATATTTAAATACTAATAATAAGGTTCAGATTACAACAATACCCATGAGCCATACCGCAGGGGACCGTCGCCCCCCACACCTCTAGTCACCCCCTACAACAAATAGTTGGCCAAATCGACTACATAGCTTCATACATCTTCCTCTTGCAAGCAATGCATATATTTTTCGTAAGTCTACTATTTCTAGATCTAAGAATAATGTGGCTAAATTGTTTTCTTCATGTAACTAGTAGCTTCGTTTGGCATTCAAGACTTGGCCTTGCCAATGCAAATTCTATAAAAACCATATTATCATTGTCTAATATTCTATTTTCTAGTAAAAATATTTATGAGTTTTGTGATTCACGCTGTCTTGGAAAATCACAAAGGTTACATGCACCATTTAACTAATAAAGTTTCTAAACCTTCTGATTTGATTTACACTAATATGTGGGGATCTACTTCTGTGTCCTCCCACTGTGATTATGTCTATTATATAGTCAAAAATTTTTAAGGAATATGCATTACACTATTATGCACGCACAAAATTTACTTGGTTCTATTTTTTAAGGAATAAGTTTCTTGTGCTTTTTGCTTTTGTTCGGTTTCAAAATCTTTGCTAATAATCAATTTTCCACAAATATTAAGGCTATGCAGCTATAATCTCAATGATTTAGGTATTCTACATGAAACAGGTCTCACCTTACTATCTCATGTCAACCTTCCTATGTCATTTTGGGATCATGGATTTATAAGTGTTTAGCTACTAAATAGGCTCTTTGTAACACCCAAAATTTTCTTTTAATACATACTAGATACTAATCTGCGCGTTGCGCAGTAGAATTTAATATATTATTGAATATAAAATAACAATAATATGTAATTTAAAAGTAATGTTAATTTTGTTTTACAGTAGAATATACTCAAGTGTTTATGTACTTAAAGATAAATATATTTTTGAATAATTATATATAAGCTAGGTTTGCTTTAGTAAAAGAAAAAGTAAAACATTGTTGACTAATACAATTCATGCAAAATATATTTAAATATGGAATTGGTTTATTAAAGCTTTTTGATTTCATTAAAGTGGTTTTTCTAATAATATATTTGTTAAATAGTTATGTATTTCTTTCTTGTTAAAGTTATACATTTAGCTATAATATTTCTTCATTTTATATAATTTATATTAGTTTTGAAACATTAGATTTATAAATTTATGAACTTTTTCACGTTTTCAATTTTATATGTTCATCGTAATTCTGTCAATCTCACTGTCGATCTAAGCATTCACTAAATAATATTATGTGCTTTGTGATATATTATAACATTCATTCGTGAGTGATAGTTTGTTAAATCCAAAATATTGAAACAATTCATTCGTGTGTGCCTTGAAATTTTCAAATACTTACTTGACACGGTCAAGAAACTTCAAGAGTGGTTGAAAAAATTATAGGCAAGAAATGTTAGTGAATGTTTAAGACATAGAAAGTTTCGAGTGAATGATGAAATATTTAGAAGTTATTTATTTCCAAATATTTAATATTATTCATTTTTTTTTCAATTATGATTTGTGTTTTTTTAATTATAAAAAAAAATGTTATGGGAGACATATTCAACATAGGGAAAAAAAACTTATTTCCTATGCAATAATATTGATATATGAACTTGAACATCTATTATAATAATTAAAACAGAACCCCAAAATTCTTCATTATGATGATTTGAAGATATAGGATGGTTTGTATTTTTTTGTATGAGTTATTGTTGGAACATAATATGTTGTGAATTGAAAAAAATAAAAAAATAAAAAAAATAAATAATATTTTGTTGAAGTCCCACATTGGAAAGAATTGGTTATTGTAAATTCAAGTGGAATGAAACATGTTTTTAAAATTCAAGTCCCACATTGGAAAGAAATTTTTTTGAACTCCCACATTGGAAAACTCTCCTATTTTGAGTATGCTAAAGTCTCACATTGCTTAGAAATCATATGTGAGCTTGCTTCCATCACTATATAATGAGTTTCAATCTATTGTGAAAAGCACACAAAAGTTGGATGTTTTTCCCAACTTTCTCTTTTCTCCCTCTTTTATTCTGCTCGCCTATTTTCGAGCCACTTCTCCCCTTTCTTTCTGTTCCTTCGGTTTTTAGAGCGGTTGTTATGCCGCAGTCCCTTCGGTTTTTAGAGCGGTTGTTATGCCGCAGTCCCTTCTACGGTGCAGTGGAACTCCGATACAGTGAATCTGGGCGAATCTGGGCTGTTTTATCTTGGGGACTTCGCGGTTGATAGTCTATCTTGCACAATTTGGGCAGTGCCGTGAAACGTCTTAAAGAGAGCGACCTAGTCCGCGACTCAACCCAGTAATATCTTCGGTGACATAAATTGTGATTTTAAACAGTTTTTCGAAACTCAAAAACAACAGTCATTGAAATGAAAGTTTTGATGAGTAATTAGAGTTTTTTAAGTGTATTGATGAGTCATTGAGTGATAAATTAAAGTTGAAATTATATATAATGTATGAAATAATTGTACTTGGGCAAGTGAAAAAGGTTTGTATTATATATTGAAGAAACAAAACAACATGGAATAGAAGATGAATTTGAAATGTGCCACATCAGAATTTTGATGAGTTTGCAAATATTAGAGGATGTGGCATAGATGAAAAATTTTGGGTTCTGTTTTAATTATTATAATAGATAATAGAAGATTAGTTAGATAATTTTATACATATTTTATTTAAGATAATTTTATACATTACTGTGGTAATTCCGCAATTTGAGGATCACATGTTTAAAGATAATATTGAATTTCTATTATTCTTATATTTATTTAAAATGCTAATTCAAGAATGTTTTTATATAAAAGACAATACTTTATATTTAAATGAGATATAAAGGATCTTTCAATATTTGAAGATAATTGATAAAAAAATATATATACAAAGTATGTTATGAAGACGGAAAACACAAGAAAGAAGGGTGCCAATCGTGTTTTGAAGGATTTTAAATTTTTTTCATAAAACAAACAATAAAGTAAATTGTGATAAAGCAAAACCAAATAAAGAGATAGCGAGAGGAAACACAAGCTGAATTATTCTGATTCACCACCAATACGGTAGCTACGTCTAATTCTTTCACACTGAAGGATTTAATTCACTAGTCATCTAATGTATCACACGTCCATGAACACCTACTAGTCATACAAACTGTGTTTTAATCTTCTCAACCCTCTAGTTTGGTACAATCAAGATGTTGAGGATAGCAATCACTATTGGACTAAATTACAAAGAAGTGTTTAGGTAGGTTTTCTGAATAACTCTCATAAGATAATGTTTACAAAGAATTCTCTTAGAATGTTTTTGTAGTTTTTCATAACTCGGAAAATAATACAAGGTTTTTTCAACAATTTTTGTGTTGACGGCAGTAGGATTCTCGTATGTTCTACAATGAAGATCACATGTTCTTTTATAGAGAGACTTCAAAGTCACAGGGTTTTTTAGCATTGTTGTGATTACATGAAATCAGTATGTTAATCAATGAATTGTATCAAATCTTCAGTGATCTTGAATCAGAATGAAAGACTTATCCAAATTAGTCTTCATAATTGATTCAAAGTATCTTTCTAGAAGCGGCAAAAAACACAGAGGATGAAAATTTAAGAGGATGCCATGCATTTCTTCAGTTAGAGTTTAAATTCATCTTTGATAAGCATAGGAATTTGACTTCCCCATGGTTTTAGGATCAAATGATTGACTTATGACAGTTGATTTTTTTATCAGAGCGTTGATTATATCACATGTTGCCTTTATCAACTTGTTTCCCAGCTTTATCAAACACACAATAATTATAGTGAGCTTAAATAATCAGACTATCAGAGGTGTACTGAGTGCGCGCTGATCAGAGTCAGACACAACTTTAATAGATTCTTCAGAGTATTGCCTAAGTTTCTTCATTTATCTTCTCTAATTATCAGAGGATGCAATTTAGATTCTTTTGAACTTTTAACAGAGGATCTACACACTTAAAAAATGTTATTGGTACTATAAATTGTTCTCACAAAATGATTTTTGTTGTCATCAAAATAATTAAAGGTCATTGTTCTTCAAACCACTGAACAATCTCCACCTTTTTAATGATGATTAACATATATTTTGTGAACAATTTTTTTTTGAAAATAATACATGCAAAATATTTCATTTTAAAAAAGAGTGATATACAATATTCTAGCCAATCATGTCCTAATCTATACCAAAAAGTTGCAAAGCTTTCTGTTATGGTTGCCTCAAATATTTCATATAAGGTGTTTGTATTTGAATCAGAGCTAAAAAAAGCATTAAAAGTATGTAGATTTTTTTGTTTGAAGTTGCCAAGGGAGGTGCAGGGTTAGCTGATTTTGGTTTAGATTGGGTTGTAGTTAAAGTTTAGTTTTGGATAGTTGGTTTAGGTTCAGTTATATCATTACCACTAACACAACTAATATTAATAGAAGAATGAATAAGCTTAAAATAGGGATTTACCTTATGTCTCCTCCTCAAAATGAAGTTTGTTTTGTCCTCATTGGCGTTAGCATCATTCCGTTCCTCTACCTCGGTAGTTACCTTGACAACCCTTTTTCTTTTCTTCTTTTGTAGAGGAAAGCAAATAGTGGACATCTTTTGACCAAATTGACACATCTTGATGTACTCTTGGATGACTTATTTATTCTCTTCCTCAAAAGTTGGAGCATATGAGTCTCCAGCCAAAAAGAGAATGTCTTTGGATCCAATAGTTTGACATTTAAGCCTCTTAACTTTATTGTCTGGCATTATATTGTCCTTGGTACCAATTAGCCTCATTTTTATGACATTGTAGATATTGAACACCGGTGCAATAAAGAATATCAAGTGCTCATCATGAATTTCTCCTCCTACTTCCTCTAGTACTCTAACGAGTTTAGTTATTTATTTTCTCAAAACTATTTCTACAACAAATCTTTTTAGATTGTCTTAAAAACAACACAACACGTGGTAAAATTTGATGTAAATTTTTGACTACTCTTAATTTTATATAAAATCACCGTAAAATTATTTTTATTTTATATATCAATGCATCTCAAACACAATTAATTTTTTAAAATAAATCCAAAGTACTTCAAATATAAATTTATTTTTGTTTTATAAAATAAATCAATCTTCACTCCTTTACAATTTTCTTTCAAAAAAATCTTAATCTTAAAATTCTATTGACCTTTACTTTTCATGAATTACTCTTGCTAATAATATGAATATGAATTTCTTCTGACTTCAAAATTACAAAGAATGTTCAAAATTGATTTCAATAGAAAGATCAAAACTTCAATCACCAAAGTACAACCACAATTAGGTATGTCTATCATTCGATAATTAGAACTACCTCGATGAGATTAATAACATCAAACATATTGATAACCAATCAAAATTATTATATCTAATTATCCACATGAAAGAAGAAGGCAAAAAATCATAGTTAGCCAAACAAGCAACAAGGTCACTCAATAAGTAGTTAACATAATCTCGTCAACCACTCAAAAAAACTCACTCAAAATCATAACAAATAATTTTATAGTTTACTTAGTCACTTAGATAGGGATTAAAAATTCACATAATAACAAGAGTAAGCAAACATTTATCAATTAACAAGTAACTTCACCATTCATGTAGTTATAGAAATACACATAGCACATAACACAAAAATAATAAGTAAGCATTCAAACATTTAACAGAGAACATAAATACTCAAAACTAACTCAAGGTCGATGTTGGTGTAATCCCTAGTACCAATCTATGTTACATAGATTATTATTCGTATCATGGATTTAATTCATATATCTAATTTTGAATATATGTACATGGCATCATTTATTATGTTATTAATTGTTTAATATAATAAAGTCCTCATAATAGATATTTTGTTTAATAGAACATCAAGTGTGACTTGATCGTGAGACCTTATTGAATATTTTGAATGTTACTCTTAAAGTATTCATAGTCGAAGTATTATTGTTAATTAAAACTACAATAATACATTGAGATTATTATGTGAGTAGACTGATGATCACATCTCACGGGTCATGAATATGAGATATCAAGTCATCACATTAGTATAAATATTAGGGGTAATATTTATACTAGATTGACCCACCATGATAATGCTACATATATAATTGTTGTATAAGTGTCATTAGTGATTCTCATATGACCATAGTGAGTAGTCCTTCAACCTGATGTCACTACAATTCCTATATGGGAAATTGCATACTTTAAGGCTATCAAATGTTATTTGAAACAGGACAATCATAAAGGTAGTTATTAAGCCCGCAATAAACCATATGGAGGAGTGTGAGTAATGTAGATATAACAGGAGTTATGTCTTTGGCCTATTGATAGAGTGAGATCATGGAAATGCATGGTGAAGTTAGAATTGACCAATATGTGATCTTGGATCCATTGGTTTTACGCGTCTACTCGGGATCAAGAAATAACAAAATTAAACATTACAAGAATGACACATATTGTGACTTGCGTTCAATTAAATATTTGGACGAAGGAACAAATAAATGCATGTTAAATAGTAGTTGCGGTAAGGTGTAAATGGTATCCCAAATTTCTCATGATTTAGGTAACCATGATGAATTTCTAAATCTCAATCATTGTTTATAATATTAGTGCGACAAATGAAGAGCCATTGCATTGTGAAGATGTTATTCAAGTTGGATAAGAAAACACAGAAACATTGGACATTACCTTTTACTCGTTTGGATGGCTATGTAACCAATATTGTTGAGAAATTGAGCCCATTTTGTAATTCACTCTCTTCAATGCATCCCCATGGATATTGTGGCTGAAATAGGACTTCTTAGTGCTAAGCCAGCAAGCACACCTCCAGAACAAAACCAGAGTTGATATGATATTTATGTAAAACAGATACAAGTCTGATTTTGTCTGATTCGAACTAAGCTGAGAATGAATTACTGTGTAATAGTGTCGAAATGGTGATCAAAATATTTTGATATTATAATTAAATAAAATTTAGATTAGTCTTCTTTATTCGTTAATAAGATTTCATTTTAATTGTCGGTAAGGCCTAGTTGTTCCGAAAAATGATGATATTATTAAGTTAAATATCAAATTCTAAATTTGAACTGCAATTATATGCATGAGTTTCAGACGATATTTATCACTTTATTTAAAAATTCACGCAAAAAAAAATAAATCATTTTGACTTAAAGGACCAAATATGGAAGTATATGTATATTTTAGCATTTGAATAATTGGCATTGCAGAACAGAAAAACATTAACCCAGTAAAAAATAAACCTTCAAATGAGCATAACTCGGGTCTCGTGTTTTGAGCTTTACTAAAGTCACACATTTTCTTTTGTCATTTTTATTGTCAATTATACATATCCGTCATTAAACTTTATAGTCAATGATTATTAGTGTTTGAGTTATATACAATACTCTTGCGGTTAGTGCAGGTTGCTCACAATTTATGAAATAAAATATGCACAAAAATAATAATAATAATAATAATAATAATAATAATAATAATAAATAATAACAATAAAATAATAAGATAAAAATATACATTTTTTTTTGTAAGAAAAATGTAACTCTCCTAACTGACATATTTTTTGACATTCTCATTTAATTAAAAAAAATACTCCAACAAATATCATTTAAAATTAGGATTTTAAATTTAATGTTATTTAATGCTCCTGCACAAAATCATATATCACACACAGTTGTATGAGTTAATTATGGTAGAATATATCTTTCATTAAAAATTAAAATTGTCCACAATAATACAAATTTAAAAATTGATTATTGATTGATTATTAAATATAGTAAATTACCAATTAATTACGCCATTGTTTTGAATATCCGAAATTGACCTTGTCCCAATAGAATATTGTTTTATGTGAAAATGACTTTAGTGTTACTACTTTGAGATATTTCATGTGGGTTTGTTAGGATTGTCAAAAATCCACATAGAAAATAGATTTGAAACTCAATAGATGAATGGTCCAAATCCTCTAAGCATATGGATGTGAGTCTGACACATATTACATATATATTGTATTCATGTCGTCATAGCCCTGTAGAGGTGCCTCCACTAGTCCACTATGGTTTGGAGAGGCAGACTAAATCTTTAATTCAATCCACATAGTACATTTATAGGCAAATTCTCTAGGTAGTTCATCGTAAATCAGTGCTTACAAGTCACTGAAAGAAGATGAGGAGCTCTTATAGATGTTTGACTTAATGGTCTTTTCCTTGAGATTAAAGATATCAAACTAAATGAAGGTGAGAGGTACTAATATGATTTTGGGTAGGTAAATGGGACTTAGAACTCCACCAGATAGAGGATTAATGGGGAGAATCATATAATTGTTCTTAGTGCAATACAAATTCATCAAGCCACTTCTCCTATGGTTTGTCAGGATTGACAGGAATCCTCGTAGAAAAGAGATCTGAAATCCAACAGATTAATGATCCAGATTCTCTAACCATATGGGTGGGTTTGACGCATATTGCATATATATTGTATTCCTGTTGTCATAACCTTGTAGAGAGACCTCCACTAGTCCATTATGATTTGGAGAGGTAGACTAAATCTTTTGTTCAAATTCTACATATGGTTCGCCGTAGATCCATTCTTAAAAGTCACTTAAAGAAGACGAAGACCTGATGTGGATGTTTGACTTAATGGTCTTTTGTTTAGGATTAAAGATGTCAAACTAAATGAAGGCAGGAGGTATTAGCGTGATTCTCAGTAAGCAAATGGGACTTGGAGCTTCACCAAACAGAGGTTTGTAAATGTTTGGAGAAAAATAAATCATCACACAAAATACAAAACTATTATTTCTACCCTTTCCTTTCCTTTTCTCCTCTAACCCCTTCCAAACGAACCCTTCAAGATTGGTGATCCTCTTCGACATTTTGGACCTTGCACACTAAGTAATGTGGAGAACCATATAATTGATTTTAGTGCACTACAAATTCATCGAGCTACTTCTCCTAAATGACTAGCATGACATTTGTGTTGTCATGACGCAGGGGGATGGCTTCCCATTTATAGCTAAAGATTTAAATTTGAAAAACTCTTTACCTAATAAAATTTCAGGAAAAATATAAATATGAAAATACTCCTGTAACCAATCAAATTAGTTATCACATGTAAGACCATATGTTCATGTTCTTCATCATAGAACCCTCACAATCATATCGTAATGGCCACAAGATTTGATAATCAAGAAGCAATAAGTGTGGTGGTAACAAACGGGTATCAGGTTGCACTACATTGGCTTACTTGTTGAATGCAGCTGACCAAGATACTACTTTAGTTAAACTTCAATGTTATTTGCTTGTCAATAGGGCCACCAATTTGAAAGAACTTCGAAAAAATGACTAAAGAAATACATTTAGGTATTTAAATATTTACCGTATTCCTCCCCTCGTTACAAAATACTTCGGAACAAGAGAGGGGTTTATCATAACTCTTTTCCTTCCTCTCCTGAAACCTCCTCCCAAACAAACCCTAAAAGCACATAAAAAACAAACAAAAAACGGTGACAGGCTTACTCAATGCACACAAGAATTCCAACATTTCACATGAAATATTGTATGTCGAGACCAACCTTTTCTTTTTTTTCCATGTGAGCTACTACAACTACACAAGTTTCAAAATAAAACTTTTACAATTCTATGGCACAGAGTGTTCGGAGATTACAACAAAAATTCTATTACATATTTATATATCAAAATATGAGTTTTCAGCAAAAAATGAGAAAAATCTCCTTTGTTGATGTATTACAACGACAAGCTGCAGAGATATCTTACAAAATCAACAATAATGAACAAGCTATCAGAGAGGGAGAAAACCTGATAGCATTATGTCACTGCATGGTTAGAGAAATTGATGTACACAGTACACTGGCAGCATCATGGAAGGCGGAATATGTTGGCTGCAAATTTCTCTGCAAGAGATGACTCTTTGAGATTTGAACAGCTTGACAAAAAAAATTGACCAGTGAAGCGTGATCTCGCTTCCATGCAAAAGACGAGATTGCACCCTACTAGCCAAGCCGAGTGGGAGTAAATAAGACTATCGTCTCAAATCAAAAGAGTGTGACTCATGTGTTAGTTGACAAATATAGAACTGGAAGGAGCTTAGCCTTTTGAACAAATTGTTAAACATTGAAAAGGTCTTTTCAAGAACATATGTTAGGTCAACCTCTAACGACCTCCTTCAAAAAAATAATATCATCACGTGGATGTGCTTCTTCAACCTTAACCATTACTTCATCCCCTATCTGAGTGCCGACTGAGACCCAAGCAGAAGCTTGAAATCCAACCTGCAAACGAGAATCATCTAAAGGATTCAAAACAATAGAATATCACAATTGCATGGTGTAAAAACATCATCCTAAGAGCCTATGTTGTTAATCTTGGATAGTGACGCAGAGCGCCGAACCCCAAAACCGCTTAGCTGTTGAACGCAGATCGCCGGATGAACACATCGCAGCTGACCTCGCCTCTGCACCAGGAATCTGTGACCGCCTGCTATAGCGCCGCGATTGACAATAGAGGTAAGAGCAATACTTGAGGTTATCTAAACAGTTCTGTAATGTGTCTTATATCTTAAGTAAAAAGGCATAAATAAAAACTTCCCTAGGAATAAGAATTAATTAATGGTGTGATCTTGTGATTTCTGGAAATATTGCAGGTCTGGATTGAGTCCACCAAAGGAGAGGGAAACTAAATTGAGATCTAGGACTAAAGCATCAAGGTATTTTACGGTTTAGCTATAACTGATAATTTGACCATCAATTTAGTGGAAATCACTGGATTAAGACATTTATATACATTAGGTTTGGAATAAGAGGGGAATCAAACAATAACAAAAAATCCGGTTATTGTGTAGTCATCAATTACACTTGTTCTGTTACTGTCATTTTTATCACTGTTGTGCTGTCATAAAATTTGTCCTCTCGTTCTTATTCAAAAATCAATCTAATTTTCTACGACAGTTGAATCTCGATCTTATTCAACTCGAACATTTATTTGTCAATCAGCACTTGAAATATCAATCCTTGCGAAAACAATATTCTATTCAATACTACTACTTGTATGACTGGTTCGCTGGTCAAATGGCCATAAATACAACTAATTTTAACTTTTAAGCAGTTACCTGTTATGTAACCCTATTAGTTGAATGGAATTGTTAGATAGTTAAGTAGTTAGTCAAAGTGGAAGATGATAGGTTATACACAATGAGAGTAGAAGATTAGAGAGAGTCGTCTTGAGTATTATTGGAAAGTTAAAAAAGGAAGGAATGTTTTAGATCTCTGGAATACACAGATATGGGTTTCTTTACTTGTTTGTATTCTCTTTTTTTTATTCACTAGCCCATCTAGATGTTTTATATGCTTGCTATCATTTCTTAGTTGGACAATATTATCAAAAGGCATGGTCGTGAAAAATATTATATAGTAGGAACCATTAGCTGCTTACCTCAACCAACAACAGAGTTGCAATACGATCTTTCAAAAATCTGAGGACCAAAGCACGGTATCTTCTCTCTTTTGGTTGTCGTCGTAAATATTCTAGTATCCAGTAACGGAGACTACTGCTGCAGAGCTTCCTCACTGCTCTAACTTTGTCATTTACACCTGCTGCTATCCCTTCAAGATTACCAGATGTGAAGGGTGGAGGCTCACCTCTAAGAAATGCCTTGAGCTAAAGAAAAAACCCATTCCCGGATACATCGAAAACAGACAGAAAAACATCTTAGAAGAAATACCAGGATGAAGTTAATCACATTGCAAAAGACATGTTTGTTGGTATGAGTATGACGACCAATATATTCTATATAAATATATACATATGGAGCTATAAAACCATGTCTTCTAAGTTATAAACTTATAATCATTGCATGAATATAAACCCAAATAACGAACATAAATGTCATGGGACATATAATTTTCAGACTATAGGTGACTCATTTAAATAAAGCATAAATGAGTACAGTTAATCCAAGAGGGGAAAATAGAGGGGATAATTTGAAGAGAAATGATGAATATGTAGAATGAAGGCACTCCAATACTGGCTTAAGAAGGTGGAGAGCAAAGAAACAAAATACAACACGGGGACAGAAAAGAAATCCTCAAAATCAAGAGAGAAGGAAGATAAAGAAACACAATAAGATGACAAGAAATATCAGAAACGAAAACTGTCTTGAAACAGCTACGAACAGAACAAAGCACCCAGGAAATTCTTAAATTGTTATCTGAAATACATATGCAGGTAAATAGGCACCATTGAATATCTTTGTTTCACCAACAACATTTTTACCCTTTTTTTAAACCAGAAATAGTTGTGTAATATTATCTAACTAAATCCCTCAAAAAATTTGTTAAATCAGTGAAATAGATACTAACTTTTTTATGGCTATATTCCTCCGAAAACATAGACAACTCGGGTAGCTCAAAGTGTCCCATTCTGCATCCTATCCCTTGTGTAGGGAACTAAAATGTTTCACTTTGTTTCATGTTTTTTTAATCTAGTTTCTTTCAATTTCCTGATTATTACTGATTTCCTAAACCATTTCTTAGCAGGCATTTAGAAGCATCAAGGCATGTAATCTTTTGTAATTTGTAATTGAAAGATCGAAAGCTACATACCTGATAATGAGCTAGAAGATCCAAATATCTACGGATGGGAGAGGTAAATTGAACATAACCAGGAATTCCCAAAACCCCGTGGCGTGCTGGCTTCCTGAAATCAATTTCGGCGGCACGCATTACCTTGACTAGGGCAAAGCTCCGAACAGGACCTTCTGGAAGATGGGAAAATTCCGAAAGATTTATATCCGATTGGGGTTGTCCCCTGTAGGGTAAAGGAATGTTATTAAGAGATCCAAATGTAGCTACAGCTTCGCCACAGAGTACCATCATCTCAGTGACTAATCGCATTGCAGGGTCTGCCTGGTTTTCCACATAAATGTTTATTGATGGCTCTGGATCTTCTGGATTAGGCACTTTAATGCGAGTTTCTAATGTTGCTGTCTCGACTGCGCCCTTAACAAAGGAAATCCTAAAATATCAGAGGCTAAAAATTCTCAATATCTTCAACTGACTAAAATATTCTTATAATAAATAGCTAATTCCACAAGTCATAATGTCATTTAGGATCAACAAATGTGGATATCAATTACTAAGCCATATTTATACTCTAAGCATTCGGCTAAAACTATTGTTCGATAGACAGACCCATAAATATTCAGTTTTTCATACAAACTTCTATCTTTAAAAAACTCCTGGCCTCCCAGTACATTATAGATACTTACGTATCTATGAAGCTAGTCGAAAGTGATTTGAAGTAATGCAAATAAATAAGTAAAAACAGCATCCATTTTAAGCATGCTATCATTTAACGATATTGTGATTGCGTTGTTTAATAACAAAATTTAAAAACATAAAATACAACAAATTTCATCACTTATCAGAAAGTAATGAAATTTTAAGATCCATGGGATAGACTAAAACTCCTGAAGGCCCAGAAATTAAATAACAATATTGTTGGATGATTAAAGTAACAGGTTTCAAGTGAAGCTTTATTTAGGCCGTTCAGAACCTGAAAAGCTATTAATTATTAATAAGAGATGATGCCAAGTGGAAGATCTTCCTCAAATGCTTTTTTTTTTTTGGTTTTATCAAATGTTTTTTAGTTTCTCTTTCAACAACAAAATTCTAAACTTACATAATATAACCTAAGAAGCAACTCCTTTTATCAAAAGGACCAAAGAAAAACCTAAAAAACATAAAATATTACAAGTCAGAGTCAAAAGAAGTAACAAAAGCCTACCTGCTGGCGACGCCAATTTAAACGAAGGTTTGCAGCCTCAGACAAAATTCTGAGTTCAGCCTCCTCCTGAAGGTTCAAATGGAGTAGCTCGGATGCAGCCTCATATGTCAGCATGTATGTTGGTTTAATCACTGAGTTGAAAACTGAACATTCTGCGATGCTATTAAATGCACAAAGAACATTATTAATAGAAGGCCATCTCCGAAAATAATAATCGTAACTGTTATTATTGTTGAGACTTTCTTTGTATCCTCTGCGTAAATATTCCCTTTCCTAATTTGCCTCTTCCCTTGTATATATTATCTCAATGCAATAATTCCCCTCTTTTCTGTATATATTTTTTCTATGTAATTAGTAAATTAGGAAACATTATAGGCTGTATTAGATGATTTAGCCCTTATAATTAAGGGATTCAAAGTTCACACATATTCTTATAAATGTACACAGCCGGAATCAATCTCAAGCAATTAGGTACCAATTTTGGTCTCTATTAATGTAATTCAAGTCGGAATCAGAGCTCGCATCTCGTGGGTGTGAAGCCTTGAAGTCCTAATTATTTCCTATCCTATCCTATGACATGCGGAAGAAAATTCATGGTGTACACTCTGTCCCGTGCTTTACGGTGCAGTTTACACTTCATATGACCCATCACGACCTCCAACATTTTAATAGAGCAAACTTTTGAATCGTGATTATCTCACCAAGATGGTGAACAAGCTTAGCAACATGTAGTGTATCGTGACCTTCTGAATGAATTTTCCAAAACCAAAATCTGACAAATCTCAATGTCTTCATAGTGAAAGTTTCATTGATCACTTAATGTGGGCCGCTTATCCAGAGGCTATGTCAGGAGTTGGCTGGCTTTCAACCAGGCTCAGAATCTTCTGTCTTTCTAGGCCAACATGAAGGTTGAAGTTGTGGTCAAGGAATAGGAGTGGGAGGTCTTAGACTTGTTAGTTGTCCATAGAGCTCACACTCTTAACATATGGGACACACTCAAAATAAGTGTTATCAATTGATTGGATTTCCAAAGAAGTCAACATATGTTGCTTACTCTCATCCACCTACTGAAAAACAGATCGAATCAAGCACTGGAAGCCATATATTTTGCCAGGCGTTGAACATGAGTGGTAAATCAAACTCAAGACAACCCAGCTAACTTCAGTAGGTGTAGGACTCTGTTATTAAGAACCCAAGAATTGGATTACAAAGAAACACTTATTAAGAAATAGGAGAGAAATCTCTACTCCAAGGGTTTCCCCTTCACAATAGAGTGTCTACTCTATTCAAAACTTTACAATATTCAAATCCTATTCTAACTTCATAACTCCCTGTTTATACACAATAGTCCTAACTACCTCATTAACTAACTAACTAACAACAATCAAATACTTTAACTACTCTAATATCTATTTTATTATATCCTAACATTACACCGCTCCTCAAAATAACCTAGTCCTCAAGGTTGACAAATAATATATTCTTCTTATAGGTGTAATACTTGATAACATGCATTGGCTTCCTTTTTCCCTTCAACATATTCATTAAAATTGAGATGCCGACACCCTCTTGCATCATGCTCCCATTAAAACTATCGCCACTTGTATTGTATCCCACCAATGTAGTGAGAAAGTATCGGCACTTTCATGCAGCATACTCTCACTTGTATTGTTGCCATCTGGATCCCACACTTGTAGGGAGTAAGTTCTGGCAACATTATGTAGTAGACTACTCTTTGGCGTCTTTTGTATTTTTAGTTCATAACCCACCCTGAAACGTGGAGCAACTTTGTGATCCACTGCGTTTCGAACTAACACTTGCTTCTCTCCTAACCTTTTTCTTCTACAGAATTTCTTCTTCATCTCATCATATTTGTTTTTCCTTTTCACTAGTTTTCTCTTCTTAGCATATAGACAGTTCTTCTATTGCCACAGTTGCATGGATATCTCCAAGCCCTCATCTTACAACCTTTCACATCTTTTCCTCACAAGTAATTTTTTTGTTGTCTCTCTCACTTGTCATCCGCTTCCAACATGAATCTTGGGTTCTTCTACATAGCTAAAAAATTATCACTTTTCTCAAAACTATCACAACTCAAACTCTCAAACCACATCACACTTGTAGATGATTCTAAAGAAAATGTTACAGATATTGGTCAAACCACCCACTTTCCTTCATTGTCTTCAAATTTTGATCTTTTGTGCCTCATTACCCTTTCAATTTAGTTTCAGTCAATCAACTCACCTGTACTATTGATTTTTCTATCACTTATACTATCAACTCTTTTGGAATACAAGACAGATGATTGACACAGTGCGGGATATTAATCACAGCATGATCTCTATTATTTCCAGCCTCCGTCTTTTGTTGCTAGCTGTACTACAAATGTCCTTCGTCATGGTTTAGTTCATCTAAGCCTAAATTGATTGAAGAAATTGGTCCCCAATCTCTCTCATTTACAATCTTTTGAGTGTGAATCATGTCAACATGGTAAACGTGTTTGGGGTGCCATTTCATGTGAAGTTCGTTGTCAGGAAAATTCTACTTTTTGATTTTATTCATCATGATGCATCAGGTCCAAGTTGTGTCAATTCCTTTTTGCGATTTTTAGATACTTTGTTAATCTCATTGATGGTTTTCAACACATATGTGGATTTTCTAAATGAAAGAAAGTTTCGACTATTCCATATATTCAAAATTTTGTAGTGAAATTAGAAGTTTGTTTGAGCAATCTATTCGAATTTTGCAAAGTGATGATGCAAAAAAAAAAACAATTAGTCCTTTACTTTTTTATAACATCTCAAAGAATGACTTTCCAATCTACTGCCCAAATGCTCTTCAGTTAAATGGTCTTGCAAAAAAATATATCGTCATATCATTGAAACTACTTGTAACTTTTTGATAGATGTCATGTCAGTGCACCATTAAAATTTGGGTATTGTGTTTTGCTACACTTCTGATTTATTTACTGTTGAAGTTGTGGAATTTTAGATAAAAGGAGGAGAGAAAATAATAAGGGTTTGAATATTATTGATAAGGGCTTTATGCTAATGTGATTACAAAAGATTCAATACTAATCTCTATTTATAGATAAACATAGACTCAATCCAAAATCAAGAACAAATCATAATAGTAATGAGAGATATTCTAAGATATCTCTATGATTATAAATTGATCCTAGGAAATAACTCAAGATACTCCAATATAATATAATAGATATTATAAAATATTTTCTAATATTCTAAACACTCCTCCTCAAACTAAAGAGAAATTCATGGCAAGCAATTGAACAAAGCAAGGTTGGTCCTTCTAAAAAACTGCATTTGGAAGCTTCAAACCAATAATATCCGAGACTCAAAGTATTTAATCTTGAATTTTCTTCAAGGAGAGAGAGACATGCTTCTGGGAGAGAAAGGCAAGGCCAATACATTTGGGACAAAGATGGGATCAGTGTATCTGGGACAAATTGCCAAGTTGCATGCATGTGGCTCAAAAGAAAAAACTTAAAACAAATCTAGAGCCAGGAAGGAAAACCCAATTTAGACGACTTAAACAGTGTGCCGGAAGGCGGACAGACGCATCTGAGTTTAAGGCTGTTGGCGGCGGCACGTAACATGGTGGATCTTGGAGGCACGTGAGCGCGCGTGGAGCAACTTTTGGCCTAAAAAATCTGGATTGTGTAGATTGGAAGATTCTGCACACAATGGAAGTGGTTGTGTCAGAAAAAACGACGGCGAATCTTGGCGGTAGCAGGTGTAACCATAGCCCGAAACTAGAATACGAGGTTGATTCAGAACCAGGAGGCTGAGGCGAGTTCAATGAAAGAGGTCGCGTCTTAAACAGCTGTCAAACGTGCCGTCACGTGCGGTGGAGAGCGGCGGCAAGTGGATCTAATGCGCGGTGGACGGTGAGGTGTGTGCGGTGGCTTTCAGAGACGCGCTTTGAGGTGTGGGCCGATCTGGAAGAGGCGACGCTGATGGAGTGGTCTTTTGCCGAAAAAGTCGCCAGAAATAGTGACAGCGGCAATAGTGAACTTATCGGAAAACAAGTGAAACCGGTGTCGAAATGTGTCACAACAATGGTTTGGAAAAGGAATGATCACGTTGGAAAAGATAAACTATGATTATATTCCCAAACTGTTGGGAACTCGAAAGCGGAACAACAACGAGATTGTTCAAGGAGAATCAAAATAGACTCTAGATACCATGTTGAAGTTGTGGGATTTTAAATAAAAGAAGGAGAGAAAATAATAAGGGTTTGAATATTATTGATAATAGCTTTATGCTAACGTGATTACAAAATACTCAATACTAATCTCAATTTATAGAGAAACATAAACTCAATCCTAAATCAGGAACAAATCATAATAATAATGAGAGATATTCTAAGATATCTATGATTATAAATTGATCCTAGAAAATAACTCAAGATACTTTAATATAATAGATATTATAAGATATTTTCTAATATTCTAACATTTACCATTAAAATTTGGGTGGTGTTTCCCTACACTTCTGATTTTCTGATAAACTGATAAACAAAATGTTGTCTTATTCTCTAGCATAAAGTACCTCAGTTCCTATTATTTCTATTTTCTAAGAGAACCTCTTTTCACTATTTCTCATTGTGCCTCTGGTTCTACTTCTCTGTAAAAGATCTTAAACAGGTATTATTGTCCCTCAACTCTTTTGATGTCACCTTACTTGTACTTCTGTATTTCCTTAATAATAGAAGGATTTATTTCCGTGTTTTTCGGTTTTAGGACAGATTTCACTTCCCTTAAATCTAGAATAAATATTGATAGAATTTATTTACATTGTTGTAAATGTCGTACATTTTTGGATCGTCAAAAATAATATTCAGTTTTTTCATCTTTTCTCTATTTCAAGTTAATGTATTACTATGAGAAATATAGCAATGTTGAGTGGATTTTGATGTTATATTACTGATGTCTTCGGGTGAATTATTACCACAACATGCAATCGACAAATCTAACTTTACCTGCCATCGTTATGCAGCACGACTGATACAGTAACAGCATTACAAAGCTCCCCTTGTCTCAAACTCATAGCTCCCATGGCAAGATTTTCGGGAAACATAGAATATGTAGCAGTGGGCAAGAAGACAGAAGTTCCTCTTCTCATAGCCTCCCTGCATGCCATGAAGAATAATAAGTAAGAACATGATGCCAAACATTTAATAAAAGGTCGCTTTGAACGTCAGCCACACACCTATCCACAATACTTCCAGGTTGAACATATATAGTTGGGTCTGCAACATGTATCAAAATTTTAATTCGACCATCTTGCAACTTTGTCGCACTCAAAGCATCATCAAGCTGCATAATATTGGTTAGTAAAATGTTAGGGTCCCAAAAATAAATGGAGCAACACTTATCAATAGGACCAAAAGAAAATGATTAATTGATCACCTCATCAGCTTCATCAACATCAATGGCATAGACCTTCAGGTCAGTTAGGTTCTTCCTGTTAATCTAAACATAGTGAAGCACAAAATATTATCTTACTGCAAAACTATTGAGACATGTTCAAGTAACAATCATAGTATTCAAAGCAATTACAGAAGTTTGGTACATGTACACTGAAAAAAGAGGGTAGGATCTTAGGAGGATGCAAGACAAAGTATAAGAGGAGATATGTATGGACTTTGCTGTGGGTCTTCCACAATCAAAAGGTTTCAAGGCCACCATATTTGAGGTGGAAGATAGGTTGTCAAAAAACAGCACTTCATTCCCTTGAAGCTACCTTATACAGCAAGATTGGTGGCGTCAGATTATACTAAAGAGGTGGTGAGACTACATTGGGTTCCCGCTTCTATCCCCAATGACTGAGACCCTATCTTTGTCAATATATCATCTTAAAACGGATGGCCAAACTGAGGTTGTTAACCTCTGTCAAGACTTTCTTACGGTGTTTTATTACAGACCAACATAAGACATGGTATAGTGGTTGCCTTGGGCTGAATATTGGTACAATACTACATTGCATGGGTCTACTCATACTACTTCATTTGAAATTGTCTGTTAAAATTCAGTGTATATTTTAATTATTCCTTGATTGTGGAACATCTTAGGCTAATTGTTAGTAATTCTAGTCAATACAACTTCCTAGACATTGAATGTAATTATTGCAGTATCGTTATAAATAGAAAGGTATGTGATCTCATTAGACACAAGAAACACACATAAATTACTCATATTTTACATTGTATCAAAGCAGATTCTGATTTTGTGACCTGTCTCTGCACTTCACTACCGCTGCCGGTGGTGGCATTTGCCGCTGGCAGCACCATAACCACCGTTGTTCATAGTTTTTTCACAGTTTTGTCCTTTTTTTACACTGTTACAGCTGTGTCAACAGTAGCTGCCCCTTTTCCAGTGTTACCCACTGCCTAAAACCACCACAGACTGCTACGCAATCCTCCAACGAGCACGACGGTGCGTTTCCCATCGCCAATATGAATCATATTAGTGGTGGCTTTTATTCCCACCGACGATCAAACTGGTGGTGACTCTATTCCCGCATATGAACCATATTGGTGGTGCATTTTATTCCCACCAACATCAATCCGGTGTTGCCTCTTTTCTCACACATGAATCATTAATGGTGCCTTTTCTTCTCATCGATGATCATCTTGATGGTGAGTTATGTTGGTTATGACTCACACTAGCCCAACAAATTAGTTTCAATTTTTGTGAGAAAATGTTTTGATGTAACAAGCTTAAAGCATAGTAGGCTTTAGTTTGAGGGGGAGTGTTAAAATTCAGTGTATGTTTCAATTATTCCTTGATTGTGCAACATCCTAAACTAATTGTTGGTAGTCCTAGTCAATACAACTTCCTAGGCATTGAATGTAATTATTGCAGCATCATTATAAATAGAAAGGTGTGTATTAGACACACAATGAAACACACATAAATTACTCATATGTTACACTTTCTATGGCAGGCCTCCCCCAATGGTGATTTGTTTTTTGTCAAGGGAGATTAAGGTGGAGGCAGTTAAGGGATAAAGATGAGGTGCTACATCAGCTCAGGTATCACTTGCAATAAGCTTAAGACCAAATAAAGACTTATGCTCACTGAGGAAGGAAGGATTTGAGTTTTGAGGTAGGTGAATGGGTGTTTCGTGTTTCTTAATCTGCGACCATGCAGACAGCAGACCATGGGGGCTAGGATCAGCCCCAAATTCGCTCCTAGGTTCTATGGACCTTTTCAGGTACTTGAAGGGGTTGGAGCAGTGACTTACAGGATTCAACTTCCACCTTCTGCCTGCATTCCTCCTATTTATCATGTCTCCTTGCTTAAGAAGGATGTTGGCAAGTATAGGGTGGAACCTGAACTTCCTCAAGGTCTGGAAGGAGATGCAGCTAACCCACAGGAGCCTGCTGCTACAGTTCTGGTTACCATGTTATTTACAAGAATGGTGAAACTGTGAGTCAGTTACTGGTACAATGGAAGGGTAAAATTGTGGATTGGGCTTCCTGAGAAGAGGAGTTCAATATTCAAAGCCAATTGCTCAAGTTCAGACTTGAGGACAAGTCTGTTATTCAACAAGTGGGCAATGGTAGGACCATAACTGAGCCACTGAGCTCTAATGGGCTGTTACTGCAGCGGCCACCTGGGCCCAAGGAATGGAGGGTTTATATTGGGAGAAATAGGAAGGGAGTGAGAAAGAATGATGAGGTCCCACAGAGAGGAATGGAATGACTTGTATGGAAGGAGAATTTAGTTACAAGAGAGTGTGAGGCAAGAGAGGCATGCAAAGTATATTCACCACTATCATAAATGCAAAGTAGAATATAATGAATTGGAAGTGGTGCACATTTAAAGGGTACAATTGTTAAAAAAGTAATTAATATTACATTGGAAACTAAATGACATTCATTTTGGATTAAATTTGTTTTGTAAATGTGACACTCATTACGAGATGGAGGGAGTAGTTTGTTAGAGCAGAGAGCATTTGGCCTCTGTGGAGCTAGGCTCTGTGGCAGGGATTTGATATTCCTTTCTAATTTTTGTTTTTCTGTTTACCGAGTAAAGAAGCATAGCATATTCACCATAACTCTTTCTTTCTGTTCTTTCCATTATGGCTTCACATCAAAATTGGGTATATGGATCAAACAATGTCAGTGTCCTATCACAAACCATGTCAAGTGACAAACCATTTAAATCTAAATTTCTTTTAATGGTTTGACCTGTAGTTTTTCTAAGTTTCTATCAATCTCTGACTATTGAACAACACTCCACCTGATGTACTCCTTACTAAGCCATCAATAGGTCTTCTCCGCGCACAACCAAACTTCCTAAGGTAGGACTCCATCAATAGGTCTTCTCCGCACACAACCAAACTTCCTAAGGTAAGACTCGACCATTTTATCCATAAAAGGTACTACCTCAGCTTTCTCTAATGCATTCTAACATTCTTATATCAACAACATTGAGCCTATTCTAATGTTGGCTCTTTGTTGCATTGGACTCAACCCTAAGCAGCATCATATCTTAGGTGCAATAGTTGTGCAATAAAATTTTCCCTTAAGCTCATTTTCACTTTTGTGTTGTAAAACACTCCTTTATTTCATCAAACCCACTTGAATACATCTCTTATTTCATTGTCATTTTAACAGATCAAATGATTGAATATATTTAGATACCATGCAACTTATAAATTTTAAATATCATATTGACAATCAGCAGTGAATAGTTGACAGTCCACAACAGTATTTGTAATGAATCATTAACAAACTTTCCTGTTACCCTTTACTTAGCCATATATGACAGCAGTCAAAGGTCAAAAATTAAGTTGGCATGTATCAATTGTATACTGCTATTCTGAGTAAAATTAGGCAATGATTTTGATGGAGGGAGTGCACAGGTATACAAAACCGGCGAAAAATTGATTCATATCAATTCCACGCATCTCAAAATATAATGATAAAGAATACCAGATATGGTAACTACCGTAACATTTTTAGCAATATTATGAGGCAATTAGGCAAATGAAAATCACCTCGTCTGGATCAGATGAATCTGATAGAAGACTTTGTGCAGCTGACGTGATCTTTTCCGAGTGATCGGTGGGAATTCTCAACTTGAACAGATCAAGATTGATATGAACAGGAAAATATCCAATATCTATCAAGAGATTCATAGCTGATGAAGCTGTTTTTGCCTGACCCATTTCCTTTAGTATCTGCGAGTGGCACAGAGGGTGGACTTATTAGAAGAACAAAAATTCAACTTTTGTGACATGTACAACGGTCTACAATAGTACAATCTAGAAATGCATTATTGCAAACAACTAAACTTTTTCCCACTAGATGAGATCAACTACATGGATCAATCAACGTCACCATACATGTCTTCCCCTATACCATCCCCATTATGCAATGCATACCTTCACATCCTCTAGATGTCCTACCCACATGACCCTTTAGATACCTCCAACTAAACTTCCATGATTTTTCTAATAAACTTTCAAGTAAGATCAAGATCACCCATTCTCATTGTAGAACAAAGTAGTCTCTTTTGTAAGAACAAAGCATTATTGGGTTAGGTTTTATACTACACTTGTAAGGTTGTAAATGATCAAATTCATAAGCATAAATACAGTACAATAAGTTTAATTAAAATAAGTTACAAATCTAGTTTGAGGATTCTCCTCTCCTCCCTATTTTATTATATCTTACAACTTATTTACATGGACATTGTGCAGTAACGGATCCATGTAGCTGACCACCCCCCACCACCCAAATTGGAATAAGACGTGGTTGTTGTAGCTCCTGTTGTTATTATAATGTACGTAATACAGAAAAAAAAATATGGCAATTGCTAAAATACAACAATAAATCAAAACAAACTATGATAGAAAAAGTTACCGCTCCAGCTGTTTTCCTTTGTTCGTCACTTTTACAAGCATCAAAAGCATATGCTTCAAGTGATTCAATTCTGCTCCAAATTTTCTCCTCGTTCTTCCATGAAGATTTGGGAGGTTTATCATGTGAAGGCATTGATTTTGCAGAGGCCAGCAGTTCAATAAACTCCTGAAGTTCTTTCTCAGCAGCCTCCTTTGCAACCTTCCTACGAAGGAGCTCCTCAACCTAACTTTTTATAAATAAATAAAATAAAGAAGAGAAGAGATATAACTTAAACTTCTTAAAATTTATAGCAACACAACAAAACAAAACGCCTCATACACAGAAAGGTCACACTTGAGCAATTCGAAATATCATGAATGTGTACTTTAATTGATGACCAAAGCACTAGCAATGAATATAATTTCCTCCAGCACACACCTCATTGCATCTTGTTAACTATTGAAAGCAAATTTCCCTATTTCTAACTTCAAAGATAACAATTGAAGAGAATTGCAAGTAAATTTTGGACGACAATGAATCCTCCTTAAATAAAATTATACAATTATTCTTTTACAGTATGCAGTGAGCAAATAAATAAAATCTAAGACTCATTTTAAATAGGACTAATGATATTTTGTGACATTTTGACATTGGTAAGGGAATATATACATTTGTTACATATTTACAAATTACAATGAAAATAATACATTTTAAGATCAATAAGAGAATTGTATGTGTATATGTTTTTTTGTTATGATTTCAGGTATCTTTTTGAAAGGATTTTTTGTCCTCTGCATATATAATTATATTATTAATAAAAAATATAAATGCCCCCTGACAAACATTATGCATTTATGTAAAATATGTTTATTTTTACAACCTTTTCTTAACGTATCTAGGTCATATTGTATCTTTAATTTCTAAGAATTTCCTGTGCTAATTCCGATATTCATGTTGTACTTGTGATGTACCGAGTATTTGGGCCTCCTAAAAGGCAATCCTCAAAGAACATTATATGTTAACTTAGATGAGTATTGAAAACATTAATTTTTCAAAGCTACAATATGCCTGAAAGTAATACATCTACCTGCTCACTAGGTCGAGGTCCATAAATGCAACGCAATCCTTTTGTCTCGAGCACAGTAAAGTATACTTCATCTTTTGATAGCAATAGATGAGCAGAATAACTCTCAAGAGGCTCAACACTACCAAAAATTATCTGCAGAACAAGCATTTCATGTAATGATATAGAAACATACTCTGATATCCAGTCCAGAAATTATATCGATATTACCTCAGCCATCTCTTCAACGGTCACAGTCTTATTCTTTTCAAGTAGCTCAGACCAAGCAAATTCAAGTAGCGATGGGTCCTGCATCATATCATCCAGTATTTACTTACCGACAGAAGAGAGAAGTTATAATTTGTGATATTTGTTACCATCCAATTGTGAAACTTACCATGTTGTCCTGAGCTTTCTGAACGAAACCAACAATATCAGCTTGGTCAAAATTGTCAATGCCCGGTACAATATATGTCACTTGTTGCGGCTTGATGGAACTAGTAACGCCATTCTTCGGCACAAAAAATCAAGGAACAGTCAGACTACATAAAATCTAATACTTTTTAGCATTTAACAAAAATGCAATACGTTCCAAACACCTAGCAACCTATTAAACATGCCGCATTATGCTGTTTCAACAAGAACCTGATCTGAAACCATCCAATTCTTCTTTCCATCAGGTCTCTGAGCAACTGCTAGCAATATTCTCTCAGAATCTTTCTTGAACTCCAAAAGCAAACCCTTTTGCAAAGAACGCTTCACAAGTCTATCTTCAACAAGCTCTTCATTCAAGAGTTCCGCGCTGTCAAACCAATAAAAAAAATTGAGATAGTAACTAAAACAATGAGAAAGCTAGGTGATATAAAATCTAGGCTTGTATGAAATATTTAGCAGGTATCTAAAACTTATTGTAGAAAATGTGATGGTAGAGAATAGTTTCTGATGTTGCTAAAACAGCAACACCAAAATGAAGGGGATAAAAGAAAGAGAACATTTTTCAAAACTTTTATATCATGACTTTATCCTTCAGATTTCCAATCTTGACAGTGTTTAAGTATTCGTGTATGTTACCTTTAAGATCACATAGTTAGAGTTCCAAAACAGTAAAAAGCCCAGCCCATTCAAGATGTTTATTATAGTGGGGTTCAGAAAAAAGCTTCTGTTAAATTATTTTATTCTAAGCCATAAGCCGAAGTTTTAAATTGCAGTTGTGGTTGCATTGCGGTCCTTGATATATATGAAAAATTGCAGATAAATATGCCGTAATTGTGATCGCGATGCTGTTACAAAGACCTCAAAAACCTTTATGTTTCAACTGCAATTGGAGTTGTGGCAATGAGTTATAAAAATAGTTTATAAAATGTTTTCAACTTATTTTATAAGCTCCCCACAATTACTGATAGATGCAGCATAAGTTATATAAAACTTAACCTCATCCTCTCTTTATAAATAAGCTCTTATTTGATAAATAAGTACCTTAGTATTTGAGTTCAACTTAACTCAACACAACTCCAGAAAGCTGATTTATAAGGTGGTGGATGTCAGCCACTTCTACAACTTTTTTAAGAAAATATCACTGTTTCTAAAAAGGTAACCACTTTTAGAAGTTTTCATCCATTTATAACGGTCTTTTTAACACAACGGTAATCTGGAAAAGATATAAAAAACCGCTAAAATTATGAAAGTTTTTTGAGTAGTTTTTCTTGAAAATCATTTTCGATAGATGATATTTTAAAAAAATTGGGATTTTGGTAAGAAAAAACAAACACAAATCACTATTCAGGTCATATCATTATCCAATATGAAACGCTTAGGTCTGTTTAAGAGTTGGGTTTTGGAGGGCTATGTCTATATTTTAATATATATTTAATATTATTTAAAAATTAAAAGAAAAACATGATAAATGAGCATACAATATCATGTTGTTCTTCTAATTTTTTTAAATATCAAATATATATCAAAATACAGAATTAACCCTTCAAAACTCTCCCCTTTAAAAATCAACTCGCAAAATACCCTTAGAGGTTGGTTGGGACAAGGGTTTAGGAGGGCTAAGTCTATATTTTAATATATATTTGAGATTTTAAAAAAATTAAAAGAACAATATAATATATAATCATATAACATTTCAATCACACTTCTTTTATGCTAAGAAACATTATATAGTTTGCTTAATTTCGAGAAGAAAAAATAAATAAATAAAAAGAGTCATACCCTCTCCTCCCCTCCAAAATCTCCCGCCCAAACAAGCCCTTAAAGAAAGTGTTTTTTTGGAAAAAGCACCCTTAAGAAAGTGTTTAATAATCTATTTATCCAAGCATCCTCTATTTGTGTTGTTCAATGGAGTTCTTAATACTTACAAAACGCGAACAAACCACAAATTAACATATGCTAGAAATTGCATTGCACCGATGAAATGAAACTTATTATCTCTAACCTATAATTGAACCAAGGATTTCATCCTTCGAATCCTACACCACACGTTGCTTGCAATAACAAATTCTAATCGAATATACGGAGGGAAAGAGAAACGTACTTAGAAGAAGAAGCGTTAGCAGATACAACTTTCTTACGTCGTTTACGCGTAGCTTTGAGTTCTTCCATGAAATAATCGAAGAGGCTTTTGATGCTCCGCCTTTGAGTTTGGCAGCCATAACTGGAGGAGAAAGGAGGAAGGAAACGGACAGAGCGGAAACGGCGGGAGACGGGGAAAAAACGAGGGACGGAGGAGAGAGAAGGGCGGAAGTGGGAGCACGTGTTAATTGCTCGAACGGACATTGTTATGAAAGAAATGAAGTGAGGTTTTCAGTGGTTCATTGCAGCGGTGCCGATGAGTGAGGGTAAGATAATAAACTGAAAATGATAGATAATTGAGGGCGGGTTTTTTGTCTACTTATGTGTCCACGTTATTTTGCTGGCACATTTTTTATTTTCGTTTGCTGAAATATCCCATTAATATTTAGAGTATGATGTTTCTTTTTTTAAAGTTTTTGTCATTCTATGATTGTTTTTTCTATAAACTACGTTATTATGTTTTCGTTTACCGAGGCACAAAAAGTAATTGTGCAATTTGAATGTACATTCCTATTTTCTGAATTATGTATCTTGGTGTTTCAACACCTTGTATTCTTTATACACATTACTATTTTTTGTCTGAATATAAGAAAATGTTTTCTTCAATTTGACTCATATCTGACTTTGTAGTAATAGTAAAAAAAAACTAACTAGAGTATTTCACCTCGAACCCATTTCAACAAGTTATCTTGATAATTAACTTATTTAGCAAAATCAAGAAATTTAACAATTAGTTCAGCAATGTCATATTTCAAATCAACTAAGAGATCATCCATACCTAAAATGGTATAATAGTTATTAGAAATATGGTTTGATATATGTAGTAAATACATTGTCCCAATTGGCTATTTTGGACGTTGGTAAGATGTAATAAACACACAATTTGGATTTGTCAATCTAAACATCGTTTTGTTTGCTTGGATTGGTCAATCTGAACATACTAGTACATAACCAATACATAACAAGAAAACATTTAGAACAAGAAAACGTGAAAATACATCATAAGAAAGGATTTAGTGTGACATTACCTTTGTTTTCAAATGAAAATAATGTAAATAGAGTGAGTAGATGATATGATTGAGTAATGAAACACAAATATCATGAAGATAAGGGTTATGTGTAAAGTATTTGGAGTGTGAGTTTCGAAGAAGATGGAGTTTTCAAAATATGGTTTGTGTATATATAAATATAGCATCAAGATTGATCAATCCTGACAAATCTCACTCGGATTATCCAATACGTGTGGGTAATTTGGGAAGGAAAAAAAAAAGATTAGGGGCTTTTGAGAACATAAAGGAGAGAATAACCTCTAAAATCTGATTTATTTTGAAAAAATATTAGGTATGAATCATTATCTACCAATGGTCCATTTTTAAGGATAACCTGCCAACTGATAATTATAATACTTTCTAAAGCACATTCAAACTGCCAAAGTTAATCATAATGATAATTTAATTTTTAAGCATTGAGGGAATGAAGTCTTCCTCATAAATTATTGTCATAACACATGCAACAAAGCATGGAGGGAATAAATTCTTCCACATAAATTTGTCATAGGCAACCAAACTAAACCGCAAACAAATAAATATTAAAAATATTAGGTATGAATCTACCAATGGTTCATTTTTAAGGATAATCTGCCAACTGATAATTATAATACTTTCTAAAGCACATTCAAACTACCAAAGTTAATCATAATGATAATTTAATTTTTAAGCATTGAGGGAATGAAGTTTTCCTTATAAATTATTGTCATAACACATACAACAAAGCATGGAGGGAATAAATTCTTCCACATAAATTTGTGTCACAACACCCTCAACCAAACTAAACCACAAACAAATAAATATTAAAATTAGAGTTCAAATTCCAGTTTCACTTTCATCACTCAGACAATTTCAGTTTCATCACAGTTTTAGTTTCAATTCCAGTTCCATTGATCGGATACTTATCATATTGGCAATTTATATGAAATTGGCAATACATTTCCACAGTAAACAACCACCTACAAATTTGCAAAAATATGAAATATTAAATCAGCAAATCTATGAAATAATAAAATGAATTAAGTTGGTTCAATTTAGAGAAATTGAAATTCAAATTAATTATACCTTGGCTGCTCTTGTATCTTGCCTGCTCCTGTACTTGTTCACCTTAACATTGCAGTTTCTTGTTGTAACAATCGATAGACACTGTAGTTTCCAACTTCATATCATTTAAAAACTTTGACACTTAAGTTTCTTGTTCTTTCCCACCATGACACTGGAAATTCCATCTTTATATAATTTTAAAACCATCCATAGATTAATAACATACATAACAATCAACATAAGTTGAAGTGGATATCAATTAAGTGCCTAAAATTGTAACCTTGTAATTAACAGAACAATTTTAAAACATACCCAATTAAATACCCCATCTTAAAAATACTTCATTTCCAAAATCTAAAATATTGTCCAAAAATTTATCTTTAAAATGGTCAAATGATGGCTTCAACCAATTTTGTGTAAATACTAGAGCCTCAACTATTTTTGGGTTTAGGGAGCTTCTATATACCTCTAAAATTCATCCCCTCGTACTAAAAGCACTCTTAGAAGCCATTGTAGAAACTAATGTTGGCATGATATCTCTTACCATATTGGACAAATTGAATATCGACAAGCATTGTGTTTCCACCACATTAGAATGTCAAACTTTTCTACAAAATCAATACACTTCTCATTAGTATACCTTTCAAGCTCATTTTCAACATCAATTGAATCTTTTGCCTTCAAATATTGTTGAAAAGTATTCCCTTTGTAAATGTATGTATATGTTGAAGTAACAATGTCAATCATAAGGAAGGGGGGTTCGAAATATAATTGCCCCTTTTAAAAATTCTTGTTTAAAACTAAAAGTTTTACTCAAGATTGATCTTGGTTATAACGGAAAAACGATCTTGGTTAGTGAAAAAACAACAATATCAATTTTATCAATATAAAAGTTGATTGTAAAGCATATAATAAATAGAGATAGAGATAGAGATATCACACAAGTATATATCCTAGTTCACCCAAACATGGGTTACGTCCAGTCCTCACAAATGTGGGATTTTCCACTAAGTGCTCAAGGCAAGATTGTTCTTGGTTGTAACGCAATTTCTCACATATCAATCTTGATCTTTACACAATTTCCACCTTTCTACCTAGAAAAGATTTTCACAGGTTTACCTTACACTATTTCAGAAAGGATTTTGCAAGCTACCTTTCACAACATAAAAGGATTTTTACACACTTCTCAAGCTATGTTAACACAATAGCCTTGAGTTACAAAGTAATGATTTTGAGAATGTTAGAATCTGAGTATTGCTCAACTCTTGTTCAAGAAATAGATTCTATAGGATAGAACTCTGTTATTACTGATTCTAACACAACACAAAGAATGGAGCTGCAAGTTAGATAATGATATTGAGAGAACTCGAATATGATTGTATGATTGATGCTTTGTTTGGCACTTTGAGTTGTATTTTGTTCTTCATCTTGTAGTTGTATTTATAGGCTTCAAGAGAGTTTAGGACAGCTCATATATCCGTTGAAATAAGGTCAGCTGTCATGAGAAAGTAAGTAGATTAGATCAAACTAAAAGCAAGAGAGATCATCCTGAATTCAGGAACGTTCTGGACATCCAAGATCGTTCTTTGAATTAGTTGGAGATGATCTGGCTTGTACTTGATCTTGTCAGTTTTCTGAAAGGATTAGCTAGCTTTAAGTCAAGTGTGCAGGTCTTGATTGAAAGTATAATTGCAGTGTACTTTACATCCTGTACATATGTACTTGCATTTGCCTTGCATGAAGAATGATTTTGTTTTATACTTTTCATAAAGTATGTCTTTGATCCTTCGAATTCTGGAATCATCCTGACTTAGATTTATCCATGCTTTATTCTTGATGAAGATATGAGATGAATAAAGCTTCCAAGATTCAATCTTTCACAACAAAACTAGTTATTCTTATTTATGACAGCAGTGAAGAACGTTCTTCGTTTTTCTGGTATATGTCAAGAACGATCTTCGTTTTACTGTTTTTGCTTTCTTGATTTTAATGAAATTTGCTTTGAATTGTTTGGTACCTAACTTGTTTTAACATACTCAAATACACATGTTAAATACCAAAGCACTTAGAATCATAATTAGAATTCTTAATCAACCTTTTGTTTAATTATCATCAAAACATTAATTTGAAATTTTGTCTTAACATATGTCACAAACTGCAATTGTTTCACTATGGAAAACAACAACTGCAACACTAGATGGTGAAGTACTAGATGTTGCAACTGTTTCAAAAGCATGGTTGTACCAATTGTACACTTTGGTAAAATTAGGATTAATGTATTTCAAAAAACTTTCCATAAAAAGTGGTTTATCATGATACATATCATTGAAGCACCACTCAACATATCTTAACTTGTATTGGAGATCTAAAATAGCACCAAAGTAAAGAAGCAAATTTATGTTAGTTTCATTGTCCAATATTTGATGTACTTCTTCATCATTTCCTTAGCCATTGAGGCTAAACAAGTGTTGAGGTCAAGGGTGAAAGCTTAAGTTCAACATAGATGGAAGCCAAGAGAGGAAATTCAATATACTCTTTAGGAGTCCTATTTTGGTGAAGATCTTACAAACCTCACAACATATCGAATGCTAGAAATTGCATAGTCGAAGTCTTTCAATCCTTCAGTCACCACTAAATTAAGTATATTTGCACAATATCTCACATGAAAAAAAGTCTCGTTCAACAATAGTTCATTCATGCTTTTTATCTTTTTTTTCAATAGTCCTATTGCAACATCATTTTAAGATGCATTACCAATTGTGATGGTAAAAATGTTTCTAAGTCCTCATTCCTTTAATGTATCTTCAAGCTTCATAGCCAGTGTCTCACCTCTATGATTTGGAACTACACAAAAACTTATAATTCTTTTTTTGGTAATTCCACCTCTCTATCATTAAAGTGGGTTGTGAGGGTCGGATAATTAAGATTTTGGACAAAAAATTCAGCAGTCTGTAGCAACAGCCACCCTACTGTAATCAAACATGAAGAACCCTTTAAACCTAACTTTTTCATTTAAATAAAACTGAAAGTAATCCCTTGCTACACTACGCCTTGATGAAATGGTAAATTGGAGTTGTAATTGCTTACACGTGCACTTAAATCCCCCCCATTCAACTGCTTTAAAGGGTTATTCATCCAAAATGATAAAAACACACAAAGCCTTTCTACATGTTTGAACATTAAATCTAGAGTTTGCAACAACCAAACAAGATCCCTCACTAGTGGGAAATTGTAAAATTGTTTGGCTATGGTCAATTGCTACATTTAAAGGATAAATTGCCCATCTTAGCATGTGTTGTTTCATGTTTGAAGTACCGTGCTGCTTGGCATCACAAAAAGACTTCTGATGGCAGTATTTACATGCATCAGTTCTAACACCACAATCAGGTATTTCATTGAAATGATCCCAAACCTTAGAAGTTCTTCTAAAACCACTTGTGTTGCCTTTTCTCTTTTTCCCAAAAGGAGGAAGAGTAAATGTTGGTGCAATAGGTTGATTAACAACTTGAGTGAATTGATTATAAGTAGAAGTTTGATTAGGAGAAGGTTACTCTATCACTGAAACATAAATATTGTTTTGTTTAAGTCTAATTAAGTTTTTTATATTCAATTTTTAATCAAAGATTGTATTAGTTTAAGTTTTCATAATCAATTATTGTCCTAATTTAGGTTCATAATTAATTTTGTCCTAATTTAAATATTTTTGTGAAATTCCTATTATGTGAAACAACTCCTATTATTTTCCTAATAAAAGTCTATTCTAATATTCAGATTTTTTATCAACAATTTTATTTTATTAAGTCTTTTTTATATAAAACAACTCTTACTATAGGATTGTAGAAGTTGCTTTAGCAGGAAAATAGCAACTAACTAGTCATTTAGTTTAGTAATTGAGTCACTTATTATCATATAAAATTCATACCAACTTAAACAAGTTCAGCTCATAATCATATTATTTAAGCATAGTATAAAATTACATAATCATATAAGTTCATAATCAAATTAATACAAACTAAAACTCATAATCATAACACATAATCTTATAAAATTCATTTTGTCATGTACAATTAACATACAAGTTCAACAAACAAATAAATCATATAAATTCTTATAAATTCATACCAACTGGATCATGATCAACTCATAAACACAAATTAGATAATAGACAAGTTAACTTATATACAAGTCCAGTTCATAAATATGCAATAGACCTAATTACCATATCACATGAAGCATATTATTTGCATTCACTAGATAGTAGACAAGTTAAATTGTTCTAAAAAAATATGTAGTCTAAAAATAACATACACAATCTATTTTCAACAAGTTGATTCACAAAATATTTACAATGTGTTTAACTTACAGTTTTCTGGCATGACTTCTTGCATGATCTTGCCTTCTTGGTCTTGCTTCATTATTGCAAACCACAAAAACTCAAAAAACACTAAGTAAGTATTCAACAGAATCTACAACCTAGCAATATTTAATTATAAGGAGGCAAACATGAATGTAAAACTAAAAAGAATAAACAGATCAAACATGAATATAAAATTACAAAGAATAAACAAATCAAACATGAAAGTAAAAAGTAAAACTAAAAAGAATAAACAAATCAAACATGAACATAAACTCAAGAAATCTAACTTACAGCCTTAAGAACTCAGAATACCTTAATACTTACTTAAAACCTTAACCCTGACTACTTGAAACCTTAAAAAGAATAAACATATCAAACATGAACATAAAATCAGAAACCTAAACCCATAAAAATAAGAACATAAACCTTAAAACAGAAAATACAAGATCATAAAACAACAACATACAAAAATAGCAAATAAACAAAGTTGTAAATTGTAACACCCAAATTTTTATTATAATAAACTATTTTATTAATGAAATAGAATTTTAAATAATTAATTTGGTGTTAAAATTATTTTAGAATGTACGTTGATAAATTTTGTGACTAATTTTCGTTATATGAGTGCTTTCTACGATTTGCTAATCTTGTATATATTTGGCTAAATAAGTGATATAAATAATAAATATTAGATTTTATTATTTTATATATTTTTCTATAAATAATAGTAATTTAGTGTACATATTTTAAAGAATAAGATTTTAGGCAATTCTACCTGTATATGTCCGTTCGTAGTTAATGTGATATTTTCTTGTATGTTTGACTGATGCTAAGTGTGCACATAATTATATTTAATTATTTATAAATATATGTTATTTTAATTATTTATTTTATAAATAATTATCTTGAAATATTAGTAATTTTAATATTGATTTCCTTTATTTTTATATAGTTGCTATGGTATGATGATTTTATACATATTAATTTTGATTTAGTAATTAATATAAATTGTTGATGTTATACTTATATATTTTATCATTTCGATTACTTTATAAAGATGATGTATTTTTATGTGATCGTTGTATGTTGTCGATCTGTAGTTGCTGTTGAAAACTTCAATTAATTACAAATTATGTTTTATTATACAAAATTAAAATTAAAATAGTATTATATCATTTGCTATACCAATCATGTTTCGTCGAAATAGCAATTATAATATAGCATAAATGATTGAAAATTTATTTGAAAAAATGATGCAATGTTTTGCATGAGACAAATAAACTACATTTTATATTATGAAGTAAATTATTGTACTGATGCTACAGCTATGAAATGTCGTGATGAGAATTTCTCGCTAAACAAATTCTCACTTTTTAAAGTAGTTTTTTTGTTAAGGTTTTAATTATGTTTGTGAATGTTTTTTCATAAGTTATATTCTTAAAATGATTAGTTTTTATGTTGAAAATGAAAAGCTATTTTTATTATATTTTGAAGAAAAACAATTCATAACATGAAATAGAGAAATACAAAATCAATATATTTATTTTTTAAATAAACAAAAAATGACTTCTATACATTTAAAAATATCACTATTTAATTATTTATAATTTTCAATCAATATTTCGAATTTAAAGATAGATTTAAATATGTTTTTTATCATTGCAATTATAACTTTGTTTGATTTTGGTCTTCGTAAGTTTTTTTGTGTGGTTAACATCATTGCAAATATAGTTTTATTTTAAAATTGTCATTTCATCCAAATTCAAATTCATCGTTACTATAATCTTTTTCTTCGTTTGGTGGTACTTGTTGAACAATGGTGGGTTCTAGAATTAACTTTGAATTAGAGATCTTCTTCTAAGCTTAGAGATTAAGAAATTTTATGGGAGTATACAGAAAAATCCAAAAGTAGGAGTAGAATTTGGTTGTAGAGGGAGGAGGACAAAGAAGTCCTAGTCTTAGATCTAGTAATGGTAAGGGGTGACGAAGAAATTCACCATAGTGATATGGTTGAACCTTTAATCAGATTCATTCTATTTTTTTAGATTTTTTTATTTTATGAATTGCGACACAACATTTATTTTAGGTTAAAAAAGGTTATAGTTTAATGGTTTAAATAAGTTTTTGGTCCCTGTAAATATGATCTTTTTTTATTTTGGTCCTCGTAATATTTTTTTTTTGTTTACATCCCTGTAATATCAAAATAGATTTATTTTTTAAAATATTTTCACTTCAATAATTTAAAATTTATTAATCTTTTGTTTTATTTATTTATTATTATTAAATTAATTTTCATTTCTTGTTTCAAAAAATCACTAAAATCATCTGTTTTATTTAATTATTATTATTAAATTAATTATATTAGTATAAAATAATTATTAAAATAACTTTAGATTTAAGTTTTATAATTTTAATTAAAATCTCCTTTTACGCTTTAGATTTTTTTCATTGTAACTTAAAATAAATAAAATATATACTAGGTGATAGATTTATTTTAATCATTATTTTATACTAATATAATTGTAGTTAATATAATATTAATTTTATTTTAATTATAATATAATATTATATGTTTATTTTATATTATATAATTGTAGTTAATATTATATTATTTTAATCATTATTTTATACTAAAATAAATCTATCACCTAATATATTTTAATTATATTAATTATATTAATAATAATAATTAAAATAAACATATAATATAATATAATATAATTAAAATAAACATATAATATTATATTATAATTAAAATAAAATTAATATTATATTAACTACAATTATATTAGTATAAAATAATGATTAAAATAAATCTATCACCTAATATATATTTTATTTATTTTAAGTTACAATGAAAAAAATCTAAAGCGTAAAAGGAGATTTTAATTAAAATTATAAAACTTAAATCTAAAGTTATTTTAATAATTATTTTATACTAATATAATTAATTTAATAATAATAATTAAATAAAACAGAAGATTTTAGTGATTTTTTGAAACAAGAAATGAAAATTAATTTAATAATAATAAATAAATAAAACAGAAGATTAATAAATTTTAAATTATTGAAGTGAAAATATTTTAAACATTACTTGGCATAAGTTTATCATTAATAAAGATCAATTTGTATGTTATTTTATATTTAAGGAGATTTTTGAATATTGCAGGGATGAAATTTGTATAAAAATATTTTTCAAGGACTAAAACTGAAAAGTGTTATATTTACAGGGACCAAAAACTGTTTCCCTTTGTGAGTTAACATTTTTGTAACGTCTACTTAATGGTAAGGACCAAAAATAAATCTATTTTGATATTACAGGGATGTAAACCAAAAAAAAATATTACGAGGACCAAAATAAAAAAAGATCATATTTACAGGGACCAAAAACATATTTAAACCTAGTTTAATTATATTTGAGTTTTTTTATTGTTAAAAAATGGTTATATTTTAATGGTATTACATTTGTTGTAACATAAATTAAATGGAAAAACTATTTCAAAATAAAATTATATTTGCATGGATTTTAGTCAAACAAAAAAACCTACGAAGATCAAAATAAAAAAATGTTATAATTACAAGGTCCAAAGACATATTTAAATCTGAAAAATATTATTGATCATTTGCAAAATAATAAAATCTATATTTATGGTTGCATGAGTAAAAATAATTATGGTTGCTTTATGTAGCTACACGGGTTACAGGGACATATGTTGATACAAATTTACTGCACTATTGAAATTTCAAATTAATTTTTTTTATATAATTTAAAATGCATAACAAATTTGAAATTATAGTGGAATTAGATCTAAAGGAATGACTAGACTCCTACAAATGAACTTGAATTTAAATTTTTGTTAAAAGAAATATTTATATTTAATATCTAGTCTTAAATTAGATTAACACGGATGGAGAGAACTTATGAGATTATAAAATATAAACCATCAAAGGCAAGACCAAACTGAAAACGGTTTAACTATAAATAAGTCCATTTAAAACCATTCTTTGAAATTGTTTAACGTGGATGTACTAATACATGAAAAATGAAAAGCATGGTGGTCATAAAAAAAAAATATTTTAATTGAAATGATGGCGGGTGCATTTATTATTTGAAAGAAAAAAAAAAGGACAGCAATCATACCTTCCATTTATATATACTAAATTAAAAACTGTGTATAGTCTTTTGATTTAAATTCTATTTATATTTATTGCATTCAAGATAAGTTATTTATTTTTGAAATTTGAATTGAGTTATTTATTTTATTTTATTTTTATTATAAAGAGATCAAAAACCCAATGGATTGAATTATGTATAATCGTCGTACATCTTTGTAATAGATTTTTTTTTAGGTTTGTTAGAACACTTATTTATCAGTTTTCTAATCAATTCAAATTGAAGAATTAAAGGTAGGAAAAGAAAATGAATGAAAATAATCAAAAATCTTTTATTGCTTGCATCACAAGTAAGTGCACTAATTTGTGTTATATATCAAACACTTATGAAAAACTATTATAACTAACAACTAACAGCCCATAACAACCTTCATCTAACTTCTAACTACCATTTTGAATTACAAGTTCAACATTCTCCCTAATTCATAATGGTTAAAAGCATTACTCCAAGCTTGCTCCTCATATCTTGAAATTTCAATCTCTTCAACGACTTTGTGAGAATATCAACCTTTTGCTCATTTGATCTGCAATGTTCCAGCCTCAACTTGTCTTTGTTCACTTGATCTCTTAGAAAATGGAAACGTGTTTCAATGTGCTTGCTTATTCCATGTGCAATAAGATGTTTGACTAGATTTATTGCTGACTTATTGTCAATCGACATTCTTAATGTCCCTTCATTTCTCAATCCCATTTCAGTCATCAATTCTGCCAACCACAGAGCTTGACATGCTCCCATTGATGTTGCTACATATTCAACCTCACATGAAGATAGAGCTACTATGCTTTGCTTTTTTGAGCACCATGAAATCGGTGTTTTGTTTACCATGAACACATAACTAGTGGTGCTTTTCCTATCATCCTTGTCTCCACATCAACCAGCATCTGTGTATCCTACCAATTCAGCTTCACTTTTATTTGAGCTTCTAGGATATAGCAGACCATACTCAGTTGTTCCTTTGATGTATCTCAAAATCTTCTTTGCTGTCAAATAGGGAGGTACTCTTGGTTTTTTCATGTATCTACTAATCAGTCCTACACTGTAGAATATGACAGGACTTGTATTACACAAATACCTCAATGATCCTACCAATTGTTTGAGCAATGTAGGATCAATCAACTCTTCATCTCCTTCTTTTGACAGCACCATCCCAGTTTCTGCTGGAATGTTAGTACTATTGCACTCTTTTAAATCTCATCAATACATCATTAACATACTTCTTTTGGTGCATGAATACTCCTTTTATCATAGTGACAAACTCAATTCCAAGGAAATACGACAATACTCCCAAGTTTGACATCTCAAACTATTCTTTCATTCTTGTCTTAAATTGTTTTATTTTAACTTCATCACATTCAGTCACTAATAGGTCATCAACATAAAGACATATTAGTAGTTTAGGCAAGGCTGTTGACCTTTTAACATAGACTCCATGTCCATTCACACATTTCTCAAACTTTTGTTCTAAGAGAAATCTGTCAATTCTCTTTTTCCAGGCCCTAGGAACTTGTTTCAAGCCATACAAGGCTTTTTTCAGCTTGTACACATTGTCTTCTTTTCCCTTTATTTCATATCTTGGTGGTTGCTTTACATAGACTTCTTCACCTTATGATCCATTGAGGAATGTTGACTTCACATCTAGTTGATGCATGGACCAAACTTTGTAACTAGCCATTGACACCACAAGTCTCATTGTCTCAATTCTAGCAACTGGTGCATATACTTCATCAAAATCCAGACCGTGCCTTTATATAAATCCTTTTGCTACAAGTCTTGCCTTGTACTTGGCAATCCCACCATTAGGCTTCAGTTTGATTTTGTAGACCCATTTCACATCAATTGGTCTTCTATTCATAGGTAATGTTATCAACTCCCAAGTTTTGTTTCTTTCAATGGACTTAAGCTTCTCTTCCATTGCTAGTCTCCAATTTGGATCATTTAGGGCCATATTACAACTAACTAGTTTTGATTCAACAAGTAATGCAAAATGCATCAATTCTCCATCTGTATTGACTGTTGTATCAGATAATACTTCATAATTGTGTAATCGTGTAGAAGGTTGTCTAGCTCTACTAGATCGTCTCATTGGTTCTATAACTGGTTGTGATACTAAGCCTGCTTCTTGATCATCCTCAAGGTGAATTATCACTACATCATTGGAGCTGGTTGTAGCATCTGTTTCCCAATTCCATCTTTTAGACTCATCCGCTAGTACATCTCCTTATAACCACTCTTCTTTTGCTTGGATCATAGAGCTTATAAGCTCCAGTTGCATCATAACCCAACAAAATCATTTGTTCAGCTATATCATCCAACTTTCTTCTATTTTAGACAGGCACATGTATAAAGCATAATGAGCCAAATATCCTTAGCTGAGTCATATTTGGTCGTTTACCAAACCAAGCTTCTTCTGGTGTCTTTTCACCTAGTCTTTTAGTAGGACATCTGTTCAAGATTTAGACCTCAGTTGATACTACTTCTCCCCATAACTTATGAGGTAGCTTCTTTCCTTTTAGCATACTCCTTGCCATGTTCAAGATGGTCCTATTTCTTCTTTCTGCAACACTATTATGTTGTGGTGTGTAAGGTGCAATGAACTCATGTATTATCTCTTATTTTTCACAAAAATCATGAAACTCATGGGACTTATACTCACCTCATTGATCTGTTCTCTACACCAAAAATAGGCTTTTACAACGTTTTTTTATGCATTTAACAACGCTTTTAAGCGCTATATGTAGTGTTATTAAAAGATACAACAGCGTTTTTTATATTTTAAAAAGCGTTGTTGTAGGTTATATTTGACAACGCTTTTCTAAAAAAACGTTATCGTAGGTCTAAAAAAGCGTTGTCGTAGGTAGAAACATATAGTGTTTTTATAGCGCTTTCTGCAAAAGAGTGTTGTAGGTCTGTCGTTTTACAATGCTTTTTAGAAAAGCGCTGTCGTAGGTAGAGCTTTTATAGCGCTTATTGGAAAAAAGTGTTGTTGTAGAGCTTTGTTTTGGAAAAAAGCGTTATTGTATAGTGCTTTAAAAAAGCGTTGTAGATCTTTAATAGCGTTTTTTTTCATAAAGCGCTGAGTTTTATTAGATTAAAGATAAAAGCGTTGTTCTAATCACCTTGATACCATAACTACTTTTTTTTTTCTACCATCAGTTTAAATTTTTTAAACACATCAAACACTTCATTCTTCCTTTTAATTAGGTAGACCCATATTTTCTTTGAAAATTCATTAATGAATTATACAAAGTAGTTATTTCCTCCTAGTGAAACCTCATCAAGTGGACCACAAAGATCAGAAAATATTACCTCCAGTTTCTTTGATGATATAGTTGGAACTTCATACTTGAACAAATTCCTATACTGTTTGGCCTGACAACATTCTTTACACAACTGTTTTGGTATTTGAATTTCAGGAAATCCTTGCACCATGTTCTTGCTCTTCAACATTTGGAGACTTCTAAAATTCATATGTCCAAATCTTTGGTGCATAAGCCAGTTATCACTCCTGACTTCAGTAGCCAAACACTGATTTTCGCTAAGTTAATTCTCAATCTTGAAAGTTCTATTCTTTGAGAATGGTGCCTTCAACACTGGTCTTTTTGAACTATTAAACATCTTCATTTATCCATGCTCATTCTTCGTTAAGTATGCCTTCTCCAACAATTGTCAAAGACTCAACAAATTATTCTTCATGTTTGGTACATAAAGAACATCACATATGAATGATTGCTTACCATCTTTTCTTTGAATCAATATTTTGTCAACACCCTTAGCAATCCTTGTGTTGTTATCAGTAAACTTGATATCATTTTTCACCTTGTGTTGTGACCTGTGATGTGGTTGGAGCAGCCTGTATTAGAACCCTCATCATCTGAATTAGTAGTAGCCATCAATAGCACATCATCTAAGTCTGAATCATCTGCTTGAGCCATCTGAGCTTCATCTTAGTTTCTCTTTACTTTCTTTGATTTACATTCATCGGCAAAATGACCCCAATTCTGACAGTTATAACATTGTATTCCTTTCTTACTGAATTTCTTGTTACCTCTTTTGTTGCCATTAGATTTCTTGCTATTATTGTCACCACTATTTTGATTCTTTGAATTTCTAGCACCTTCATCAGAATCTTGCTTCTTGTGCCACTTTGATTTTCCTTTTCCCTTTTTGTATTTTCCTTCATCTTGAGCTCTTTTACTGACCTAAGCTTGAAGGGCTTGTTCATATGTTTTTACTGCACTTCTTTCTTTCAACCTCAACTCATGAGCTTCTAATGAACCTTGCAATTCCTCCACCTTCAATGTCTCAAGATCCTTTCATTCCTCTATGGACACCACTATATGATCAAATCTTTGTGTTAGAGTTCTTAGAATCTTCTCAATAATCATCAAATCAGTCACTACTTCACCATTAGTCTTCATCTGATTTGTGATAGTTTGCACACGATTGAAGTAATCAGCCACACTTTTAGCTTCTTCCATTTGCAGCAACTCGTATTGTCTCCTCATGCCTTGGAGCTTCACCTTCTTGATCTTATCACCACCAGTATAATACTTCACCAAGATATCTCAAGCTTCCTTGGAAATTTTCTCAAAGTTATTGGTATCAACACTTTGTTGAATGTAGAATAAAGCCTTGCAATATTTTTTCCTTGAATTCTTGAATGTTGCTCGTTGCACATCTGTTGGATTTTGACCAAGCTGATCATACCCATCTTGCACCACTTCATACACCTCTTGAGCTCCAAACAATGACTTCATTGATACACCATATTTCCTAGTTTTTTCCATCAAGAGTTGAAAAATTAGATGGAAAACTTCCTGATCCATTCATGATTGCTTCTTTGTTTTGCACTTGCACTCGTGTTTCCCAAAGTTTTAATTCCTCTCAATCACTCGTGTTTCCCTTTGAATACCAACGCAACTATGATACCAATTGTTAGAACAGTTGTTTATCAGTTTTGTAATCAATTTAGATTGAAGAATTATAGGTATGAAGAGAACAGGAATGAAAAGAATAAAAAATCTTTTATTGCTTGCATCACAAGTAGTTGCACTAGTTTGTGTTATATATCAAACACTTATGAAAAAGTTGTTATAACTAACTACTACCAACCCATAACAACCTTCAACTAACTTCTAACTAACATTTTGAATTACAAGTTCAACAATGTTTAAAACTTTCTGCATGATAAAAAACAAAAATCATAAACGTTGTTGATCGATGATGGAAAGAAAAAAAAAACAGAATGTAAAGAAAGAATTGCTTTAAAAATAATATTAAGACAAATAAATATTGTTTATCCCTATAGAATAGAATACTAACGAACATGTTGAAAATTTACCCACCAACCTCCAATCAAAACTTGATGAAGTAGAAGATTTTGCACTGGAAAATGGTAATTCTTTTTTGGCAAATTAGAGTAAATTATATATAGCAATTACAATGAACCCTAACAAATGTCACGGGAAAAATTTGTTGTTATGTATGTAACCTAAAAAATTATTCAAGAATTAATATTATGTTTAATGTTTTGATATTTTTTATTGTATTAGTGCATCGGGTAACATATATGAAAAAAGGTTCATTTGAATGTTTGAAAAATCATTCATTTTCTTATATCAGAAATTCAATGGTCTTTATTCAAAATGAAATCATTCCTCAATAACTGTCAAACGTATGTTATTAAAAATAATTTTTTGAAAATTGCTTAAAATGAGAAGTTTTTTTTATTAGTCTCTCGTAAAAAGGAATTTTATTAAAGTGAACAGACATCAAATGGATTTTTTTTTAAATCTTTAAAAATTAATATTTAAATTATAGAAAATCAAAAT
>JBBPBP010009779.1:64662175-64678427 GCA_037974735.1 Cicer chorassanicum | reverse complement strand
AAAAAAATAATCTTTAAAATAATTACAAAAAAAAACTTATCAAAATTTTAAAAAGGACAATTGAAGTATTCTATATGTGTTGGAAAACTGAAAGACATTTATCCAAAAATGAATTAGAACAATAAAAATATTGTGGGTCATATTAACAAGTGTTCTAAGGGGTCTTGTTAAACAAACTAAAATTGAAAATTTTGTATTGAAAATAACAAACTCGAAGCCTTTAAAATTTGAAAACATAAGTTCCAAAAAAAATTTAATATAAAATTTTTATTTTTAATTTAATAACTAGTGCCGTTTCATTTCCCAAATAACTATTACTTAGTTAAGTAAAAAGAAAGAAGATAAACAAATAAAATACACATTTATATATGATATATGTGTGAAATAAATAAATATCCACAATATTGCAAATATTTAAATAAGTGAATGACAAAAAACTTATAAATACGCCACTAATTTGGACGAAAAATCTTAATAACTTTTTAATATTAAGATCAATGCGAAATGTGAAGTATGTATTAAGCAACAATAATTGAAATACAAAATATATAATTTTAATTAATAATTAAATCACATTTTTCAGTAAGAAAAGTAAAGGACAAAGTTGACTACAGTTGGAAGGAAATATATAAAAATAACTAAAATATCAAATAATTAATCAAATTGTTTTTTAACAAAAAGTAGATTACAACAATCACGTTCCTTTTGGTCTCTCTTGAATGTATAGATAGTCCACTTTGTTAGAGATTATAGAAATTTCTAATGCCATTAAGTTTTAAGTTTTTTAATTCTAGACTTCCTTCTTGATATTTTGTTTTTAATTTTAGTTCGTATAGGAGTCAGTGATTTTGGTGATCGATAAACGTTATAACTTCACATCAGTGATTAAACTGACTGACATTTTGATAATTCGAGTTATAACTTCACATCAATGATTAAATTGACTGACATTTTGATAATTCGAGGACTATATAACATCCTACTTCAATTACGTCAGGTTTAACTATATACTTTTATTCCTTAAAAATATTTTACACAAATTGATATTGCATCGTTTTAGCTGCACAAAATCTTAAATATGCTAACTTAACCTGAGAACAACACATTCCAAGAATACAAAATATTCATATATAATAGAAAAAATAATAGGAACTTTAGTAAAAAAAATTGTTATATAAATTATTCTTTATTGACGGTTTATGCAAATTAATACCTTACCTTTTTTGTTGCATAAAAATGCTACTTTACTGACTTGAAAGAAATGAAATATATTGAAATACTCCTCATTTCTTAAAAAAAAATAGAGAATTTCATTATTATGATTTTGTGTGAAAAATTATAGATTGATATAAATGTTTAACGTACGTTACATTGTTACATGTTCTAAAAATGTGTCTATATATACACAACTTCGATAATGGAAATTTTGAGAGAATCCTACCCGTTGACTTGATGAAATAAATGTAATAGTAATCATGTAGCTGAAAAAGATGGTAGCATTGTAATATTATCAACATCAAGTAGCAGAAAAAATTATTATGAGAAATAATCAAGAAAGAAAAGTACATTACACCATATATAGTCTTCTAGAAATATCAAATTCTAAGTACAAACTAAAAACTTCTTATTACTAACTAAGGTTAATAAGCATTGGTCTACTAAAAACAGATTCATTGAAATTCACCAAAATAATGTTAATAACCATTGTTGATTAAGCCACCTTAACTTTGAACCAGAATTGGCTATGTTGTTACAGCAGGCCTCCCTCCATACAATTCCACCCTTCCAATGTTTGATGAATAATAATATTTTTGAGAAGGCCTTGAGAAAATATGTGCCGGTATTCTTTGATGATATGCTCATCCTCTATAGTTCCTCATGGCCACTACTACACTTACAACACTTAGAAAGAATGGGTGCTACAGCAGCATCAATTGTTTGCTAGATGTTCATTTGGTCAGTTGGAGATATATTATCAAGAGAAGGGGTCACAAAAGAAAAATCTTAAGTGATGGCAGTGGTGGATTGGCCACAAGACCAGTGAACCTCAAATAACTGAAGGGTTTTTTTAGGCTTGACAGGATATTATCGAAGATTTATCAAGTCTTATGCGAGCATTGTTGGTCCTCTCACCGACTTGTTAAAAAAGGATGTTTTTAATTAGAGCACTTCAGCTGATGCATTATTTTACCAAGCAATTCTAGCAAGGATCATAATATGTCATAATCAATACACATCAAATAAGAATATAAAAACAACTTTAGAGAAAACCATATTGTAATGTTATTGTTTCAGTACAGAGTAATAAAATTCAAGAATTAGCTGAACATACAACACAAAAGACTTTCAAGAAAGATAATTGCAAGAGTCAAGTCCTTCATTTTAAAGGTTGTAATTCAAAGAGATAGGTTACAGCGACAGGTAAAACGTAATCAAATGACAAAGTTGAATTTAATAGGTAATAAAAAAAACTATAACAAATCAATAATAATTCATGTCACCCAAAATACAATTTTTCAAATGAAAAAGTTTACATATACACATTTCCAACCCTTGATTTGTTAGATGCATTTTTATTTTCTATTGCGAATACATTTATTAGCAATGAAGTTTCAATATCTAATTATGACAATTCTATTATAGAGCAATGTCTGTGTGCCCTTTAAAACTAAAGTTAGATCCTCCCAACTATTCTTTGAGCATAAATCTAATCCTTTAAGCAAACATGAATACTAAAAAACGTTAAACTCAATAAATAGCAACTTACCTGGATCCTCTGAAATGAATTGAAATATAAGGCAAGAAATGTAAGCTACCATATAACCTTTGATTGTTTTAGAAAGTAACTGTTTTTCAATTGAACATTGTAACATGTGAAAAGCTGATGCATGATACCTTGTTTGTCCTTTCATTATACAACACTTCAGACATTTGTGAGTTCTCACATCCAAGCGCTAGGACCTGCAAATGCAATGTCTCATAATACAAGCCAAATTCCAACAGTGAAAGTGTTTACTGGGTGTGGACAGAAATGTTCTCTCCTTTTTGAAGCAGTGATTGATTAATATTATACATGAATATGTACCTTCAATTTGTGCCAACAGTCTTCAATCACAGATAATAAAAATAGGAAAGACACAATGTTGTATACCAAGCATGTGAAAGTTGTCTATATGCAGTCAGCAAACTTGAACAATGAAACCCTTTGCTGCAACCATAAAAGGAAGAAATAAGAAATAGTTTAGGACGTTGGGAGTATTTATCATTTCATCAACTCTATTCAGAAATGCATCCTCAGTAACATGATTCACTTTTTCCACGTTCATCACTTATCTTGAATTTCTTCACTCTCCACATCCTTAGAAATACTACTATTATTTAACTTTTAAATTCTTGTTGGATATTTTTCTTATTTAAAAATTGAAGAACAAATACATTTAACTTTTCATCTAAGCATAAGCATAAACAACAAAGAAGAGAATAGATTTTCAAGAAGATAGAAACGATCCTCGCCAGCTTTACCTTATGTCCGGCGAGCAACTTAGTGAACTATAAACAAATCAACATACATTAAGTATCAAATAACATATGCTTAGAAATCAAGTGAAGTAACAAACTTGCTAGCAATCTTTTGCAGTAAATTATTGTAATCATATGGCAACAAAATCACAAACACACCACCGGAGATGTCTTGAGGTCATGATTCATGCTAAATCATTGAATGAACTTTTGGTGCTGGTGAGTTTATCCAAATCAAGAAAAAATAACATCATGCCCTATTAAAAAATAACGTTCAATTATTGCCTCTGTTGACTTAGACCAAGAAGTTGTACCTTGGTTTCAAATGATATAAAGACCTAATCCATTTCACAAGAGAGTTAGAGGTTGATTTTGGACCTTGTACTTATGGATCTAAATCATTGAATGAACTTTTAGTGCTAAGTATAAGCTCTATTGAATATTGTAATCAATTGTTGAATAGAGTAGTAGCTCTATTGTGAAGGGGGAAACCCTTGGAGGAGAGATTTCTCTCCTAGTTCTCAATAAAAGCATTCTTTCTTAGGAATCCAATTCTTGGGTTCCTAACAGAAGGACTAGTTAGGGAGCTGAATGTGAACATTCAGGTACTACAGCAGCATCTATATTTTGCTAAATTGTCAAAATGTTCGTTTGGTCAGTTGGAGATAGATTATCTTGGACGCATAGTATCAAGGGAAGGGGTCAAAATGGAAAAAACTAAAGTGATGGCAGTGGTGGATTGAGGGGTTTTTAGGCTTCACAGGATACTACCATAGATTTTTTAATCTTATGCGAGCACTACTGTTCCTCTCACCAACTTGTTAAAAAAAGATGCTTTTAATTGGAGCACTTCAGCTGATGCAAGCTATCACTTCTGCCCCAGTACTTGTTCTGCTTGATTTTTCTCAACTATTCATTCTAGAAACTGATGCATCGGGGACTGGAATAGGGACTGTATCGGGCCTACAGCAGAGACGTTGCTAGCTATCACCGAAGCCTTGGCCAAGTTCAGACATTATCTCTTGGGCCATAAATTTGTTATCAAGACAGATCAAAAAAAGCCTACTAGATCAGTCTCTACAAACACCATAACAACAAGCTTGGTCAGATAAATTCATTTCATTGGCTACGATTTTAAAATCGAGTACAAGCCAGGAAAAGAGAACATTGCTGCTGTTGCCTTATCAAGAGTCTTCATGATGACTTGGTCTGAGCCTCAATTCCAATTCTTCAAAGAGCTAAAAGAAGGAGTGATGGCAGACCTGGCTCTAAAAGAGATTGTTCAAAATGGTCAGCATCCAATCACTATAAAGTGAAGGATGGGCAGCTTTTTGTGAATGATATAGGCTGGGGATACCATCAAGTAACTATGCAATGAAGTGTACAAAGGTATAATACATACATCAAATCTTATTTCATCATGATCTTATGTTATAATATTATTCTCTAAAATATGTGTAAAACTTGTTTGTAACATCCGTCAGTCAGTGTATAGTATAGTAAAATATAACTACTTTTTTGATCAATTACGTTTTTCAGAATCGAATAGTCTACTTTTGTATCTTATAATTTTTTTTGTAAATAAAACGAATGATCTCATTATCCAAGGATTCAATGAAAAAATCGTTTAGAAACAAAATCAAACATACATTGGGAAGTGTTGATTTTAACAGAAACAGTTAATGTGAAAAATAAAAAATACAAAAATAATAGAACACTTAATAACTGTAAAAATATTATGTTACATTGTTATATTCAAAATGATACGTTACAATAAGCCTCGTGCAGGCAAAAAATTGAAATGTTAGATTAAAATGGACTACCTAATTACATGTTTGGTTCAAAAGTCTGCTTTCATCTTCTTTATCCAGCAGAAGTAAAAGAATGAATGAATGACCGACCAAATTATTTTTACTATCGACAGCAGCTTTCAAACTAACACAGACTCACAGACTGAATAATATCAACTTCAGTGGGAGGACATGCTTCAAATAACAATGAAGATAAATCTTCTGGAAGGTCGGAAAAAATGTCGGAAGGATCATAATCGCAAAATTCCTCTAAATGTTGTTGTCTACCAGAAATTTGGTCAGACTGTACTTGTTCCTTTCCGTGAAGTGTGTGACATGCTTCAAAGAATAATGAAGATAAATCTTCTGGAAGGTCGGAAAAAATGTCGGAAGGATCATTATCGCAAAATTCCTTTAAATGTTGCTGTCTATCAGAAATTTGGTCAGACTGTACTTGTTCCTGTTTGTGAAGTTTGTGAATAGGTTCAAGGACTAGGTGTGTTTCAACTGACGAAGACAAAACTGATGAATTCGATTTTTTTCTGCCACGTTTTTGCATTCCATTCTCCAATTTATATTTCAATTTCTGTGAATCAGTATTGCAATTTAATTTTAATAATACCACACAAATTTCACATGTTTATAAATAAAAGCAAGAGAATACTTAAAAATCACATGATGTCATAAATTTTGGAGTTTAAGGTCTTTATAGAAATTCACAAATCCTTCATAACTACATACAGGAATAAAGAAACGAACCTGCAAATGGCTAGCAATGTGTTCTCGGGTTAAACCCGGAACATCCATAATTTTGAGTATTTGTTTCGGCTTTGCCTCTGAAAAATACAGAATGCATGTAAGTTCAGTTATTAAAGAATAAAAACAAGGACAAGAAAAGAAAATAATTGAGAATGAATCTTACTATCAAGGCCTAATTGAGTGACCACTGTTACGAATTGATTATGCAACTGTTGAGTCCATGACCACCGGAACTTCTTTGCCGGGGGTGGATAATCATCATTATGATTATGATCTTCATCAATTGTTTGCATTGGAACATCGACTTGGTGTTCTCTCCCCCGTTTGTTGTTTATACGGAAGATGCCGTTCATATTTTGATTTTCATTAATAACAAGTCCTTTAACGACATGCTTCCACATATTCTTGAAATCATGTTCTTCCAACGGCTTAATCCAATAATCACATACACCTTTGTTTATAGTCTCCATGACAGAAGTTGTTGAGTAATGAGAAGACATGACTGCAAATTGACAAAAAAAAGTAGTAAGTACAAAGCTACGGTTCATTTTTAGATGAAACAATAAAAAAAAAACTTACAAATAACAGGAATTTGGTGGAATAAAAGAACGTGTTCAAGCAAGTGATAAGCAGTGCATTCTTGGAAATGGGTATCAATGAGTATTACATCAAAACAGCGTTTAGTTTGGTAAAGAAGATTGAATGCAAAAGAAGGCATGCAACAAGTGGTAACTGAAGGAAGAAAATATAAAAAGTCAAAAAAAGAAAAAGAAAAAGACAATCAAGAATAGAAGCATTATTATTGAGTAGTTAGTAATTACCTTGGTATTGAAATCGATTACCCATTGCGTGAAGGATGGGATGGTGAGTTGTGTCAAGATCAAGGGCGAGAACCCGTAGACCAATTGGGAATCGTTCTGGAAGTCTTGTTAGCGCCATCTTCAGAAACACGAGAACGAGAACGAAAGACACTAGACAACGATACGTTCACTCTTTTCTTGCGTTATACCAATAACACTGTTTCTCATTATTATATTGCTCGACATTGGGTCGGTTCGGGCCCAAGAACAACCGGCCCAAACGGCGAACCATCTTTTCTCCATTAAAGTTGAAACGATGGAGGTGGAGGTCGTCGTGGTTTGTCGCTGAGCCGGAGGGTACGAGTTGTGACTCAGAGTCAATACCAATATATTACTACTTTTGGCTCAGTACTTTACTTTAATTATATTATTATTATTATTATTATTATTATTATTATTATTATTACTATACATAGATGATGCACACTCTTCGCTTAGTATAGGTCATTTTTCTCACCTCGCCAAATTATTCTATCTTGATAAACTGACTCACCTAGTGGTGACATTTATTCTGTCGTCAAATAGATTATGGATCAAAGTAGAATTTCATTGCTTCTTGTGTTGCTGTACTAGTGTTGAGATAGTCATATTATCAAAGCTTGCATGCAAGTTAGGGGTTTAACCAATACACTAGAGTCACTTATCCACCTTTCATCTTATAGTGGGTTATTAGTTCCATCTCATACACTCAAACGACCACCTCCTTGAATAATGAATTTGACACTAGAGATACTTCTCCAAACAAAATTGGGGTTTTGTAAGTCTAGATATGAGGAAATCACTATAAGGAAAGTATCTAGCTTTGAGGAGTCGTGTTATTAGATTTTCGGCCATATTATTAATTGCCACTATTGTCTTGAAGTAGCTTTATAAGTTGCAAGAATGCTCTTCATTGTAAGAGCCTCATTTTCATTGGCCCTAAAAAACAAAAAGCAATTATATGCAGAAATGAGATAAGAATTTTATGGTTTAGATCCACGTATGAGAATTTGTGATGTGAAGATGAAGAAATTAGGGTTGAAGATGAAGGTTGTTGAGTTTTTATTAAAAAATTTCTGGTTGAAAATAAATATTATTGAGTTTTTATTATTTAATTTCTTTATTAATTAATTAATTAGTTTTAAATTTTTAATTAAATAATTAAACGAGTTAATAAAATGAATTTTAAATATTAAATATTGTCTAGTCAACAACAATTACACAATCACTATGTGCCACTTCATTCAAAATTAGTCATGTCCCCATTTTTTTACTAAAAAAGATTCATAAATGACTTTTTTAAAACTTGTTAGAATTTACAAGGGTATAAATAAAAAAAAATATTACAGGGACTAAAATCAAAACGAAGCATATTTACAAAGACCAAGAACATATTTAAACCAGCTTTTTTATTTATTTATAATTTCATTGCTATATTATTGGATTATTCTCTATTTTATCATTTTCAGGACTATTAATTTGATGATTTATACCCCCACTTTCTCAAATATCAACATATCATGCATGTCTTTCAAATGAAATACTCTTAAGCAGGTGGTGACATCATCTTATTCTTTCATCTTTTAGATATAGAGAAAACTTTGGTAAATAGATTCACCAGGTTTGTTTTGGTTCCGATTTTTTTTCTTCATTTTTTCATTAAAAACAACCATTTGTGAACAAAAATCATGCCCCAAGATTTAAGACGTTCTATATATTGGGTTTCTAATTTGGTTTTGGATACATATTTGAAATTCTATAACAAGGTTTGAATCTGGATGTTTCCTTTAGTAAATTGGATTTTCTTACCATGCATAGATAATTTTGGTTACTAATATTAATTTCTATTGTGACAAGAATTTGCATAGTTGATAGCAAACAAGATGGGTCATTAAAATAAGGTATTTAGGGTCATATCATTGTCTTCTTTCTCTTTTTCATCTTCCTCTATTGTGGTGTGTTATGAAAAGAGGAGTTATTTTTCCTTTTTTTGTTGAGTATTAGATGTTTGTTGAAATTTGTGATTATGGGTACAAGATTGCAACCCTTTTACATTTGGCTTAAGCTCCTTAAATTATTTGACTCTTCAGCAAGTTTACTTTTAGTAAGAGAAATAATTGCCTTTTAATTTTTAATATATTCTAACTTTAAAAACCTTTTACAAGGATTACGTATTTAAAGAAAAACCAAGAGAGACAGGTCCATGTTTTGAAGCAAAAGAAGCAGCAACAAAGAGGCTTCAAGATGAAAAAGTCTTTAAGGCCGAAAAGGTTTACTGTTCCATTTCTTTCTTCTTTTTTTGGTTTATATGCTATTCCATGGTTGTAATCACTTGATATACTCTTTGTTATGATCTAGATAATGTTGATGGTTCAATTGCATCAATGGATTAAAAAACAAGAGATAACAATACTAACAATGGTAATATTTAAGTGTTGTAAATGTATGACCGTATTCACACGGTAATAATTCATATAATTTTTTTTTCTTCTGAAGAATACAAATAATATTTATTTGTTTCAATATCATTTTTTCGCTTCTAATTTTTAGTTTATTCGAAGCAACTAATTTATGTCGTTGCAGATTATCTCTTCAATAGTTTCTATTGGAAGAAAGATGTTTTAGCATATAGTATACCTTACACCTTTTTGGGTAGATTTTTTTAAGGCCTTTTTTTGGTATGCTATTTCAAATTGCCTAAATCCAGTTCAATCCATTTTGATGTTATTGATATTGGACATTTTCATATAAGTGAATATTCAAATGACCTACTTTTACATCTTTCCATCTTTCATTGTTAGGACTTTGGCAAGTATGCGATATTTAATTATCTTGGTAGTTGTTGAACAACAGTTTTTCATGGATTGAGGAATATGATTTTTTTTTAAGTCCATTAGGCGTATCACATTGATACCATTTATTTTGTATTATTTGACTACTTTTGTTACATTTAAATTCTCATCCTATTTTTATAAAGTAATAGTTAGATTTTAGTAGTTTGAAGGAAGATAAATGGAACTATCATCTAGTCATTCTTAGTATTTTTATTTTTGAGAAGCCGCTGATATTTATCTACAAGATAGACATAAAAAATGTGTGAGTATCGAGATCAAATATTAATTCAAAATGTATAAGTATTGAGACCTTATAAAATGTGGGAATATCAATTATAATACAACCGTATAAACCATATACAAACTTTCAATAGTTAATTAGTTAAAAGATTAATATGTATTTAATTATTATTACTATTGTACTTTTTCAATATCTTCTAAATGAGGTAGAACCATGGGAGAACAAATAAGTACCTCGACCATTCCCTCTTCACTATTAAATGTAATGCAATATATAAGAAAAGTGTACAAAATACCCAAAATAATGGACTTTCGAAATTAATTAGCTAAAAGATAAATATGTATTAATTATTATTATTATTACTATTATGTTTTTCAATATCTTATAAATCAGACAAACCCATGGGAGGGCATGACCCTTTCCTTCTTCACTATCAAGTATCATGCAATAAATAGAAAAAAAGTGCAACATAGACTAATATATAATAATAATATGTATAAAAATTAAAAGGGGGAAATCATGCAATAATTTCTTTTATTTCTATGTTTTATTTAAATTTAATATAATAAAAATTAATTTCAGTAGTTATTGGAATAATAAATTAATGTTTTGTTGAATTATTAAATGTTAATAATGGTTAATTTTCATTTTTGATTATGTGATTTAACAATTATTTAATATTAAAGTAAATCATAAAAAACTAGTCCCTCCAATCCATCTATCAAAATTTTGAAATAAACGTAATTATGATATTTCTGTAATAGTTTATATTCTTATATTTACGGTAGTCATATTGTTGAATAAACTAATTAATCGATAGTTAATAGATATAATAATATAATAAATTTTTCAATATCTTCGAAATGGGTTGACCCATGTAAGGGCAAACAATTGCTCCGATTATTCTATGTGCAATATCAAGTATCATGCAATATATAGGAAAAAAATTAAAAATTATTTAATATTAAAGTAAATTATAAAAAATTGATTCATCTATCTACTGAAATTTTGGATTAAAAGTGATTATGATATTTTTATAGTGATTTATATTCTAATATTTATACAAGACAAATATTTTTTCAACTAATTAATTGAGAGTATATAGATATAATAATATAAAAAAAAAAAGTTCTAATATCTTCTAAATGGAGCAGACACATGGGAGAGCAAGCCAATGTAATGATCCATTCCTTTTTATTTTATATGACATATATTCAAAGATATTTTTATTTAAATTAAGCTAATTCATTGCATTATCCGTGCGAATGCACGGATTTTCAACTAGTTGGTTTTTAGAAATTTCTAAGTTTAGTCTTTTTGTAATTAATTTTTTCTTTTATTTTTGTTTATTATTCATTCTTTTTGTCAACTTTATATTAGTTATTTGTTTTCAGATAATGGTTGGGTTCCAAGCCCATTTCTTTTTTTTCCCCTTAATATTACTTGTTTTATTTCCCAATCTCTATTTATATTCTCTTAATAAAAATCAATTTTCCCTTTTAAAAAATTAATTTTATTAATAAATAAAGATTATTTAAAATCATGTTTATATTTTTGGGGTAAAATAAATATTTTTCTAGATAACATTAATTTTGCACATTTAGTTAAATGTGTCATTTTTTGAACGGATGTTGTAGAGTACTAATATATTTTCTACACATAACTAACTTTTGAACCCAAAATTTAGTTTCGAAGACCTTTCTTTTCTTCTTTTTTTAAAGGTTTTCTCAATGTTTTCCTTAACATATAAACAATGGTGGCAACTCCCAATTTTGAAAGAACTTATCACTATTTTCTTTCAATTTGCCATTTTCTGCCGCGACCCAACCTGATGCAACACCACCCCCTATCTATTGTAGGAAGAAGAAGAGAAAAAGTTTGAATTTGGGAGAGGTGGCTCATGTTGGAAGAGGTACTAATAGATATTACTCTTGCTACTACTATTCATAATTTGTAATTATGCAATGAAGTGTACAAAAATATTACGTCCAATCATATTTCAATGATGGTCTTTGTGCCATAATATTATTTCTTACAATATTTGTAATCTCATATTTCATGTTAGATTGAATTTCTAATTTAAAGAAAAGTACCTCTGAATGCATGAAAAAATAGTTCAAATTTGATAATACTCAACATTTTAATTTATTAGAGTGAAACAAGTATGATTTAGAGATTTTCTTCAGGGATAGTGTGGAATATTTGACTTAGATTTACAGTAGGCTCGAAATAACGTCTCACATAATTCTGATTTGCTTAAAAGAAACATTATTAGAAATGAGTAACTATGTAATGAAGTATTCAAAAATATATGTCCAATCATATTTCCAATGGTCTCGTGCCATATATTATTCCTTAAAATATTTGTATATGAATAAAATTTGTTTGTAATATTAGTACATAATAATAGAGTTAAAATAAAAGGTTACTTTTGAAAAAAATTTGCATTTGACAGATTCGAATGGTCCATAATTTTTAATCTTTGTTATAAATAAAAAGAATGAGATATAAAAATCATCGATCATCATTCCTATCAATATTTCATAAATATTTGAGTACGACATGAACCATATAATTAAATGTTTCATAAACATTTGAGTACAAAATGAACTATATAATTAATTTTTGTCATTAAACAAAAGACTATCAAAGAAATTTATTTGCATAAATAATCATTAACACTACTAAACTTATAACTCAAGATAAACTTGATTACATTTCAAGAATGAAGGAATATCTAAACACGACAGAGTTTGGATCAAATTTCTTTTTTCTTCATAGCGGTTTGTGTTGCCTTGAATTCTGTTATGCAACTTTGACATGTTTTGATGATGGGGTTGTGACTTGTTTTTTCAAATCTAGTTTTATCATTATTCTTCTTCTCTGTTTTTTGTTTTATGAATTCCTATATTTTTTTTATGGAATAATATGCTATATTATCGATTGAGTTGAAATTATTGGTTTTGAGTTGGAGAAGATATGAATTTTGGGTTAAAGATGAATTATTTTGGAGATGATGTGTTGTGATGAATCAACATTAAGTATAAATCTCATGTAGTGTCATGTCATCTATAATTAGCTGCATTAGTGTTTTTAAACAAAAAAGCTCATGAGGGACCTATATTGTTTGAGAAATTGATGGTTTGAGTAATTGCTGAAACACAAAGCTAAAAAATAAATGACAAGAACTAAAATCAAAGAAACCTATATTGTTGGTACCAAAAACATATTAAAGCCTATAATATATTAGTGTTATAATTAATTTTTATTGCAGGTTTGTTGTTTTTATTTAGTGATCTAATCTGTACCGAATATGCGGTGAAATAGAAGTAATTGAAAGACATTATAAAAGAGAACAATCGATTGGAGGCATTTAATTGTGATATAATAACAAATTGAAAATGTAATGTAATTGAAATTGATTTATTGTAGCATTAACGTGAGAACAAAAGCGTTGGAAGACTTCCACTTGAAAGGAAGAATGCTTGTAATTATCCCTAATAATCTTAACATTAGTAAAGACTATATACTAAAAATATAACTCATTCCATACACATTATACACCATCAAAATTATCAAGGTAGTGTTGTATCGTATAAAAATTATCAAAATCTATATGAACTATATATGGTTTATTTTAAATAAAAAATAGGAAGGTAGTGTTAATAGATTTTCGGTCAAAACAAGTGATTGAATTCAAGTGATTAAGGAATTTCAGATAAGAACAAATCATTTGGAAGCTTGAAGGATCCATGTTTAGCATATTGGAGGCCCGCTATGATTTTTTTGAGTGAAACGTAAGGGGTCACATCCCAAAGGAAACAAAAATAAAGCTAGAAGTCCATAAGAAAAACTACTGAACACAACATGGCGAAGGACGAGGATTCATGTCTAATATCAAAAACATGGTCCGTTTGAGGAGAAGAAAGACCAAATATTTGCTACTTGATTGGCTTCACAATAAACATGAGATATCTTAAAGTGATCCAACTTTTCAAGGACATCATTTATACAAGTGACAAGACTATAACATAAATGTGTATTAGAGCTATTCTTCAAAATTAAGGACCCCAATACTACTTGAGAGTCTGATTTGATATCAATATTTCTAAACTCTTTGGAAAAGTCCTGCTCAAAAGCCATCATATATACATGACCCAAATTCTGCCATTGAAATCGTGTATACCGATAATGCATAAGAGTGGTCAAATATGAGTACACCAATATGATCACAAACCACTCATCCACAAGTTGTCATTTCATTCGAGTTTTGAAATGCGCCATCTTCAATCTCCTTTAAGAGCCCCAATCCATCCCTAGATTAATGTCAAGCAAACCAACCTTGAGAGGTAGCAGTCACACTTGTTAGAAGAGCCTGATTTAAATGAGTATTGGACAAAATATGCAATTTTTGTCCCTTACTCAACTATGCGACAATTTTTTGTCACCTAAACAGATTATCTAAAATACCAAAATACTTTTTTACTTTCTACTGAAAAAACATTTTATCTTCTTCATCTCTCTTCTCTTCCTCTCCCTCTTATCTATTTCTATCATGTCTCTTTGTTGTTGTATCATCTCTCTCCTCCCCCCTCTCTCAACTATTTCCCTATCTATCTCTATTCTCTCCCCCATCCCACTCTCTCCTTTATCTACGTCCCTTTCTCTCCACTCTATCAATATTTATCGCCATAAAAGTCTATAAATATCATAAAGGACATTGTAGTAAATTTCACATTATTTTGTTTATTGTCCATCAAATATTGTACAATACAAAAAATTTGTCAAGTCCCGTACTTACTCTTTTGTATATCAAACGGATCCATTTGGAAATATACTTTTGATAGTGTTAAAGATGAAAAAAAAAATTATAAAAGAGTAATCTAAAAAAAAAAAGAATAATTATAATTTGTAGATGTAAGGTATCTTCAAATTTTGGCTATATAATGTTATACTTTTGTAATCTCTAAAATTTGAGTTTAATGACTATGCACCAAATAGTTTTACCTCGTCATTTAATACCCATGGTCTTGTGATGTAGTACTATTTTATAATCGTATTTTAAACAAAATTATCGTACTCTTCTTTTTTATCAATAATTATTGTATACTATATTTTTATTGGTAGTCTGTGGATCAGACGCAACATGATCAGAGTAACTTGGATCAGAGGCAACATGATCAAAGGAACTTGGATCAGAAGCAAAAATAAGAAAACAACACCAAAGGTAGAAGAAAGAGAACAACACCAGAGGCATGAAATAAGAAACAACACCATAGGCAGAAATAAGAGAACAACACTAGAGGCAAAAAAAATAGGAAACAACACCAGAGGCAGAAAAATAGAAAAACTACAAAGGCGAGGGTGAAAGAGCATCCAAGACATGCACATTTGCCTTTAGTAACATGATTCACACATTAAACGACAATTCTTTACTCAAAATCCTGAGAGTTCCTAAACTTCTAACACAACATTCATGCAATCCAAACAAACAACATACATGACATTTTAAAATCATTTGGGTGCAATTTCAAAACACCTATATGCTAAAAATTTCATTTCCTCACGCTCTTAATGCTTCTAACTTGTAAGTTAGATGATAATATAATAATAGTGAAAGTAACAAAATAAAAAGATAAGTCATATCAAAGATCATCGCCAGAGTAGTTTGAGATAATAACTAATAAAAAAAGAGAAGACTATATAATGAAATGTCAAAATGAAAATGTGAAATGTTTGTTCTCCCTAAAAAAAGTACATTCATTTTCATATAGGAAAGAGCTAAGGGTGCCTTAAATTTTGACAATATCACTAATTATTATTATACCATAAATGAATGTTGAAAAATATTTAGAAAAAGTTGCAGTGTACAAATCAAAAAATTAAAATTCAATTATCAAGAATCCAACAATCAACCACTAAATTTATAAAATAAAAATAAAAAAACATTTATTTTAATCTCTACGAAATAAAATGACTCTACTTTCATTGTGGTATCAAGGAATAATATTTGTATTTCAATCTTTTTTTTTGTGTGTACGTGCAAATTCTTAAAAAAATTGAAAAATCAAACTAAAAAAATAATCTTTAAGTATAATAATTACAAAAAAAAACTTATCAAAATTTTAAAAAGGACAATTGAAGTATTCTATATGTGTTGGAAAACTGAAAGACATTTATCCAAAAATGAATTGTATTGAAAATAACAAACTCGAAGCATTTAAAATTTAAAAACATAAGTTCCAAAAAAAATTTAATATAAAATTTTTA
>JBBPBP010009779.1:64636588-64661856 GCA_037974735.1 Cicer chorassanicum | reverse complement strand
ATAAAAAGAAAGAAGATAAACAAATAAAATACACATTTATATATGATATATGTGTGAAATAAATAAATATCCACAATATTGCAAATACTTAAATAAGTGAATGACAAAAAACTTATAATACGCCAATAATTTGGACGAAAAATCTTAATAACTTTTTAATATTAAGATCAATGCGAAATGTGAAGTATGTATTAAGCAACAATAATTGAAATACAAAATATATAATTTTAATTAATAATTAAATCACATTTTTCAGTAAGAAAAGTAAAGGACAAAGTTGACTACAGTTGGAAGGAAATATATAAAAATAACTAAAATATCAAATAATTAATCAAATTGTTTTTTAACAAAAAGTAGATTACAACAATCACGTTCCTTTTGGTCTCTCTTGAATGTATAGATAATCCATTTTGTTAGAGATTATAGAAATTTCTAATGCCATTAAGTTTTAATTTTTTTAATTCTAGACTTCCTTCTTGATATTTTGTTTTTAATTTTAGTCCGTATAAGAGTCAGTGATTTTGGTCTTGACTCGGTAAAAAACTTAAATTAGTTAACGAAATAAGAGTCACTAAAAGAGACAGTTTACTGTCAAAATGATCGATAAACGTTATAACTTCACATCGGTGATTAAACTGACTGACATTTTGATAATTCGAGTTATAACTTCACATCAGTGATTAAATTGACTGACATTTTGATATTTCGAGGACTATATAACATCCTACTTCAATTACGTCAGGTTTAACTATATACTTTTATTACTTAAAAATATTTTACACAAATTGATATTGCATCGTTTTAACTGCACAAAATCTTAAATATGCTAACTTAACCTGAGAACAACATATTACAAAAATACAAAATATTCATATATAATAGAAAAAATAATAGGAACTTTAGTAAAAAAAATTGTTATATAAATTATTCTTTATTGACGGTTTATGCAAATTAATACCTTACCTTTTTTGTTGCATTAAAATGTTACTTTACTGACTTGAAAGAAATGAAATATATTGAGATACTCCTCATTTCTTAAAAAAAAATAGAGAATTTCATTATTATGATTTTGTGTGTAAAATTATAGATTGATATAAATGTTTAATGTACGTTACATTGTTACATGTTCTAAAAATGTGTCTATATATACACAACTTCGATAATGGAAATTTTGAGAGAATAGTAGCAGAAAATTATTATGAGAAATAATCAAGAAAGAAAAGTACATTACACCATACTTAGTCTTCTAGAAATATCAAATTCTAAGTACAAACTAAAAACTTATTATTACTAACTAAGGTTAATAAGCATTGGTCTACTACAAACAGATTCATTGAAATTCACCAAAATAATGTTAATAACCATTGCTTATTAAGCCACCTTAACTTTGAACCAGAATTGGCTATGTTGTTACAGCAGGCCTCCCTCCATACAATTCCACCCTTCCAATGTTTGATGAATAATAATATTTTTGAGAAGGCCTTAAGAAAATATGTGCGGGTATTCTTTGATGATATGCTCATCCTCTATAGTTCCTCATGGCCACTACTACACTTACAACACTTAGAAAGAATGGGTGCTACAGCAGCATCAATTGTTTGCTAGATGTTCATTTGGTCAGTTGGAGATATATTATCAAGAGAAGGGGTCACAAAAGAAAAATCTTAAGTGATGGCAGTGGTGGATTGGCCACAAGACCAGTGAACCTCAAATAACTGAAGGGCTTTTTAGGCTTGACAGGATATTATCGAAGATTTATCAAGTCTTATGCGAGCATTGTTGGTCCTCTCACCGACTTGTTAAAAAATGATGTTTTTAATTGGAGCACTTCAGCTGATGCATTATTTTACCAAGCAATTCTAGCAAGGATCATAATATGTCATAATCAATACACATCAAATAAGAATATAACAACAACTTTAGAGAAAACCATATTGTAATGTTATTGTTTCAGTACAGAGTAATAAAATTCAGGAATTAGCTGAACATACAACACAAAAGACTTTCAAGAAAGATAATTGCAAGAGTCAAGTCCTTCATTTTAAAGGTTGTAATTCAAAGAGATAGGTTACAGCGACAGGTAAAACGTAATCAAATGACAAAGTTGAATTTAATAGGTAATAAAAAAAAACTATAACAAATCAATAATAATTCATGTCACCCAAAATACAATTTTTCAAATGAAAAAGTTTACATATACACATTTCCAACCCCTGATTTGTTAGATGCATTTTTATTTTCTATTGCGAATACATTTATTAGCAATGAAGTTTCAATATCTAATTATGACAATTCTATTATAGAGCAATGTCTGTATTCTTTGAGCATAAATCTAATCCTTTAAGCAAACACGAATACTAAAAAACGTTAAACTCAATAAATAGCAATTTACTTGAATCCTCTGAAATGAATTGAAATATAAGGCAAGAAATGTAAGCTACCAAATAACCTTTGATTGTTTTAGAAAGTAACTGTTTTTCAATCGAACATTGTAACATGTGAAAGGCTGATGCATGATACCTTGTTTGTCCTTTCATTATACAACACTTCAGACATTTGTGAGTTCTCACATCCAAGCGCTAGGACCTGCAAATGCAATGTCTCATAATACAAGCCAAATTCCAACAGTGAAAGAGTTTACTGAGTGTGGAAAGAAATGTTCTCTCCTTTTTGGAGCAGTGATTGATAAATATTATATATGAATATGTACCTTCAATTTGTGCCAACAGTCTTCAATCACAGATAATAAAAATAGGAAAGACACAATGTTGTATACCAAGCATGTGAAAGTTGTCTATATGCAGTCAGCAAACTTGAACAATGAAACCCTTTGCTGCAACCATAAAAGGAAGAAATAAGAAATAGTTTAGGACAGAGGGAGTATTTATCATTTCATCAACTCTATTCAGAAATGCATCCTCAGTAACATGATGATCTGATTCAGTTTTTCCACGTTCATCACTTATCTTGAATTTCTTCACTCTCCACATCCTTACAAATACTACTATTATTTAACTTTTAAATTCTTGTTGGATATTTTTCTTATTTAAAAATTGAAGAACAAATACATTTAACTTTTCATCTAAGCATAAGCATAAACAACAAAGAAGAGAAGAGATTTTCAAGAAGATAGAAACGATCCTCGCCAGCTTTACCTTATGTCCGGCGAGCAACTTAGTGAACTATAAACAAATCAACATACATTAAGTATCAAATAACATATGCTTAGAAATCAAGTGAAGTAACAAACTTGCTAGCAATCTTTTGCAGTAAATTATTGTAATCATATGGTAACAAAATCACAAACACACCACCGGAGATGTCTTGAGGTCATGATTCATGCTAAATCATTGAATGAACTTTTGGTGCTGGTGAGTTTATCCAAATCAAGAAAAAATAACATCATGCCCTATTAAAAAATAACGTTCAATTATTGCCTCTGTTGACTTAGACCAAGAAGTTGTACCTTGGTTTCAAATGATATAAAGACCTAATCCATTTCACAAGAGAGTTAGAGGTTGATTTTGGACCTTGTACTTATGAATCTAAATCATTGAATGAACTTTTAGTGCTAAGTATAAGCTCTATTGAATATTGTAATCAATTGTTACATAGAGTAGTAGCTCTATTGTGAAGGGGGAAACCCTTGGAGGAGAGATTTCTCTCCTAGTTCTCAATAAAAGCATTCTTTCTTAGGAATCCAATTCTTGGGTTCCTAACAGAAGGACTAGTTAGGGAGCTGAATGTGAACATTCAGGTACTACAGCACCATCTATATTTTGCTAAATTGTCAAAATGTTCGTTTGGTCAGTTGGAGATAGATTATCTTGGACGCCTAGTATCAAGGGAAGGGGTCAAAACGGAAAAAACTAAAGTGATGGCAGTGGTGGATTGAGGGGTTTTTAGGCTTCACAGGATACTACCATAGATTTTTTAATCTTATGCGAGCACTACTGTTCCTCTCACCAACTTGTTAAAAAAAGATGCTTTTAATTGGAGCACTTCAGCTGATGCAAGCTATCACTTCTGCCCCAGTACTTGTTCTGCTTGATTTTTCTCAACTATTCATTCTAGAAACTGATGCATCGGGGACTGGAATAGGGACTGTATCGGGCCTACAGCAGAGACGTTGCTAGCTATCACCGAAGCCTTGGCCAAGTTCAGACATTATCTCTTGGGCCATAAATTTGTTATCAAGACAGATCAAAAAAAGCCTACTAGATCAGTCTCTACAAACACCATAACAACAAGCTTGGTCAGATAAATTCATTTCATTGGCTACGATTTTAAAATCGAGTACAAGCCAGGAAAAGAGAACATTGCTGCTGTTGCCTTATCAAGAGTCTTCATGATGACTTGGTCTGAGCCTCAATTCCAATTCTTCAAAGAGCTAAAAGAAGGAGTGATGGCAGACCTGGCTCTAAAAGAGATTGTTCAAAATGGTCAGCATCCAATCACTATAAAGTGAAGGATGGGCAGCTTTTTGTGAATGATATAGGCTGGGGATACCATCAAGTAACTATGCAATGAAGTGTACAAAGGTATAATACATACATCAAATCTTATTTCATCATGATCTTATGTTATAATATTATGCTCTAAAATATGTGTAAAACTTGTTTGTAACATCCGTCAGTCAGTGTATAGTATAGTAAAATATAACTACTTTTTTGATCAATTACGTTTTTCAGAATCGAATAGTCTACTTTTGTATCTTATAATCTTTTTTGTAAATAAAACGAATGATCTCATTATCCAAGGATTCAATGAAAAAATCGTTTAGAAACAAAATCAAACATACATTGGGAAGTGTTGATTTTAACATAAACAGTTAATGTGAAAAATAAAAAATACAAAAATAATAGAACACTTAATAACTGTAAAAATATTATGTTACATTGTTATATTCAAAATGATACGTTACAATAAGCCTCGTGCAGGCAAAAAATTGAAATGTTAGATTAAAATGGACTACCTAATTACATGTTTGGTTCAAAAGTCTGCTTTCATCTTCTTTATCCAGCAGAAGTAAAAGAATGAATGAATGACCGACCAAATTATTTTTACTATCGACAGCAGCTTTCAAACTAACACAGACTCACAGACTGAATAATATCAACTTCAGTGGGAGGACATGCTTCAAATAACAATGAAGATAAATCTTCTGGAAGGTCGGAAAAAATGTCGGAAGGATCATAATCGCAAAATTCCTCTAAATGTTGTTGTCTACCAGAAATTTGGTCAGACTGTACTTGTTCCTTTCCGTGAAGTGTGTGACATGCTTCAAAGAATAATGAAGATAAATCTTCTGGAAGGTCGGAAAAAATGTCGGAAGGATCATTATCGCAAAATTCCTTAAAATGTTGCTGTCTATCAGAAATTTGGTCAGACTGTACTTGTTCCTGTTTGTGAAGTTTGTGAATAGGTTCAAGGACTAGGTGTGTTTCAACTGACGAAGACAAAACTGATGAATTCGATTTTTTTCTGCCACGTTTTTGCATTCCATTCTCCAATTTATATTTCAATTTCTGTGAATCAGTATTGCAATTTAATTTTAATAATACCACACAAATTTCACATGTTTATAAATAAAAGCAAGAGAATACTTAAAAATCACATGATGTCATAAATTTTGGAGTTTAAGGTCTTTATAGAAATTCACAAATCCTTCATAACTACATACAGGAATAAAGAAACGAACCTGCAAATGGCTAGCAATGTGTTCTCGGGTTAAACCCGGAACATCCATAATTTTGAGTATTTGTTTCGGCTTTGCCTCTGAAAAATACAGAATGCATGTAAGTTCAGTTATTAAAGAATAAAAACAAGGACAAGAAAAGAAAATAATTGAGAATGAATCTTACTATCAAGGCCTAATTGAGTGACCACTGTTACGAATTGATTATGCAACTGTTGAGTCCATGACCACCGGAACTTCTTTGCCGGGGGTGGATAATCATCATTATGATTATGATCTTCATCAATTGTTTGCATTGGAACATCGACTTGGTGTTCTCTCCCCCGTTTGTTGTTTATACGGAAGATGCCGTTCATATTTTGATTTTCATTAATAACAAGTCCTTTAACGACATGCTTCCACATATTCTTGAAATCATGTTCTTCCAACGGCTTAATCCAATAATCACATACACCTTTTTTTATAGCCTCCATGACAGAAGTTGTTGAGTAATGAGAAGACATGACTGCAAATTGACAAAAAAAAGTAGTAAGTACAAAGCTACGGTTCATTTTTAGATGAAACAATAAAAAAAAACTTACAAATAACAGGAATTTGGTGGAATAAAAGAACGTGTTCAAGCAAGTGATAAGCAGTGCATTCTTGGAAATGGGTATCCACGATAATGATGTCAAAAGACGGTTTAGTTTGGTAAAGAAGATTGAATGCAAAAGAAGGCATGCAACAAGTGGTAACTGAAGGAAGAAAATATAAAAAGTCAAAAAAAGAAAAAGAAAAAGACAATCAAGAATAGAAGCATTATTATTGAGTAGTTAGTAATTACCTTGGTATTGAAATCGATTACCCATTGCGTGAAGGATGGGATGGTGAGTTGTGTCAAGATCAAGGGCGAGAACCCGTAGACCAATTGGGAATCGTTCTGGAAGTCTTGTTAGCGCCATCTTCAGAAACACGAGAACGAGAACGAAAGACACTAGACAACGATACGTTCACTCTTTTCTTGCGTTATACCAATAACACTGTTTCTCATTATTATATTGCTCGACATTGGGTCGGTTCGGGCCCAAGAACAACCGGCCCAAACGGCGAACCATCTTTTCTCCATTAAAGTTGAAACGATGGAGGTGGAGGTCGTCGTGGTTTGTCGCTGAGCCGGAGGGTACGAGTTGTGACTCAGAGTCAATACCAATATATTACTACTTTTGACTCGGTACTTTACTTTAATTATATTATTATTATTATTATTATTATTATTATTATTCCATAAGTCAGCATGCTGCCAAATTCTTATGTTAGATGGGCAATTAAAAAAGAGATGTATATTGTCGTCATCTATTGTGTCCCATAAGGCACAAGGTCTGGGACAACTAACACCACACTCTCGGAACCGAAATGTAGTCGAGAGACAACCGCAAAGCAACCTCCACAATAAAGCTGGTTGTTGTGCCTATAAGTCTTCAACCAGCTCCTAGTCACTGTGCACATAAGCCTATCAGCCAATCTACTAGTCATTGTGCCTGTAAGCCTTCAGCCAACTGCCAACCAATTTGCCTGTGACTCTTCAACCAACTTCATCAACTCCCAGTATGTCAAGGCTGATAAGCTTGCAAACTTGAATAACAAGCTTCACCCTTTGTCTTCTAATATTCCCCAAAAAACTTGAGATTGGAATATGTTGAACAATCCAAGCTTGCTAATAAATGATTTGAAAATATCTGGCAACAATCTTTTAGTGAAGAAATCAGTCAGTTGGTTGTGTCCTTTAATTGGTAGTAGTTTTAAATTCCCATTTTGAGCCTTCTCTCTAACAATATGACAATCAATGTCTAGATGTTTTATCCTCTCATGAAAAATTGGATTGGCTGCAATTTGTATTGCATTGAGGTTGTCACAAAATAAAGTTGGTGTCTTTTTGAGCCTTATCTTCAGGTCTAGAAGCAAGTATATGATTCATTGAAGTTCACTAGTGGCAGTTGCAAGTGTCCTATACTCAGCCACTGATGATGATTTGGCTACTATTGTTTGCTTATTAGTCTTCCAACTTATTAATGAGTTTCCTAAGAAGATACTACTTCCAAAATATGATCTTCTAGTGTTCTTGCATGTTCTCCAGCCAGCATCACTTAAACCACTAAGTTGTAGTTCTGAGTCCCTTGGAAAAATAAGTCTTTGTTATGGTGCCTTCTTCAAATACCTTAGGATTCTTATGGATGCTTGATGATGTGTTTGTGTTGGTTTTGACATGAATTGGCTTAGTTGTTGAACATATAGGTAATGTCTAGCCTTATTGTTGTTAATAGAGCAGACTCCTAACAAGTCTTCTATACTCAGATGCATTAGTCAATGGTGTGGCATCCTCTTGGTGTTGCCTAAGATTATAGTCAATTGGAGTGTTGGTTGGCTTGCATCCCAACATTCTTGTTTATGTGAGCAAATCTAAACAATATTTCCTTTTAAATATGCAAATCCCCCTCTGAGACAGTGCTACTTCAATTCTTAGAAAGTACATGAGCTTTCCAATGTCTTTAATCCCAAAATTGTTGTGAAGAATATGTTTGATCTCTTGAAATTCTGACAAATCATTTTCAGCCAAGATTACATAATCAACATAGATGGTCATGGCTGTGAAGGACTCTTTCCTTTGCTTGACAAAAAGTGAATGGTCTAAATGAGCCTGGCTGAATCCTGCTTTGAGTAATGTTCCCAACAACTTCTAATGCCACTGTCTATTTTCCTGTTTCAAACCATACAAATACTTTGTCAATTTACATACTTGGTTTGGCAAGCTAGAGGTTATACCTAGAGGAAGGCAAATACACACATCCTCATTGAGGTCACCGTGTAAAAAGGCATTATCTATGTCTAGTTGGTGCAAGTACCAATTATTGTTGGATGCCAAGTCTAACAAAGTCCGGACTGTGGTAATCTTTGTGACTGGACTGAAAGTGTCAAAATAGTCCAATCCTTATCTCTGGTTGTATCCCTTTAGCAACCAACCTAGCCTTCTATTTATTTATGCTTCCATCTGGTTTCCTTTTGATTTTGTACACCCATCTGCTCCCTATGGGATTAACACTTGGTTATTGTTAGCTTGTTGAGCTTTCAATTCTTCAAATATTTCCTTATTCGAATAATCACACTTGCTAGGTGCTTTATAACTTGTAGGTTTAGTTTCTCCTAACACAGATAAGTTGAAACTGTGCTACAAGAGAGAAAAATTGTTATGTGAAACAAACTTTGAAATAGGATAAGGTGTACTTAGCCTGTGTTTGTTATTGGTATTGGTTTTGCAAACATAATCTTCTAGATATGCTAGTCTACTGGTGACATGATTGGATTTTCTTGGAAAGTTATGTGGTACCGGTGTCATGACAAGAAATTGGATGATGGTCTTGATTGACTGAACTGCTTCTAGAATCAGATTACAAACTGTCAACACCATCAGATGTTGCTGACCGTGAAACGTGTTTCATTGATTGTAACCTTGTTTTATTCAACTTTACAATCATCAAATTTGATTGCTTCAATATACTCCCAATTAATAGTTGGAGTAGTATCACAATCACCTTTATAAGGAAGAATGAGTTCTTCAAATTGAACATCTCTAGAAACAACACTTCTTTGGTGTTCATATAAAAAGAACATAGCCCTTTGTTCCTGCTTTGTAGCCAAGAAATATAGATTTCCTGGCCCTTGGGTCAAACTAGAAACGATGAGAGGTTAGATTAGAAGCATAACATAAACACCCAAAGACTCTTAATTCATTCAAAACAGGCAAACATTTAGGAAGGCACTCAAATGGTGACTTATTACTTAATAAATGGGTAGGCGTTTTGTTTATTAAATGTACTGCATGTCCAATGGCATAAGGCCAAAAATGCTTAGGAAGGTTAAATTGAAAGAGAAGAGCACCTTGCCATTTTGTTGTGGATTCTCAACACAAGAAGTTTGATGCACTATCCCTTTACTAGAATAATAATCTGGCATAAGGAACTCAACACCATATCAGTTCTTATGACCTTCAAATCTAAATTACATTAAGTTTTAATCATCATAATGAATCTATCAATATGAATCCAGGTTTCAGATTTGTGCTTCATAAAAACCACCCAAAGGTACGTAGTGCTATCATCAAGAATAGTAAGAAAATATTTGAAATTTTGCCTAGACTGAATAGCAAAAGGACCTTATATATCAGCATGTATCAAATGTCCATTACAAGTAATATCATGAAAAGCATTACTAAAAATCTTGATACATTGATTGGGAGCATGCCGTAAACGAAAATGCCAAAGAGAAGACTTAGGAATAGTTCTAAAAGAAATATTATTCACATAAAAAGTATCTTTACAATCAACATCATTTAATTGACTACGTGTTCAGTAATACAAGCCATTGATCAGCTAAGTTATACCAATCTTCTTGAGACTCTTCAAATCCTATATCACACAGGAATCAAACAAAAATGTGATGTTGCAATGGAAAGATTCACATAATTTAGATATAGAAATAAGGTTAAAAGAAAGTTGAGGTAAATACAAGAAATTATGCAACCTGATCTTATCTATCAAAACAATGTACATGCATGACTAGGAATGGCAACATTGCCATTAGGAAGTCTATTCCTTATAGGTTTTATTTTAATAGATTTTAAAAAATTATTGATATCAAAACAAATATGATCAAAACAAATAAAGTCAAATTCACATTAAATTCTCCTAATTCAATATGAGTCGAAGAATGTCCGCCATACATTTCAAACTTTATTTCAACTTATTTGACTACTTAATGAAATATCTTTCTTGTAAAAAAAAAAATTGTTTACATTTACTTTATTTTCTGTATTTTTACAAATTAATCACTCAACTTTGTAAAAAAAAGTAGTTATCCTTTGTTTTTAATTAAATAATAAATATACAGGAAAAAAAAAGTAGAAGGAAGAAGAGTAAACTTTGGTTCAAATTTGTTTTCAAGTTCAATTTTTTTTTTCTTTATCTGCTTTTAAAAATAGATTAATAACAAAACAAACAAAAAGGTTAGTAAATGTAGGTTCAATTTTATTTTTCAAGATCACTTTTTTTCTTTGACTTATTTTGTTTTTCTGTTTTTAAAAATAGAAGAATAAACAGGAAAAAAAGAAGGAAGGAGAAGAGTAAACATTTAGTGACAAGTTCTCACTTATCAAAATTTCAAAATAATTATCATAAACGAGATAAATTGTCAATGATGAGTTTGAACTATCATACACGCGGCAAGTTATTACTAATTAAAAAATTCAAAATAATTATCATATACGAGACAAATTTTTATTGATAAAAAATTTAAAATAACTATTTTACGGGTGACAAATTGTCACTTATGAGATTAAACTATTATACACGGAACAAGTTATTGCTGATAAAATTTTAAAATTAATATTATACACGAGATAAGTTCTCACAAATAATATTTTAAAATAACTATCATACACGGGATAAATTGTCACGGGTGGGATTGAATTACCATACACAATATAAGTTCTCAATGATAAAAATTTCAACAAAAGAAACTATCATATACAAGATAAATTGTCACTTATGGATTAAACTACCATACTCGTAACAAGTTCTCGATGATAAAAATTTCAAATTAAATATCACATAAACAAATTATCATTTATGAGATTGAACTATCATACACGAGACAAATTATCGCTAATAAAAATTTTAAAATAATTATCATACACAAGATAAATTTTCACTTATAAAAGTATCAAAATAGTTCTCATACACGGAACAATTTGTCACTGATGAAATAAAAATATCAAAATAATTATCATACAGGAGACAAATTATCACTTATGATATTGAACTATCATTACACATGATACCTTCTCACTGATAAAAATTCTAAAATAACTATCATATATGGGACAAATTGTCGTGTTGGGATTTAACAATCATACACGAGATAAGTTTCACTGATTAAAATTTTTAAAATAATTATCATAAACAAGACAAGTTTTCACAGATAAAAATTTCAAAATAATTATCATACACAGGACAAGTTGTCACTTATGAGATTGAGCTATCATACATGGAAAAATTCTCATTGATTAGAAATATCAAAATTATCATCATACATGGTATATGTTCTCACTGATAAAAATTTCAAAATTATTATTATACACAGAACAAATTGTCATTTATGAGATTGAACTATCATACACGGGAAATGTTCTCACTAATAAAAATTTCAAAATTATTATAATAAATTGTCACTTATGAGATTGAACTATCACATACGGGACAAGTTCTCACTTTGGCGAGTTTGGACTTGAGCTGTCATTACAGGTACAAGAACGATACTTTCACAATTTAATAATAATAAATTTATAACTGTTACTTTTTTTATTAATTTATGGCTGTTAGTTTTTTTTTTTTTAATTTATGACCGTTGGCTTTTTTTTTACCATTAATTTGTATATGAAATACATTTTCAAATCTTGCTCTTCGGCATATCTTTGAAGTTTGTCGAGTAGACGTTTTGAAAGACGCAGTTTTTCATACCTTTTTATTAATGTGATTGGCTGGGGATCGAGTAGACGTTTTGTCGTTTATTATAAACCACATTTTTTTTTTCCACATATATTAAGAAAAATAGATAGTGAATTATTTAATGTGTTAATTTTAGGCTAAATTATTTTTTTGTCCCTTAATTTTTTTTCATGTTTCATTTTGATCCCTTAATTAATTTTCGTTATATTTTAGTCCCTTAAATATCATTTTGTTAGCCTCTTTAGTCATTTTCATTAATTTTATTGAAAAAATGTTATATCATGACTACATGTCACTTTGGTCGGGTGACTTGGTCGTCTAAATCATCCATCAATATCTCTCTCCAATAAACACACTCAACAATGCTAGATTTTTTTTATTTATGAACATCTAATAACAGCACTTTAAACCTCACATCTCATATCCAAATGTCAAACATTAACTCTCTCAATTTTCTCTCTCTCTCTCTCTATGTACCATTAAACATTAAACCATCTCTCCAAATCAAACCACATTCTCATCTTAAATCCAACACCACCAAACCAAAAAGGAAATATATCTTAATTAGATAAAACTCAAATCTTTCCCTCCTAAATTCATCTTTTTTTTCAAACTCGGGTCATATTCAAAGAGAAATAACTCTAAAATAAAGAAGAAAGGAAGAAGATATAGGACAACCACTAAAATGCATCTTTCTCTATTTTAATTTTGGGTTTCTTTAGACATAAACATCAAGAAAAACAACAACAACAAAATAGCCAAAAAAAATCATCCAACAAATCAAAATCAAACCTTGAAGAATCTTCAACACAAAAGAAGAAGGTGAGCCTTAATTTTATGCATTGATGTTCCTAAAATATCATTTATATATGAATGTAGCAACAACAAAATTCATTTTTCAAGATAAATTAGTAGTGTGGATAGGGAGTTTGCTTGAAAAAATAATAATAAATGCAGCTAGTAATTTGAAATAGTGCTTATATTTAAGGATAAGAGGTAATATTAGTTTATGGATCTAATTATAAATTTGTTTAGTTTAAGGGTATACTTAAAAATTCTTAAACAGTTTAGGGAAGTACAGAATAATTAAACCATAATTTTGAAGACTTTTTTATTTCGAACTTGGGTTGTGTGTTCCTAGTAATTGCACGCAATCTCGTGATATCATGTGTTTAACTAAAATTAGACAATTTATATTTTAAGGTCAAAATTTTTGTTTAAAAAAATCAAAATATACCTTTAAATCTAAAGACTAATGCACACGTATATCCCCTTTTGCCTAAAATGTCTCCAAAATGCCCCACTCAGAAAAAAAAAATACCAGAATGCCCTAAAATTTTTTTCCATCTTAGTAAGAGGTCGCATCCTGGGGATGCGACCATGTATTGGAGGTTTTTTTTTTGTTGTTATATTTTGTTTATACGTATAATAATTTTTAATTAATTAAAAATAATAAAAAATATTTTAAAAATCAAAATAATAATAATAATAACATTATTAAATAATAATAATAATAATAATAATTTTAATTTTAATAATATTATTAATATTAGTGACTTATTGTTAATTTTAATTAGTTATAAATAATTATAACAATTAAAAAATCAAAATAATAATAATAAATTAAATTACATTATTAAGTAATATTAATAATAATAATTTTAATAATAATCATAATAAAAAGAAAATTATATTAATAAACTAAAATAAAAATTCATTAAATTGAAAGAAAAAAAAATACATTAATTGAAAATAAAAAAAATACATGAAATTAAAATTAATTATTTCCATCTAAATGTCCTCCAGTTCCACATCTACGCGGTCGTCGAACTCGTCTAGCCCTTTGTACGGCTTGAGGTTGTTGTGGTTGTTCATCAATTTGATCATTATCCTCGTTATAATCTGTATGTGGATTAGAACCACTACCACCTGCTTCCATGTAATTTTGAGTTTCGACGTTATACATAGAATCAAAAGCAGCATAAGCCAACTCAGGAGTTGTGCATTGAGTACCAAACAAATTATAGAAAATTCCAGTCCCTGGTTGATGAACGGGGGTTGGTATCGGTGGCACCGAAGGAACGTAGTACTGAGTCGGTATATCTGTAGATTCATGTAGATGTGGTGATGATGATAAAGATGGTGTTTGGTGCATGGTATGTTGTTGTGGGATTGATTGAGGGGTTGGGTGAACATCAGGATATGTTGAAGGTTGCAAACGTGGATCTCTCATATATCTTTCCACAGATATGTATAATTTGGTGTGATTTCTGAACCAATTCATATATTCTTTACTGTGGCGTAAAATACCTTCTACGAATTGACCTTGCAATACATAATTCTAACGTTCATTCCAATGTTGAATCTCATCTTTCCAAACCACATACCAATTATCATCGATGCCACTCCTCATATCGACCTCATGGTACATTGTCATATCCTCTGGTGGTTGCGGAATTTGTTGATGGTAGCCGAACTGAAGTGCGACTCTATCTGCCTGATGTTTTTCGACGATATGATAACAGTGCAGATAGGTAGATGCAGTCCAAGTGTTCATCTCTTGTTCGGATACCTCGTGTTGGAACCCGAGATACGGTCTCCAACGAAACTGATATGTTAAAAATAGATTAACATAAATATTAAAAGGTATAAAAAAAATATAATTAAAAAAGTTCAAGTAAATGTGAATCAATATATTACTTCTTGAACCATCATATGATCGATTGTATTCCGGTATCCCTCTATGTCGTTGTGAGGAACTCTACTAAAATTTAGACCACCGAAATTAAATCTGTCGAATATATAAAAAAAAAATAATAAAATTAGTAATACACTAAGTAGTAAGTTTTAAAAAGATATATAAAAATTAATTGCAATAGTTACCTTTGTGCAAGTGGAAATATCCATGCACTGGGTGATTCTGGAGCAACACAACTCAAACGATACCATGCCCAGTTTTGCAACAACAATGCACATCCTCCGATAGACATTACGCCGGGTTTTGTAGCAAGGCATAATTCTCTATAGAGCGTTGCTAAAACTGCCGAACCCCAACTATATTGGGATGCTTTATTTAAATCGCCTAAAAGTGAAAGATACTTTAAATGGACACGATTGTTGGATTTGTCCGGCATCAACAATCCTCCAATCATACGTAGTATGTATGCCCGACACGATGCTTGTTTTTCTAATTCGGATGCATTTTCACCAACACCATCAAAAGTATCTTTTAGCCATTTTAATTTTATAAAATTACCCCTTGTTGCTCCCTCAGGTGGGATAACTCCTAAGTATTCTTGACAGACATCTTTAACATTCACAAAATTCGAACCGCTTACAAGAAAACCAGAAGTCTTTAATCCTAAAATATAGTACACGTCTTCTAAAGTAATTGTGCACTCACCTATTGGCAGATGAAAAGTATGAGTTTCTGGTCTCCATCTTTCAACCATAGCTGTAATTAGACCGACATCTATTTTGTAGTTTCCAAGTTTAATCACTTCACCAAATCCGGCTTGTTGCAAATACGGTAATATGGCTTCGTTCGGTCTTTTGTTGGCATGACCATGACATTTTAGTTTGTCCTTGGATGGTATCTGAAATTAAAAAAAAAATTAATATTATTGACAATAATATATAATACTAAGCTAATTTATTTCAAAATAATATATATAACAATAATAAAAAAAAATTCAATATTATTGACAATAATATATAATACTAAGCTAATTTATTTTAAAATAATATATATAACAATAATAAAAAAAGCATGTATTCTGCGTCCGACATATTTCACAAAATTTTGCAAGGGAATTCAAGGATAATGATTTGAAGAGAAAAGTTATTTCTATGGGTAATAATTTCATTCTTACTACTTATAATTAACGTAGTTTTTAATAACTTCATTCTTAATTTCTATGGGTAATAATTGATTGTCTACTGTTTCAATACAGGTTACTCAATCAATGAGCCTACATATCGATACTACCGTAGAGAAATCGGCATCGTAAACCCAGAAGCGTTGAAATGGTTAGACAACATACCGCGACAAGATTGGATTCAAGCATTTGATGGAGGTAGCCGTTGGGGTCACATGACCACCAACCTTGTGGAGTCGATTAACGGAGTATTAAAAGGACCACGCAGCCTTCCCATCACTGCTTTGGTGCAATCAACATATTATAAAACAGGGACACTATTTCCAACCATGGCAAAAAAACACGCATCAATTTTAGCCTCTGGTCAGGTATACACAGAACCATGCATAAATTTTATGAAATCAGAAATAAGTAAATCCAATAGTCATAGGGTCGATAGTTTTGACCGGAGCAACCATACTTTCATGGTGCACGAGACAGTAGTTCCAAGAGAAGGGCGGCCAATTGGTCATTTCAGTGTAAACCTTCTTAACAATTGGTGCGACTGTGGGAAATATCAAGCCAAACATCTGCCTTGTTCACATGTGATAGCAGCATGTTCTAGCATCAAATATGATTATTGGAGCCTTATACCTGATGTGTATAAAGTGGAAACGGTACTAAAAGTGTACGACGAAATGTTCAAACCTATACCAAACGAAGGATATTGGCCAGAATATAAAGGTGTTAAGGTGTGTCACAATCCACTAATGCGGAGAGTCAAGAAAGGTCGTCCAAAGAGCAAACCCATTAGAACAAAAATGGACACTATAGAAAGAGTGTCAAGAAAGTGCGGATTATGTCGGGTCTCTGGTCATACTAAGAAACATTGTCCAAACGCTGCTGGCACATCTACTCAAAATTAATGTATTTTTTTCTTTAATTTCATGTATTTTTTTTATTTTCAATTAATGTATTTTTTTCTTTCAATTTAATGAATTTTTATTTTAGTTTATTAATATAATTTTCTTTTTATTATAATTATTATTAAAATTATTATTATTAATATTACTTAATAATGTAATTTAATTTATTATTATTATTTTGATTTTTTAATTGTTATAATTATTTATAACTAATTAAAATTAACAATAAGTCACTAATATTAATAATATTATTAAAATTATTGTTATTATTAAAATTATTATTATTATTATTTAATAATGTATTTTATTTTATTATTATTATTATTATTATTTTGGTTTTTTAAATATTTTAATTATTTATAATTAATTAAAATTAAAAATAAGTCACTAATATTAATAATATTATTAAAATTAAAATTATTATTATTATTATTTAATAATGTTATTATTATTATTTTGATTTTTAAAATATTTTTATTATTTTTAATTAATTAAAAATAATTATACGTATAAACAAAATATAACAAAAAAAAAAAACCTCCAATACATGGTCGCATCCCCAGGATGCGACCTCCTACTAAGATGGAAAAAATTGTTCTTTGGCTCGTCGCATCCCCAGGTTGCGATCTGCAACTGGGGCTAAAAAGTAGGGCATTCTGGTATTTTTTTTTTTTCTGAGTGGGGCATTTTGGAGACTTTTTAGGCAAAAGGGGATATATGTGTGCATTAGTCAAATCTAAATAGTCAATTCATAATTCAACTGCCGAAATTATGTGACAGTGTGCGGCGACAACACCTAATTCAAATCTCTTTTTGTCGCATCCACAACTGAAATGTGTGAGTGTACACATGTTTCTTTTGTCTTGGTTATAGGGCTTGACAATGGGTCGGTTAGGGCGGATTCAGGCCCAAAAACACCAACCGGCCCAAACCACGGTTGAAAAACACATATCCAATTTCACCCAATACAGAGAACGGGTTTTAAGGGTTGCGGGTACAACGGGTCCCGGGTTAAACGAATGGTTACAATCGGGTTGAATCATTATTTGGGCCATTCAATTTTTTTTGACCTAATAACATGTTTATCAAAATATCTAACTATTTTTTTTTTGTGATTTCTCAGGAAACTAGTAGTTTATTGTCAATTCTAAGGCCACTTTTGAGTCATTTAAAATCAAAAACTATGTTCATTTTTTCTTTTAAAATTGGGCTGCTTTGTCCCATTTAAATTACATTCAAAATTAGTAAAAAAATTAATTTCAATCACATAACATACAATACAACTACAAGTTTTACACATACTTTGTTTTTCAAGTGCAAAAGCTTAATACAACTTAGTTTTTCAACAACAACTCAACCAAATTCAAGTTATAGATAAAGTCTAATATTAATACACACTTCTTTTAAAATATTGATAGTTTCAATTGACTCTATGACAATACAAATAACAATATATGTTTCTAATTTGTTTCCATTGACAAATTAAGAAATCAAGTTGACATACCCATATATGTTGTTCAAAATAATATAAATTGTTGCTACTAACTTAGCTAATGTTAAATAAATATTTAACACCAAACAATCTGCAAGAATTCCAACAACCTAGAGAACCAATATTCATGCTCAGTACTTTAATTTTATTAAAAATAAAATTCTAACAGTTCACAATTGACTTAAGATAAAAGGTAACATACATATGATAAAAAGTTTGTTCTTCTATGACTTGTAGCAAAATCAATCTTGGAATATCATGTGAAGTAACAATGTCAATTATAAGGAAGGGGGGTTTGAATTATAATTTCCCCTTTTAAAAAATTCTTGTTTAAAACTAAAAGTTTTACTCAAAACTGATCTTAGTTATACCGAAGAACGATCTTGGTTAGTGAAAAAACAACAATATCAATTTTATTAATATAAAAGCTGATTGTAAAGCATATAATAAATAGAGATATAGATAGATAGATCACACAAGAATGTGTCCTGGTTTACCCAACCCGAGTTACGTCTAGTCCTCACAACCGTGAGATTTTCCACTAAGTGTTCAAAACAAAGAACCTTCTTGGTTTTACAGCACCTACCTCAGATCAACCTTGATCTGTTACAAAGTTAAAAACTTTCCACGCATAAAGGAGTTCAATCAAGTCACCTATCAACCTTGATAGAATTTCTTACAATCTACCCAAACTATACTAAACTCTTATAGTTTATGTTTTACAATAATGATGAGATTGTTTTGTTAGAATCTGAGATGTCTCAACTCTTGTTTGAGATCAGATTCTTTGACAGAGAAATATATGAGAATGATTCTATGAATCGAATGGGGAAAAATCAGAAGTGATTCAATGTATGTGAGTGAGAGAAATTCAAGTATGATTGAAATGAGTAATGAATTTTCTTAGTACTTGAAGCTCTGATTTGTTCTTCATCGTGAAGCTGTATTTATAGGCTTCAAGATGGCTTATGACAGCTCATTTAACCGTTAGAAGAAGGCCAACTGTCATGAGAAAGTGAATGGATAAGATTAGCCAAAAAGCAAGAGAGTTCATGCTGAATCCAGGAACATTTTTGACATCCAAGATCGTTCTTCGAATTGGTTGGAGATGAACTGACTTGTACTTGTGATCTTGTCAGTTTATCTGAGATTATTACTGACTTTAAGTCAAGTGTGCAGGTCTTGATTGAAGGTACATCAGCAATGTACTTTACATCCTGTTAATTATACTTACACTTGCTTGTTTTGGAGAATGATCTTGCTTTATACTTTTCATGAAGTATGTCTTTGATCCTTAGAATTCTGGAATCATTCTAATTTAGATTTATCCATGCTTTATTCTTGATGAGGATATGAGATGAATAAAGGTTCCATGATTCAATCTTCTCAACAAAACTGATCATTCTTATTTATGACAGAAGTGAAGAACGTTCTTCGTGTTTTTGGCATATGTCAAGAACGATCTTCGTTTTACATACTGCTGTCCAGAATGATCATTTGTTACTTTTGCTTTGAGTTGTGCTCTTTAATCTTTGATCCTCTTGAGTGATTCTTTTGCTCATATGAGAGTTGTATATTCCTAGTATATGAACTGGAAATACATTCGCGATTTGCAGGAGCTTTCCTTGCATTAAAAACTGATTTGATCTTGCTTGTTGAAAATGACAGAAACGTGGAGAACGTTCTTGGTTTTCCAGAGTATGTCAAGAACGTTCTTGGTTCAGTTTTGTTCATTTTTAGCTCTTTCTTTAAACTGATTTCTCTTGTATTTGCTTTGTATCTATCTTGGATTATTTCACTCAAAAGCACAAGTTAAATTAACATGACATTTAGAATCATAATTAGAATTCTTAATTAACTTTTTGTTTGTTTTCATCAAAACATTAAATTGAGATTTTTTTCTCAACATCATGCACTAGTTGTTGGGAAATAAAAGGGTAATTATATAAGAATAACAAATTACACTTGTGTTCTCGCTTATAACAAAATTGCTAATATATGCTAACAAATATCTATAACAGGTAGTTTAGATTACTAACAGAGTAACAATTGTAGTTGTTGTTACTAACAGTTGTTGGCATTTATGAGTTTTGGTTACCTGTAGTTTTGGTCCATACAAAATTACAGTAATATGACCTAAATGGATAAAATCAAATGGGCAGATAAAACAGTAATAAGATATGACAATTATAACTGACCATGCAGAACAACAGTTTATATCATACCCAAAAAACTTGTGTTGATATTGTCATAGAGCCAAGTTAGTATTTGAATTAAGTTTGTGTGACTTCAAAAAATTCAAAAAAGTACAGATCTAAAAAATTTGGCATAATTAGTTAGTACTAACACAAGATTGACAAAATCATTTCAAATTAGTAACAATAAAAAGGAAAATGACATACAATAATTTTATTCAACCACAACAAGGTGGCTGTGATGATGAGCCACCTGCAGTAGTTGCATTTCCTACTGACATTCCTTGAAACTTTGAAATAATTAACAAAATAATAAACATTAGACTACATTATGAACATATAAACATATTAGGAAGTTCAAACTATTAAAAGATACATAAATGATTTTACCTTTAATGATTTCTTCAGAAAGATCAACATCTTCACTAAAATTTAAGTCTTTGAAATAAGTGAGTGAATGTTTTAACCAATTCTGAGTGCAAATTAATGCTTCAGCCATTTCTGGCTTTAGAAAGCTTCTAAATGTCTCAATGACTCTCCCACTAGAGCTGAAAGCACTTTCAGAAGCAACTGTAGACACCGGTGTGACCAAAATATATTTGGCTAGAAGAGATAAGATTGGGTACTAAGTTGCATTATGTTTCCACCAAGCAAGAATATCAAACTTTTCAATCATCTTCGCACACTTACTAGAATAATATCCTTAAAACTCATTTTGTTGGTCAATGGAGTCTTTCTCATTCAAATGGTCTTCAAAAGCTTATGGCCTGGCCATATGTGAATTATGGGCAACAGAGGTTTCATCATGGGAAGCATTGTCAACATCCATTGAAGTTGGTTGTGGTGACTTTTTTTTTTGTCATGGATTTTTTTATATCAATTGTACATTTTAGTTAAGTCATATTTAATTAATGTGATCAATTCAGTAGCCACCTCTGATTTAGTTGCATACATATCCTGAAAGCACCACTCAACATATTTCAACTTATACGTGGATCGAAAACTACCCCAAAATATAACAGCTTATTAACGTTTGTAATACTTCCCCAACCACACTTTGCTAACGTATCCCCAACCACACTTGCAAAAATGGTGTTCAAATTTAAAGAGGCATTTTACAGCTCACAATAGATTGCAGATAATTGGTGAAAAGTTGTATGTATATTCTCATGTTGTGAGGAAGAAAACACTCTATTTGCCTCATAAAATAACTTCAAAAAAGTTGCAAATGTCATAGTTGTATCCCAATCAGAACTCGTTGGGGGACCAGCTTCTCCAAAGAAATTCTTATAACTCGACTCCTCAACCTCAAGCTTCCCAAAAGCTTCTTGAAACTTCTCTGCAGCCTCAAGTATCAAGTAGGTTGAGTTAACGAATTGAAACATCAAGAGATAGAAATTTTTTACAAGATATTCCAGCTAATTGAACACATTCCTTAAACTTGGCATCCTTATGAGGTGAATATTTTACAATTCTAACAGCATTTCTAATGCTAGAGATTGCCAAATTATTTTTTTTTTCAAGCCATCAGTTACAACTAAATTCAGAATATGAGCAACACACCTCATGTGGAAGTGTTCCCTATTTTTTTTTTCTTCAAAAAAGCAACAACTACATCATTGGATGATGCATTATCAACAGTTATAGTTGACACATTATGAATCCCTCAATCCTTTCAAACCACTTCAATCTTCGTACCAGCTGTGTCACCCATATGATTTGAGATTACTGTGAAACTAATTATCTTTTTTTTGATAATTCCAATCATTATCAACAAAGTGTGTCGTAAGGGTCAAGTAGTTAAGGTTTTGGATTGAAGTCCAACAATCTATTGTAAGAGCTACCCTATTGCAATCAGACTTAAAAAAAGCTTCCAACCTTACTTTTTCCTCCAAAAACAACTGAAAAATATCCCTAGCTACAATTTGCCTATATGGTACTATTTTTTATGGTTGCAACGTTCTCAACATATATTTAAATCATTCACTTTCCACAGCCTGGATTGGTTATTAATCCAAAACCACAAAAATAGACCGCCCTACGACAAGCTTGAAGGTTAAATTTACTACTTATTGAAACCAAACCAAATCCTTCTACAATAAGAAATGTAAGAATAGTTAGGATGGGCTTATCAGATACAACAATAGGTTTTTTGGCACATTTGGTAAGTTGGTAGTTGAGGTTGGAAGTTTCGTGAATTCGAGAGTCACACAAGTATATTTTGTGGCAGTATTTACACGTGACAGATTGTACCTCAACTTCACTAGAAGGAATTTTGTTAAAGTGTTCCCAACATTTAGCAGACTGCCTAGGACCACTTGCATTAGCTATTCTCTTCTTTTTAGCTTGCTTTTAGCCAATTCAGATCCAACAGCTTCAGTTCTTGCTGCTACACCAATTTTATTAGTGTTGTAGAGTTCGTAAATTTTGACTAGGTTGGTTCATCACTGAAATTATGAAGGAGCCTTAATAAACAAATAACAACCACATTGAATTATTTATTTTAAGTTTATTGACTTTTAAAGGGTTGTAATAAAATTTTAAGGGGATGTATTAACATTTTAGGTGGATGTAATTTAACATTCAAGAAGTTATATTACTCCATTATTTAAGTGGCTGTAATTGAACATTTAAGGGAAGTTATAAATATTTAAGGGACTTTAATTTAACCTTTAAGAGATCGTTGAATTCTTACGTAAGTGAATATAATTCAATAGTCTAGTGTGTCACACACACTAGACTTATTTAACTCATTAAGGGTAACTATAATACAGTGTCTAGTGTGTAACTAGCACACTGTACTCATTAAACAATAGTAGAGTAATATTGAAAAAAAAGAACCATTAAGAAAAAGAAAAAGCATATATTCGAGAAACATGCATCAAGAAAAACTTAAGCATGCATATAGTAATAGATTTAGAAATTTAAAAGTATGTATAAGAAAGAAAATTAACATACATTACAAGTTATAAAAAAGAATCCAAATAAATTTAAATTGATGTATAAGAAAGAAAATTACGCATACATCAGAAAAAATGAAGCATTACAAATAAATAGAAGCATGCATTAAGAAAAATGTAAGCACTAGTTGCATTTAACAAAAAAGAAGATTAGTTACATTTAAAAAAAAAAACGTACTTTTAACATGAAACACAAGTTAGAATGAAAGCATACACTTGAATAAAAGAACCAAAAACTTTAAACACATCTTAAAAAAGAAAAATAGGAGTTAAAAAGAGAGCATTCATTTATAAGCATAAAAAGATAGCATACATTTGAAAAATATATAAACATTAAATAGAAACATAAAAATGATATATTACCCAATAATATAATTACAAAAAATAAGATGCATTAAGAAAAACTGAAGCACTAGTTACATTTAGAAAAAATAAACATACTTTTAAAAGTTAAATATAAAGCATACACTTGAAACACAAGTTAAAAATGAAGTATACATTTGAAACAAAAGCCATAAACTTCAAGCACAAGTTCAAAATAAAGCATACGCCTCAATTAAAGAAACATACACTTCAAACTCAACTTAAAATAAAAATATACATGTATAAACATAAAAAGATAACATACTTTTGAGATATATATATATATATATATAGACACACACACACACTAAAGAGAAGCATAAAAAATATATAAAAGCATCAAATTGAAGAAAAAAAATAGAAGCACAAACTTACAGTGTTTTTGCTCTACAATCACCCCTTGTTTGCTATTGTTACTGGTTCGTTGATCCATCTTTCCTAGCCACAAGCCAAGAACATCAAGAACACTGGTTAGAAATTATTAATTATCATTATGCAGCGATAATATTGTAACAAAAAGCAAACCAATAAATATTATAACATAAACATAACATAAATAAAAGAATATTACCTTGCAGATATGAAAACCAATAAGCAGAGAAAACGAAACAAAAAATAAATTAGTTATATGAAATCATATCAACAAATCTAAAAACTAATAAAAATAAATAAATTTAATAATATACTTTACCTCTCAAATTTGGAAAATGCAGAGATAAATTTGTGTAAACCAATAAACAAAGATAATGAAGTAAAAAATCAGTTTTAAGTTAGTCATATAAAACAATTAGTAGATAAAAAAAAAATTGTTTAACAACAATCTAAAACCATTAAATTGAATCAGAAGATTTATAACAAAGATGAACAAAAACGAGATGAAAAGACAACTCAAATCATGCAAAAAATAAAAAGCTAAATCAAAATCCTAATACATAAAACAACATGCAAAAAAATTCAAACTCTATGAAACTCAGAAGCATAAACAATAGCTAAATCAAAACCCTAATCAAGATAAAAAGAAATAAAAACCCTAATACAAAAATAAGAACGAGTGCGAGATAGATTAGAATACGATTAACAGATTTAAAACAACATAGACGAAAAAACACAATTTTAAAACATGAGATTGAAAAGTTTAGAACAATGCTAATCATCAAACTAAATCAGTAGATAAAAAAGTAAATAAATATAAATTTTTTTAACAACAATCCTAAACCATCAAACTAAATTAGAAGATTTAT
>JBBPBP010009779.1:64593483-64627749 GCA_037974735.1 Cicer chorassanicum | reverse complement strand
AAAAGAGACATTTAAAAATGTAATTTTAAATTTAATAAATTAAAAATTGTAACATTACATGCAACAACAATGAAAGAGATATATAGTATCTCAACTATTTAAAATTTGTCTATATCTTAACAAAATTAGATGTGTTATTTTATAAGCAAATAAAGTTTTATTTGAGCTTATTCGTTAATTAAGACAAATTCAAATAAATCTTGAAAATATAAAGATTGACAGACGTTTATTTTATTAAAATAGAAGTTCATAGTTCTCTGTATTTCTTGGTTAAAATAATGATTTATGTTCGTTTAATAAAATCAAAAAAAATAAATGTATTTTTTTTCAAAATTTAAATCAATCAAATCAGCGTCTTAGTATAAAATATATTTAATCAGATTTTGTAATTTTTAAACACTAGAAGTGCAATGGACATGCATATATAATAAAAATAGATGAAGTGAAGTCATTTAACAAAATGCATAGTGCTGATTGAATTGATTTTTTTGTTTCAAAATTGGATTTCAAAAAAATACGAGGGTGTCGTGCCGGTGATATCAACCCTTCGTTTAAAAATTTGATTGAAAAAAATTTTATTTGAAAATAAAGATAAATGATTGAATGATTTAGATGTAAATATGACCAACTCATGTTTGTTTCAACACGAGGGAGTCCACTAACCAAAATTAGGAGTAGCAAAACAAGTCAAATATGTCACACCGATCCATTTTACCTGTCATGTTAGGTCGGTCAAGCTGAAGATTTAAACTTGCATATTTATCTATTCTATTTAACCCGCCAAAAAAACACAGGAAATTTTAACTGCTTTTTATTTTATAAAAAGAAATATGACTTTAATTGAGTTTTTTCCTAATAAAAATTACTCAACCAGTTCCGTCTCAAACTAAAATTGACCCATTAACTTATCCAACTCAAACTAAAAGGTTAATGTATGAAGTGTTTTTCTTTAGCATATTGCTATTAATAATTTACTTATATTTTATTTTTGATGAATTTAATTATTGATAGTTTGTTATCTATATAATTTTTTTTCAAATCACATAATATAAATTTAATTATTGTTAGAAAATTTAATTAAATATTTTTATTAGTGAAAATAAATCAGTAAAAAACAACTGACTCATATGATTTATATACAAATAAATATTTTTCATTAATCATTAAGTAACTTTAATACCTTTTTATATCTAATTTTTAAAAAATAATTATAATACATATGTATATCGTTGTCATTATTTTTTTGTGAACTGTTAAAATAAAAAATAAAAATGTTTTTTTTGAAGAACCACCTACCTTCAACTCGACTACGCTTCGCCATTTCTTGCAAAAACATAAGTTAATAATTAACGAAATTGAGGGGAGAAGACGATGGTCACTCTTGTTGTTGTTCTCCCTCTCACTCTCAATCTCAACTCCTCCTATCAATATTCCCTTCCTTCAACAACTTCAATCTCCTTCCAACCTAGTAGAATTCCAAACTCTAATTTCATTTCTCTTAAATCCAAATTCAAATTCAACAACACTCCCACTCCCTCTAAATCCTTATCACGTTCCACTCTTTTCCTTCGTGCATCAGACAAAGATTCCAACCCTGAAACTCTTCAAGGTCCTCTCTCTCTCTCTCTCTCTCTCTCTCTCTCTATATATATATATATATATATATATATATATATATCTATGCTAAAGAATTTACTTTTTGATACTTGATACTTTTATCATCAGATGGTCAGGTGGACAATTTAGGAGTTAAAGCTGCTCTTTCAATCTTGAGATTCTACAAAAGTAAGTCTTTTTCTTCTCCTTTCATCAATTTTTTTTTTCTTATTTTTGTTCTAAACTAACCAATTTTACCGTTAATGACCAATTGGCAATTCCAATTGTTAGTTATTAGTATGTTAGTTAGTAATCAGAGTTTGAACTCTGAAATACCCGTCTCAAACTTTTTCCGGTGTTTCAACCTATGAAGCACTGACATTCAACAACGACACTAATAATAATTTAAATAATAATTTAAATAAGTGAAAGTAATCGAATATAACAACTTACTCTCTCCGTTTTATAATGAGTGTCATTTAAGTTTTTGCACACATACTAAGAAATGCAATGGTTAGAAGAAAGGGAATAGTCAATTTTACCAAATTATTCTTATGAATTATTGGTTGGTTTTTCACTATCGTAAATGTAAAGTAGAGTTATTACTTTGGAAATTGTATAGTACTAATAATTAAAGAGTAGAATTGGAAAAACAATAATTAAAGTTACGTTCAAAATAAAAAATAACATTCAATTTGAAACAAATTTTGTTTACGTGAGTAACACTCATTTCGAAAAGGAGGAGTATCTTGGGGGTCATGTCCTGTCATTTTGTTGTCCAACACCAACACATGTCGGACACAAAACATACTTTCAATTTGAATTGTCGGTGGTGCTGTGTCCCAACTGAACCGATTGAGCTACATCTTGGTTAATTTGGTATTATACGGTAGAGTATGAAGCAGTACAAGGAAAAAAATCACAAGGGTTTTATTATATATCTACATATATTAAAAGTTATTTAAGAATGAACATTCATTGATGGAGAACAATGAAAGATGAAGAAGCTTTTATATGAGCAAGAGATAGAGGTTGATGGTGGATGACCATAAACAATGGCATCAACGGCAAAGAGTGGTGGTGGTGTACCTGCAGGCTCACCAACGCTTAAGAACCTGTTTGTTTGAGATTGGAATGAACGGATAGTGCCAAAATTTGGCTTTTTGAAGCAATTTTTCTAAAATCTCATGTTCGATTTTGATGTTCAGAAAACTTGCACAAACAGACTGTTAAATCACTAAATGAGAGAGGTGAGTGTGAGGTTATCAGAAATAGATGTGTACCTGAATGAGCGGTGAACTATCTTTTATACAGGATTGTGGGTCTGTGTAACTGAGTAACCGGTTTTGTTAGCCTCTGGTGTGACTGCTAATAGCCTCTAAGTCTCTAACCGCCTAACTGTCTTTCATTTGGTAGTTGAGGGCATAAGCTTGACAGATACATTTCATAATGATTATTATATTTGAGACTGAGGTTGGCATTTGGTACTCGAGATGCTCTCAAAAAAAAGTACAACAAGAAAAAGGCAAAAGTTTTGGAATGTCAAATGCTACCTTAACTATTGTGAACAATTTTAGGAATTTAGGTCATTGTATTATAATTGTGTCTTGATGTTGTTCATGTATGCAGGGGAAATTTCTCCGATCTTGCCTAGAAGCTGTCGTTATGTTCCAACTTGCAGTGAGTATTCCATGGAGGCGTATAAGAGATATGGTGTTTTAAAAGGTACAGTTTTGACTACGTGGCGTCTGTGTCGTTGCAATCCCCTTGGTAATTCACCAGTAACTTTGATTTGCCTTATCTTCTTAATTATGATTTTATTTTTGAATATTGTTATAATTATATTCCTGATACGAATTCAGGTGGGTCTGGATATGATCCGCCAAGATGGTTTGGTGAGATTAGACCAGGGGAAGAACTTGACGATTGATTAATCTCCGGTGGCAGATTTTGAATTGGTAAGCACCGCCAACTGAGCATTTTATAAGTTGAAGTTCATTGATGTGCTACAATTGTGGGCTTATTTGCTTTTCCATTTGGTTTCTGGTGTCACTTTATAAAATGCAAAATATGCTCTATTCTTAGATCTTACCACATCAGAGAAATTAGATCAAGAAGAATGATAGGTTTAGATTGCCTCATATTAGATGAATGTTAGAAACACTTTGTATTTAACACACTTTTTTATAATGTGAAATCCCACATTGGCCCCACTAAATAAACTGGGTAGTGAGCTGACATGAAATTTTAGTTTTGACCCAATAATTGAGTGCGTTGAGGAAGTGTCAAAGAGGGAGTTACCTCTGTTGTCAATCCTGGAGCGATCCCGGAATCCCAGTGCGGTGGAGGGAATTGCTGCTACGCCACCAACTGGTAAAATGCATTCGACAGTGGCGGTGTCGTGGCCACAAATTGCGCCCTAATCGCAACCCGGTATCCTTGCCCAACCTGCCCTAGGTTTTTTTTTTTTTTTTAAATAACACAGCTTTTTTTTTTTTATTTTAATTTTTTTTTCTTCATTAAGGGTATCTGTTTTTTTTTCCACCCACTTAAGCCTTATTATTTTATTATTATAAACCCACTAATCCATGATCGTACTTGCTCTTCCGTTCGTTCAGACTTCAGTATCAGTGTCGTTCTTCTTGTTCTGTTTTCATTCTTGCTCTGTTTTCCAGCATCGTGATCGTACGCAGGGAACCATTTTTGCTCTGTTTTTGTATCGTTCTTGCTCATCTGTTTAGCATCGAGATCGTTTCCTTCTGTTTTCTTATGCTCTCTCTGTTTCATTCTGCTCTGTTCTCTGTTTCTTTTCTGGTTTTTTGTGAAGTTGGATTTTGGTTATTAAGTATGATTATCACTTTAATTTTGTGTATTTTGCTATTTTTTAGTATTTTTGTAACTGTTTGTATTTTATGTTTAGTTTTATACTATTTTTTTGCCTTTGCAATATCAGTCATCCCACTATCTGTAATCCCGCTATCCCATTTTTGGGGTTCGGCACTCCGCGTCGCTATCTAATACTGACAATATAGGGTGTTACTATCATTTCTCTGTACTAACACTGCTAGCTGTGCTTGAAAGAAACATGAAAATTGAGTACTTCTTGTTACTGGTTTAATTACTTGTTGTCTGTCTTGCTTCCATTTCTAGTGTCGTTCCCTCAAATTCACGGTGAAATAGTATACACCACTTAATAGGTATTGAGAAAAACTCAAGTCCTATGTTAAAAAGAGTCAAGACTTGAAAATGGTTTATAAAGAGTGACACCCTTCTCCATACAGGCTAGTTTTGTAAGAATGAACAAGACCCAATTAAAAATCTAACAATAGAAAATAATAACATACCAAATACCATTATTACTTTCCTCATCACCCAAAAATGAAAAGAATCAGAAAGGATGTTTGGAAGGTTTGTGGAGGTATGTTAAAAATTTGACATAATGATTAAACTGTATGTGCATTGCTTAGTTTCAAACAAAGAATGAAAGGATATGGTATAGTTGATGTGTCAAGAAAGGAGATCTTCACTTCTCGCAATGTCATATTCTATGACCTGCAACAATTTCCATTCTGCAAAATGGCCAAAGCCAACCCTTTACCTATTCTTGATCCCCCTGTTCTTTTTTATGAGCCAGTCTTATTGGAATCAGCTTCTCCTTTACCTGAATCTTGAAGGTCAACCGGCAAACGTTTCCCAGCTTATCTCTATGACTATATGTGCCAGTTATCCACTGCAAACCCTGTCTCAAAATCATTGTCCTATCACAACATTCCTCCCTTCAGCTCAAATAAACTCTGTCCCTTTCCACCGAGATTGAACCCTGTTCAAACGCCTTTGCCAGTAAACATTGCAGCTGGCAGCAGGCTATGCAATGTGAGTTAGATGCACTTATGGACAATGGTACTTGGAGTTTTGTTGATTCACATCCTGTTATTAAACCCATTGGTAGTAAATGGGTTTACAAAACAAACACCTTATCGATGCATCCATTGAAAATTTAAAGCTCATTTAGGAGCCAATGAATGCAACAAAGTACAGGGATTGGATTGATTTGATACGTTTTCCTCTGTGGCAAGACTATTCACGGTGCTTACTTAACAGCCCTTGCCTCCATTAACAACTAAAATATTCACCAAATGAATGTGAGCAATGTGTTCCTCCTTGACTATATGCAGGTTCCCCAAGGAGTTACAACACCTATTCCAGGCCAAGTTTGTAAGTTGCCCAAGTCCTTGCATTGTATGGATTAAAATAAGCTAACATAAAGTGGTTTGAAAAAGCCTACTAATTTTCTCTTTGATCATGACTTTTTTCAAACCCTGCATTATCATAGATTATTCACAAAATTCACTGCCTTATTAATTTATGTGGATGATACCATTCTAGCTGGAACCTCCTCGACTGAGTTCCAATCTATCAAATCCTTGCTTCATTCCTCGTTCAAGATTGTGGTTGTATATACTAGTTAATTACGTGTAGTTATGTTCATGTATATTAATTCAGATTGTATTTAGATTGATTAACTGATTGAATTCACAATTATGTACTTTAGATATTCAAACAATTTTCTCCCTTCTCTTTCACTGTTCTGGTTCTATGAATCATTACAAGCTAGCAATTTTATTGGCTGTGCTCTGCCTCTTAATCAATAATTTTAAGACAAAGTTCATTCTTACATATCACAAATGACTAAATTGCAAGATCAAGTTCTGAGATATTTGACTTTCACTTTGTATTGTGATATCTTTATTTTATTGTAGTCAATTTTCCTCCTCAAAATCGTAGTTTGATGGAATTTTACTGAATGAGGATGGTAATCAGTTATAGCTACTCATTTATAAAAGTCAGGCCAAAAAGTAGAATTTATTTAATTTAATAATTTATTACAACATTTACAAACATCAACTACAGTTACTCCATCTATGAAGCTGGGTAATCAGTTTGAGTTTCTCCTCAATGTTATATGGGGCTTCCTTGAACAGTATCAAGCAGTTACTGTTGTCTCCACAGCAAGATTCTCAGTGTATACCACTTCTGATTTTATGTCAGACTCCCATAGATCAGGCACTGCCTCAGTAAGGTTATGAATGCTTTCCAAGGCATAATCTGCACCTGTAACTTTTTGTGATGTACCAACCTAGATGTTGAAATCAATAAGTAGTTCATAGTTAGTTGTGACTTCTTTTGCTAGAAACAAAGTCAGTTTCTACTACGAATAAAAAATTTACAATGACTTACCAGTACAGTGTCAAGTCCCAAACGTTTTCCAGCTTGTATGTTGCGGACACTGTCCTCAAAGAACAACTGAAATGCATAAAACCAATGAGAGAAATAAGCAAGCAAATAAAATTAAAAAGGTAACAAAATTAGATCATAAAGGGTGATTTTGAGTGAATTTTAATGTGCGAGGTAGTGCCATTAAGTTTTTGAATGTATCAAAATTTCAAAAATATCCCTTAGTGTGTCTTCTATTAGTTACTTTATGGACCAAACTGACAACAAAAGACACAATAGAGGACCAAATCAACTAACAAAAGACACATTTGAGGACCAAACAGATTAGCAAAAGACACATTCGAGGTTGTTTTTGTAATTTTAATATATTATGGGGACTATAATGACACTGCTTGACATATTTACGGACCAAAATGATTGTTTACTCGGTGATTTTCTTACTGTTCTATGTGGGTTAAGGTTGGCTATGTTGAGAGCCAATTGAATGGCATGTTCTGATGGCTTGCAAATGATTGGTGTCTTTGGCAGGTTTCCACTGGGATTAGGCTGAGCAAAATGGCCTATGATGTCAAAGATTTGAGAGGTGCTAGCACTATTACTAGTGGTTGGATTAGTAGTGCTTGTTGAAACTACAAACTCAATGTCATCTTCATCATCAGAGACACTGCTCTTGTGGATTGGATTAAGGGTCTCAAAGCATATAATTCCTTCAAAACAGTCGTCTAATCCAAGTATGCTTAGTGTCTTAAGAGCATGATCTTTGTCTGCATTTGTAAATACCTATTGACATAAACAAGAGAAGCAATAGTAATGGTCAGATTATATTATACACCATCTTCTGTGACCTTATACTACTGCGGCCATTTTGGTTAGAGTAAATACCAAAATTGGTGATTGAACTTGTAGTACTGTATCAATTTAGATTGTTACATTATCACTATTTCAAACGATCTCTGAAATTGTAAAATCTAAATCAAATTTGTCCCTCTGTTGGTGTTTGTAGGGACTAGAATGACATAAGTTAGTAATATCAGAAATGAATTTAAAACTAAGTGAATAATGTTAGGGATGTATTTAATACTACATTTAACTTTATTAACATTTTGTAATTTCAGTGATCATTTTGGAATAATGATAATGTGGAGCACTACGGTGACACAACCCTACCATTTCAAAGACCAACTTGAATATTTACTCATTTGTGTTATAAACAACTTACAAGTTTCCTATAGGGCAGGCTCAGCAACATGTTCCTCAGAACTGGGTCTGGTTTTAGGTTCTCATAAGGTAATCTCCCATGAACAAAACTGTAAACAGGAATTCAATAATCAATTTTAACCATTTCAAAATACACTCATGGATTAGAAACATAAACTGTTAGCATTTTGAGAGTGAGACAACATAAAAAAAATGTACCTGTGATATTTATCATAGTCAAAGTCATAGCCAATCGCCTGAATAGAAATGAAACAAAAAAATAAGTTATCAATGTATTCGAAGTTTTAACCGTGAAAACCCCATTTAACAGGAAAATGTAAGGAGACTAGGAAATCATACCCTTAGACCTGCTAGAGTTGTTCCATAGTTCTTGTACAGGAGGTTGCATAAGTCATCTGTTTTCCTTGGTTCGACACCAAGCTTTTCGACCATGTAGTCTAGAAGATCAATGTACCACTCATGTTAATATTTACTGAGAATAATGTGATACAAAACACAATTATTAAGCATAGTTTCTCACCTTTAAGATTTTGGAGACATGCTTTTGCAAGACCAGAACTAAGTGGATACAAAGTATCATCTAAATCTGCAGAACAATATCAGGGTTATATAGTTACATGAATATGAAAATTTCAATTTGGTACTTGAAAATGTTACAAATTGCAATACTTACCAAAAAGAAGGCAATCATATTTTGATGTGTGAGATTTTTGTGGGAAGAGATCCTTGTACTCCATTTCGTTAAGAAAACCTTATACATAGAACAAAGAGCTAAGTGAAAAACTGAAAATTAAGTTGCATTACAAAGTGCATTCATTTTTTATTCTCAATATATTTGGGGGTGTATCTACATAAAAGAGTCATGTTATGATTCTTATTTCCAAATATTTGTATTGTGATGGACGAAGATAACTGAGTATGTGTACGACATTAATTTTGGAGTTATGTATTTTATTATATTTGTATGATCCATGCAAATTTACTCATGAGCATGATTTTAAATTATGGCCGCGTCATGATTATTGATATTGCAAAACCCTCAACATTGTTGGCATAATTGCGATCTTGGACCATTTTTAAAATTTTTTCATTGTACAAATGGAAATAAAAATCAAATGATTTTTAATATGCAATATGTCACAATTATCATGAAGCCAAGGTTGATTGAAAATCAAATGGCAATAACAATGAAAGAGAAAATGTAAAAAAAATGTTCTGCATGGGAAAAATAGATGAAGCCATTAGCTTACCAGAAATATTGATGATGGGTAAGGGCTGATGAGAAGAGAGGCAAAAGGTTGAATATGATAATATTCAACTAATTTCTTCAATTTCTTTCAATTTTGAAGAAATACTTGCTGTGATCAACAATGAAACTCTTACAATGACAACAATTTTCAATTTCCCTTCTTCAAGAAAGTGGGATCAATGTAATTTAATTGGTAAAGTATTTCTTTTCTTCCTTGATTTATATAATGAATCAAAATATGTTTTTCTTTTGTTAAATAAAAGGAAATGAAAATATTAAAAAGGAGAATATGCCATTTGCATTGGCACAAAATGGAGGTTGTTACCGATATCCACCATACACAATGAGAACCTCAATTGGTTCCCATATTTTTGGTAAGAAACCAGAAAACAACCTATGAATATAGCCACAATAGAGTTGTATATAAGCATAAAATTTCGTATATTCCATTGGGAAGTTTGGTACTCAGACAGAAATAGAAGTTAATCACAAATTCTATATCCATAATATAGTAATCATTAATGACAAGAGATATTCTATTTGAAGGTAAAATTTGGATAATGAGTTAATGTTTATTGGATAAAAAAGGAAAATTATCATATGAAGATTTGGAACTGATTTTTTATATTCACTCTGTCAAAAAAATATTTTATATTCATTGAAAATGTAAATATGTTTTACATCTGCATCAACCAAGTCCCGGATTTTTTATATTATATCATTTTTTAAAAAAATTCTATACTAAATTGCCCTACATTAAAAATAAAATACTAAATTGTCCTACTTTTTAAACCCTTTAGGAAGTCGCATCTTGGTCCTGTGATCAGGTGAGGAATTTTTTTTTAGGTTTAATAGGAGGTCGCATCCTGGGGAAGCGACCATGTAGTGAGGTAATTTTTTTTTTGTCATTTTAATAATTCAGTTATTGATTATTTAATAAATTAAAAATAATTTAAATATTTAAAAAATCAAAATACTATTAATAATAATAATTTCCCTACACCAAAAAAAAAATCAATAACTATTTAATGTATTTTGTGAAGTAGCTAAAATATCACTAGAAAAGGGGTTGAATAGAGATATTGAAGTTTTTAAATTTCTTTTAAAGATGTATCCTCTACGAGAGGATGAAAGTCAGAGTGTGGTAATTTAAAAACTTTAATAGACAGTTAAATATAGAGAAGAGAGTATAGAGCATGACACGCCAAACTTTATATTGGTTCACCCAATGAAAGCTACGTCTAGTCCTCACAAATTTGTGAGTTTTCACTATGACTCAAATTGGTCTGTCCTCTTTACGGACCTCTTTTCAAAGTGTATATTCCTAGCCTCACCATGCTTACTATTCCTTTTTCTTTTAGATTACAAATATTACCAAGTGTAGAACAACTTGGAAATTACAGAATAAAAGATTTTGATGATAGTATGATCTTTCTCTTTACAAGAACTTTCTAAGAAGTTATTCTTAAAGATATAGTTTAGGACTATAGAAAGTGTAACGAGAGGATGAGAATGATCTTCTTAGCTTTGAGAAAATTATTCTTTGTAAGTAGTTGTTCTGTCTTGAACTGAAGAGATCACTTTCATTTATAGAGTTTATGAACCTATATCCATGAGCAAAATGATTTTGATGACCGTTGAAGACTTGAGCAAATGTCCTATCCAAGGGTTTTGGTCTGATTTACAATAATGACATCCAGCTGTCCTTGACAAAATGAGTTTGCAGTTCATCCTCATATAGGAGGTTCAACCTCTCTTGAAATACGGACAAGAGATATGAGGTTCAACCTCTCTTGAAATACGGACAAGAGCTTGTCTTTTTTCCTTTTTGCTTTTCCAATACTTTTAGGGTCAGTCTTTTCAGATTAGGTACCAACTTTTTCCTTTTTGACTATTCCCTAGGTAAGAGGATGAATATTGACTTGCTTATCATCCTCTTATCATTAACTTTAGTCTTGTATCCCCTTTTTCTTGAATTGTTTCTCTCAAAACTGTTTGTCCTCAATATTATCTTTTCTTTATTTTGATTTTGATTCATTGTTTCTGTGATACCGTATATTCTCTTCTAAAAGGTTCATCCTTATTATTGATTCATTCTCTTGAATGTCTATCCTCCAGTTCAGAAAACATGTTGGATTAAATCAAATTCTTCTTCTTTTTATTGAGATGATGAGGAACCTGTTTTCTTAATTAGAATACACTCAAAAGCACAAATTAGATAACACATATAATCAGAATCATTGAAACAATTTTGTTATCATTAAAACATTTGAGAGAGATTTTGTTTCAACTTTTTGTTTCATGTTATTAATATAATTTACTATTTTTAATATAATTATCGGCAAAATATGATATAATTGTTATAATAATATAAATAAAATCTATAAAATACGACAAAGTTGTTAAATTGAAGAAAAATAAAAGGCAGTTAAGTAGATGTACCAAAATAAATAAAGTTTGTATCCTATTTTGCAAACTCCTTTATTTGTTTTGGCAGATCTACTTAACCCTCATTGTTGTCTTCAATTTAACAACTCCGTCTTATTTTAAAGAGAAATTTATATTATATAACAATTCTATCCTATAGATAAACTAGCCACTTAATTCTATTTTGTTAACAACTTCCTCCTTTTTTTTTTGGATCTAATCGATAAAAAATAATAAAAATAATTATAATTAAAAATAGTAAATTATATTAATAACATGAAATAAAATACATTAAATAGTTATTGATTATTTTTTTGGTGTGGGCCAATTATTATTATTATTATTATTTATTAATATATTTTATTTTATTAATAATATTTTGATTTTTTAAATATTTAAATTATTTTTAATTTATTAAATGACCAATAACTGAATTATTAAGATGACAATTTTTTTTTACCTCACTACATGGTCGCATCCCCAGGATGCGACCTCCTACTAAGCCTAAAAAAAAAAAGTCTTCACCTAGTCGTAGGCTAAGATGCGACTTCTTAAAGAATTTAAAAAATATGATAATTTAATATTTTATTTTTAATGTAGAACAATTTAGTGTAAAATTATAAAAAAAAATAGATATTAATATAAGAAATCCCATAAATTATGTGTTTTAAAATTCATTAGGTGATGTGACAAATACATCGTGAATGACTATATAAAATATTTTATATTAATAGTATATATTAATTAAATTTATTAAAAAAAAGTGATGTATGTTTTTTTTCTCTACCATAGTATTTATAAGTTACATGCCATATGCACACTCATTTAATTTTATATACAAATATAAATCCATCTCCATTTTCTGCGCCAAATAGTCCATCAATTTAGCACCATCGAACATAATACGAGAACAGTTACTTCTAAGGTAGTGGTTCAATTAAATCTCTCACCGTCTATTTAATCATTAGATAATAAATTTATATAATATTATCGGTCATTATTACACAGGATCTTCCTCTCCTCTCAGCATCTACCTTATTTATCTTGACTCTGATGCCTGTACAACAACCATGCTGGAGTTCACACAACAACCCAACAAGTTGCTCTGATTTTGCCTTTATTTTGAGTGATGTCAACACTATAATTAGATTAGATTAGATGATGCGAATAAGTTTTTTTCAATAATCTTTAATATCTTAGCATATGAAAAAATTAATATTTTAAATCTGTATTAAAATCAATTTTAAAGTTATTTTAATCTTTAAAAATGTTGGATTTCAAACATGATTTAAAATCACGTTTCTTTACGTATTTTGACTATGTGATTCAAATCAAGCTTATGTTGATTTGGATTATCTTGTAAAAATATGTTGAGTCGAATCACTTTAAAATTGAAATTACGTCGATTCGAATACCCTTGTTAAAACAACTTTGAATTGGATTTTTGTTTATCCGAATCTACATACTAATGTGATTTGAGTTAGGCACGGGTCTTTCAGAATTTTAGTGCATCTGATTGGTTTTCTCAGTTCACTATATATAAAAACCTTCGTTCATTCAATTCTAGTTAAGGAACATCACTTTTTCTCTCTAAAGTTCATTCATCACAAAGTCTCTTCGAAAACTGTTGTTTTTGAGTTTTGAAAAACTGTTTCAAAATAAATTTATGTCACTGAAAATATTACTGGGTTGAGTCGCAGACTAGATCCGCTCTCTTTAAGACGTTTCGCGGCACTGCCCAAATTGTGCAAGACAGACTATCAATATGGCGGTTAAAGCCACTCTCAATATGGCGACTAAAGTCACTCACAATATGGTACTATGAACACTCATAAATCAAAAGGACTACTAAAAAACCACTCTAAAAGGATAATGGTATTAGGACCACTCAAAAATCGACGCGACTACGACATAAAAACTACTCTAAAAGAATAATAGTATTAGGACCACTCAAAAATCGACGTGACAACGACATAAAAACCGCTCTAAAAATCGAAGGGACGGAAAGTAAGAGGAGAAGTGGGTCGGAAATACATCGAGCAGAAGAGAGAGAAAAGAGAAAGTTGGAAAATGCATCCAACTTTGGTGTTCTTTTCACAAGAGCTTGACACTTTTTATATAGTGATGAAAGCAAACCCACATATGTTAACTATCAAATGTGTGACTTAAGTATTTACAGAGTTGAAAACTACTCAATATATGAGAGTTTTCCAATGTGGGGCTTCAACAATTTTTAAATTCACACTAACATAATCTATATTCCAACAATCCCCAACTTGAATTAAAAAAAATGTTTCTAAAGTAGTGTCAAACACTTTTATAAGATTGTGCATAAACAGAGGTGTCTTCCGACTTGAACCTTTGCGTAGTAAGTAAGATTCAGATTCAACAAGAGTGACTCGTAGTTTTGAACTCTATCTCTGACATCAAACCCACACACAACCTTTTCATATGGTGTATTCTAAAAAGCCCGTGCATTAATGGTCCTTCACGTATATCCCAATATAGTGAATACTCTAGCAATTCTGTCTCAAAATTTCATAGGAAGCGGCTCAACTTCCACATTCAGATATGTGAGTCTACCAAGAGTACTCATGTAGCTAGGTACTCCACTCCATATGGAGTATAGATCTCATTAAGAGTTTCTATTATCTCATCCTATCATCGTTTCAGGAATCATGCTTCTCTCATTTATAATAGCATGTTCATCTCATATCATTCACGACTTGTTATTACCCATTGAAGCTAATTCTTGAGATATCTAGTCTTTTAGGTCGGGTTACCATCATGAGTGACTCTATAGATATTAGTGCCATCATTTTGGATGTATTTAAGACTTTCTCTCTAGCTAACCCTTTCGTCAAAGGATCTGCTAGATTATCATCACTACGTACAAGATCCATTATAACAACTCATTTAGAAAGTAATTCTCTAATAGTATTGTGCTTACGACGTATTTGATGTCTCTTACTATTGTAATAACGATTCTCAATCTTTTCAATAGATGCGGTACTATCGTAGTGGATCAACACAGCTGACATAGGTTTATCCTATAAAGGGATCTCAGCTAGCAAACATCTCAACCAACTCGCTTCTTCACTAGCAGTAGTTAGTGCTATCATTTTAGACTCCATAGTGGACTGAACCAATATCGTCTATTCTTTGATTTCCAAGATACAACACCACCAGCTATACTAAAAATATAGCCACTGGTTGCTTTGGAGTCATCTGATAAAGTGTTCCAATCAGCATCGCAGTATCCTTCAAGGACAACAGAAAATATTTGATAATATAATCCAAGACTCATGATCCTTTTTAAGTATCTCATGAATCTTTCGATAGCGTGCCAATGCTTCATACTAGGTCTACTAGTAAACCTGCACAATAGCCCCACGACGTAGGAAATGTCGAGTCTAGTACAGTTAGTGGCATACCTAAGGCTGCCAATGATGCTCGCATATTCAGTTTGTTTAACACCTTCACCGGTGTTCTTGAAAAGTTTCACACTTGAAAAGTTTAAAGTCAAAGTATTTTTATTTCTTTAGGATCTTTTCAACATAGTGAGACTGATCCAAAGAAATTCCATTTTCTGACCTAGTAATCTTTATTCCAAGAATTACATTTGCTTCTTCAAGGTCTTTGATATCAAAGTTGTTACACAACAATGATTTCATAGTATTTACAGTATGAATGTTTGAGCCAAATATGAGTAGGTCATCTACATAGAGATATATGATAGTGAAAATTCTATTTTCAGATTTGTAATAAATACATTTATCACTTCCATTCACTTTAAACTCATTCGATATAATCAAGTTATCAAACTTTTCATACCATTGCTTTGGAGCTTGTTTAAGATCATTCATAGATTTATCTAACTTACAGACCTTGTTTTCTTGTCCATGAATCACAAAGCCTTCAGGTTGTTCCACATAGATTTCTTCTTCCAAATCACCATTTAAAAAAAACAGTTTTGACATCCATTTGGTGTATCACCAAGTTATGAATAGCTGCTAGTGAAATGAGTACCCTAATGGATGTTGTTCTAGTGACCGGTAAGAAAGTGTCGAAGAAATATATATTTTCTCTTTGTCTAAAACCTTTGGCTACAAGACAAGTCTTGTATTTATCAATAGTTCCATCAGGTTTTAATTTATTTTTCAAAATCCATTTACAATCTATCGGTTTGCAACCAGGAGGCAAGTCTACTAAATGTCAAGTCATACTAGACTCTAGAGAATCCATCTCATCGTTTATAGCTTCTTGTCATGAATCTCCATCCAAAGATGACAAAGCTTCTTGAAGATTTGTAGGATCCTCTTCTAAGGTATAGGCCGTATAATCGGGTCCATAATCTTTAGTAACTCTGACTGACTTACTAATGAGATGCAACATCAGAGTTAAGCATACTAGCAACAACTAGTTTAGTAAGAGTTTTATTCTTTCTTTCAACTTTACCATTCATATAAGGTGAATATGGTGCAGTTGTTTCATGTATAATTCCATGCAATTTATAAAAATCATTAAACGAACTAGAATCATACTCGGTTCATCTTAATATTTCTACTAAATTGATTTTCAATTTCGATTACAAAGATCTTAAACATGTCAAGCGCCTCACTTTTATTGTTCATTAGATATACGAAAGTATAATCAAAACAAACATCAATAAAAATGATAAAATAACGTTTTCCATTTCTTGTTAACGTCCCATCAAGTTAACATATATATTAAGTCTAAAGACTCAGATTCTCTGACTACTGATTTATGTGAACTCTTTGTTATTTTAGCTTGACTACAAAAATCACATTTTTCATAATCATTTAAAGATAACTTTGAAATTAAACCTAAGTTACTTAAGTTTGAAATCACACGTTTGTTCACATGACATAGTCTAGCATGCCAAATATGAAAATCTCACAACATATAAGAAGAGAGAGTCATTTTATTAATTTCAATATTTAATTTAAACATGTCTCAGTAGTGTACCTTTGCCAACTAAAATATCATATTTAGAATTGATGTACAAATCTGCCCCTATAGAGTTGCCTTATTTAGACTCTCTAGAGAAAATTCTTTTCTTTTATGCCTGAGAGTTTTTAAAATCTTTCCAAGTAGGGGGCAGTTTGTAAAAAATAACAACAATTTGAAACTGTTCATTTAAGGACATACCTTCAGAAATGATCTCATAATCTATTTTCTAAATTTCACAGGAGTGAGCCTCCACGAATCTGTCATCTAATACTCTGATACTTGAGATAGCGGCTCACAGTAGTGCTGAAACTGTAGTAGTCATACAGATCATCAGCAAGTCCATTAAGAATGTAATTCTTACAGAGATAATCATTATCCTCCCATGGGTTAATTCTTCAGCTTTCTTATCCTTTTTTATTTGCCTCAAATTGAAATAGTTTATTGAAATCAGAGATAGCACAAACCAAATCCAGTAAGCTCTTTGGTTGACATGACATAAAGGAACGTCTTAAAAATGTTGTTTTTGAGTTTTAGAAAACTATTTCAAACTAAATTTATGCCACCCAAAATGTGCAAGTCAGACTATCAACCACGAAGTCCCCAAGATAAACAGCTAAAACAAACTGTATTAGAGTTCTACTGCACCATAGAAAACCTTTCTAGAATTACACCCTCAATACGGCGGTTAAAACCACTCTCAATATGGCGATTAAAGCCACTCGCAATATGGTACTATGACCACTCATAAATCAAAATGACTACGACACAAAAACTGCTCTATAAGAATATTGGTATTTGGACCACTAAAAAATCAACGGGACTACATCATAAAAACCGCTCTAAAAGAATAGTGGTATTAGGACCACTCAAAAATCGACGCGACTACGGCATAAAAACTGCTCTAAAAATCGAAGGGACAGAAAGAAAGGGGAGAAGTAGATCGGAAATACATCGAGCATAAATGGGAGAAAATAGAAAGTTGGGAAATGTATCCAACTTTGGTGTGTTTTTCACAAGAGCTTGACACTCTTTATATAGTAATGGAAGCAAATCCACATATGTTAACTATCCAATGTAGGACTTAAGTATTTATAGAGTTGAAAACTACTCAATATATGAGAGTTTTACAATGTGAGACTTCAACAATTTTTAAATTCACACACTAACATACTGTATGTTCCAACAAAAACTCTTTGATTATTTGATGCGAGTGTTTGTTGTGAGAAAATTAGATAGGATTTTTTGTTTGTGAGGGTTTATGTTTGTGAGATCGAAAGTGTTCAATTGCAGAAGGAAAATAATTGATTTCTTTTTTACCTAGATTGGGAGTTCTAGGTTTTTAGGTTTCAAGATCTTCATGCCGTGAAAGGGGAAAAATTTATGGGAGTTGAAGGTTCATGAGTGGATGCTTCAAGATTGAATTGATTTTTGTTTCAAATTGAAAATCAAGACCAAATTTTGAAGGGCTTCAAATTTAAGGGGTTTTCAAGATTCAATGTAGATTGAAGGCATTTGATTCATTCAATTACAATCAACTAAAATCTCTCATAATAAACATTCATTCAATTATAATGAAACAAAAAAAATCTCTCATACATTGTGAGAAAGTGAAGTAGGGCACACACGAGGACGAAGGTCATTGAACCGATATAAAATTTAGTGTAATTTCTCTTACCTTAATCTCTTTAATTTATGCAACTTTATGAATCTTTTATTAGAAAGTTTTCTATTCTAAATGAATTTTCTGCATGATTAATACTTCTACGTTTTTGTAAAAATATTTGATTTACAAAAGTGAAAAAATCAAATGGAAATTCAATTTTTGTGTAAAATTTAGTTTTAACAATAATCTGACTTTTATCAAGGTATTTTCAATTCTATAGTAAAAGTTATAACTTTGAAATTGTGCAGAATTTTGGATTTATTTGTCCATACATTGCATTACTTAGTTCTTAGTAATTTGGTTATTGTAAAATTGGTTTGTCATAGTTCTATCATAAATGTATACCAATTGTGTGTGATTGCTTTGTTAACAAAATAATTACCTAATTCTATTAAGTTTCGATTCGTGAATTAAGTACTTGGTTGGTTCTTTTATCTAGCCTTTGTGTTTTACAATCAATATATGACTTGTTTTTCATAAAAAAAAAAAGTTATATATATATAGTGACTTGTAGTCAAATGAATCCAAAGATTTCAAAAAGAATTCGTAAACGATTTAAAACTACATTTTCTATTTGCTTGTTGATAATCTATTACAGGAATCAGACCGAAAAAACTATCCATCGAAGAAAATATCCATGAAATTTTCAACAAAAGTGGATGCTAAAGGGTTTTGCTATCTACATCATGATTGTTCCCTACTCATTGTTCATCAAGATGTGAAATCAAACACCATCTCTATTTACATGACTTTTGCTACTGCTGCAAAAATCAAATTCTTGGTTATGAGTTTGTTGTTGGGAGATATTTTTTTACTGTGGCAAAAATCAACTTTTCAGTTGTTGATAAATATTTTACATAATCTTTTTGTCTACATATTTAGGTTGTATCATATCTTAAGTTTAAAAAAAATCTTGATTTTTATATCATATCGTACTTGCATTCGTATTATGTATATAGTTAAACAAACACACTCGTAAGTGTAGAATAAAATATACTTAAAAACATTTTTTTGTCTTTTTATTTTGTCTAAATTTAGTTTTTATAGTTGCCGATTTTTTTTCCCATATATCCTACTATTTTTTCTACTTTTTCAAATTGCTCTACTTTGATTTTTTTTTTCTTCTAATCTACCCTACTTTTTGGGCCAAATTGGAAGTCGCAGTTGGAGTGCGACCAGCTGAAGGCCTGGAAATTTTGGGCCCAGTGGCAGGTCGCTGGCTGGGGGAGCGACCTCCTACCGGGGGTGTTATATTTTTTGTCGCTTTCTGGTTTTATATTATTTTAATTAATTAATTAATTAATAATAATAATACATTAATAATAATAACAATAATAATAATAATAATAATAATAATAATAAATAATAATAATAATACATTAATAATAATAATAATAACAATAATAATAATAAGACTTAATTGTAGTTTTAGTCCCCCTATTTATACTGATTCACGAAATTGGTCCCCCTATTTTAAAAGTTGACAGTTTTGATCCCTCCATCAGATTTTTAAACTAAAAAATGACGATTTGATATATTTTAAATGACGTAAGATACAATTCTATAATATAAAACCATCTAGATCCATTAAACGAAAAAAATTCGAAGTTGAAAGTTAAGTTTTTACGACGTTTTATTCCAATTTAATGAGTGTTAATCAATCTACATTATCGTATCAAATGTCATGTTATTCAAAACATCTCATATCATCATTTTTTAGTTAAAAAAATCAGAGGGAGGGACCAAAACTGTCGACTTTTAAAATAGGGGGACCAATTTTGTGAATCACTATAAATAAGGGGACTAAAACTGCAATTAAGCCTAATAATAGTAATAAATTAACAAATAAATAATAATAAATATAATTAATAAATAATAATATATTAATAAATAATAATAATAATACATTAAAACTATAATAATTAATTAATTAATTAATAATAGGAAATAAATAAACAATAATATTATATTAAATAATAATAATGATTATTATGATTATTAATTAATTATAAATGATAATAATAATTAATTAGATAATTAATTAATAATAGTAAATTAATAAATAATAATAATAATTAATAAATAATAATACATTAATAAATAATAATATATTATTATTATAAATGATAACAATTAAAAATAATTAAAAATAGAAAATTATATTAAAATTTTAAAGAAAATACATTAAAAAAATACATCAAATAAAATGAAACAAAATAAAAAAATACATAAAATTATTGATGTCCACTTAAATGACCTTCAGTTCCAGGATGTCGTCGAACTCGTTTAATTTTTTGAACGAGTTGAGGTTCTTTCAATTGATTCTGATCATTATCTTCAATGTAAGTCGTAGGTGGATTAGAACCACTATCACCTGTTTCCATGATAGATGAGGTGATGATCATAATTTTCTATTTTTAATTATTTTTAATTGTCATCATTTTTAATAATAATAATAATATATTATTATTATTATTTATTAATTATTATTATTTATAGTCAATTTTTTAATTTAAATAATATTATTTATTATATTAAAAATATTTAATAATGTCTATAAAATTAAATTCCCAAATTTCACTTTAAATCCTATAAAAATTGTCTATTTTTTTATTACCAAAAATCCAACAATAAAAAAACTGCATAAGTAAGTTGCAATGCCCACAAACAGAAGCCCCAGCATTTTTTTTTCTAGCATTCATCCTGTGTGGCAGTAAATCAAGATGATGCCATATATGACTAAATCAAGTGCACACCGCCTCAATCACGTGATGGATTCAAATTCGGGACTTTACGGTAATGACATGAAAAAAGAGACTACTTTAAAATTTATGTCTTTTTCAAAACAAAACAAAAATAAAGAAGATTTTTAATTTTGTGTATATAATTTAATGTTTTATATTTTTAATATAATAAATAATTTTATTTAATAAAAAACTTATTTATAAATTAATAATAATGAAATATACTAAGGTAGTCTCTTTTTTCATGTCACTACTGATAAGTCAAGTAAAATAGAGCAATAAAAAATCCAAATTTTAGATTAAGATTATCAAAAGTTAAATTAATAAAATAAAATAACTATAAAAAAAGACAGAAGAATGAGTAATTTATATGTACAGATCATCATAGGTAATATATTTACAAATTTGAGAGATATAGCGTGAGAAAAAACAATTTGGACATTCGACTTTTTTAATACATATTTGATTTGATGCTGAATTTTAAAACATGTTCTAGATTTTGTTACCCTTAAAAATTTCCAATCTTTGTCGGTCACCCCTATCTTCCTCTTTCTAGCTTAAACCACACCAAACTCTGGCCTAAGCATGCAAATATAGTCAATTCTCTATTTAATATTTGGTTGTCGGTCGAACTCCACCTTAAAAAAAAATATTAAACAATTATTAATAGTAATATTGGTCGTTTGAAAAAAAATTATCTGCTTTTTATTCTTTTCATATTTTCAACTGTGAATGCAAGAATTTTCCTTAGTAATGCATTTTCAGCTTCGCAGGTGAGGATAGATAAGGTTCTCCCAATGCTAAATCATCAATTTGGTCCAAAGCCGATAAATATGATACCTTACCTTATTCATGCATGATGAATTTTTCTTTCATTCTCAATTAACCTTAGACAATTATATCAATAAAAATTTATGTATTTGATCTATAATAATATTTAATATTTGATTAAATATATTATCTAGTTCTTTAAATTATTTAATTATTATAAATTAGATCTCTAAGATTTTTTTAACAAGTTAGTCTTTTTAGTATTAAATATTTGAGCCGATCCCATTTTTATCGGTATTTCATCCAATTCGATTAATATTCTTCAATTTCATCAATATTTATGAGTTTCAAACCCAAAAATTAAGTTTTGGCAATCTTAGTAAAAAAGATATCTTAAATCTTATGAACAACTTCTTCTTCTCTAATTTATTCCAGATTTATAATCCAAAAATTCATTTCAATGGTAAACTGTTAAAAAGGATAGCGACGCAAACATTTATAGACTAAAAGGACTAACTTGTTAAAACAAAACTTAAAGGATTCATTTGTTATAATTAAATAATTTAAATGGTTGAAGTACGCATTTAGCCTTAATGTTTTGATGCAATTGCTATAAAATTAACCAAAATGATAGCAACATATAAAATAATAGAGAGAAGGTAGAAAGAGAGAATGAGAAAATAAGAGAGTATTGTATTATGCTCTTCAAGGTGTGTCATTTACAATGTTACACGGGCATTATTTATAGGACATAATTCTTATAACTTACAAGAACATGAATGACCTAACATAATGATCCATAAAGCCATATAATCTTGGGAGTTAAGGGTGGGAAGCAAATGAACATCCACATATAATTCATAATATTCGTAACACTCCCTTTTGGATGTTCATTGATGATATGCCTCGTTAAAACTTGGTGGAAAAAGAACCTAGTGAAGAAAAAAGAGTACAACATCCTTTCTGTGGGAACTATCTCATTAAAAATTAAAGAAAATGTGACAAAATCATGGTAAAAGAAAAAAGAGTTCATAATATATTTATTTATAAACCCCCATAATGTAGACAATAATCTTTAAAATGACGAAGATCAATATTTTGTTGTAGTTGTAGAAAAACTTTATTTGGTGGTGACTTTGTAATGATGTATCACATGCTATCACATAAATGACTTTGTTGATGTTTGTATTACCACTTGGTTGAAGATCATGGACGTAGGCATGACAACGTCCACACCCGCACCCATTCATATATATAAAATAATAAATTTAAAAATCATATCTATTATAATTAATATAATCAAATAATTATTATTAGACAATAATAAAATTAAAAAATATTTTCCATAGAGATAAGATTATAATTTTTAATATTTAAGGACAGAGGCGGATTTTGTCTCCTCCACTTCTGCACCCGACTAATCAGAGAAAACCCGCACCTGCCCCCGTTTCATAGCGGGTGTGAAATTTAGGCCCCCATCTCCGTCCACACCCGCACCCATTCATATATATAAAATTATAAATTTAAAAATCATATCTATTATAATTAATAAAATCAAATAATTATTATTAGAAAAAAATATTTTCTATAGAGATAAGATTATAATTTTAATATTTAAAAAAATATTAAGTATATTCAATATGTATATGTATAGAAATTTTAAAAATTACTATAATATTACTTGTGGGACAGGTTCTGGTGCGGGTGCGGGGTGGATATCACCACCCCTAAACCCGTCCCCACCTCCGAATTTTAATTTCGGAGAAAATCTGCACCCGCACCCAATCAAATTGGATTTTCCTTGCCCAAATCAAGCAGATTCGGGTGGATACCCACGGGTTATGTTGTCATCCTTACTTAGACGATTACATATTTTTCTTGAACATGGCTTGTTCTATCTTTTTTAATGTGTCATTGCCTGATTTGAGCAGTGCATGCAATATTATCCTCATAAAAAAATTGTTGTAGTCATATTTAAGTAACACAAACCATAAGTCCCTTGGATGTGTTCAATCACATGCCTCAACCAAAACTTCTTCTTGACTTGCCTCATGTAGCTGTAAAATTTCACAATCATATGATGATATTGTTGTTTTGGTTTGTTTCACATATCTCCATGAAATAGTTGTGTTTTCTCATGTAAACAAATATCTTGTTTATGATCTATACCATTATGATGATTAAACCATAACCTGCATCTCTAAGGCAACAAAATATATATATATATATACATATATATTTAATCATATATTCTTGAGAGTAGGCCAAAGAGTTATGCTAACAAGAGAAGGAAACCATTGGAATTTCAAGAAGGGGCACATGTATTCTTGAGATTCAACTCTAAGACTGGAGTGAGAAGGTCAACGAAAGTCAAAAGTTAAACCCCCGTTTCATGGGTCCTTTCCAAATTCCAAAAAGAATCGGCCATGTTGCTTACAAATTGGCTCTTCCGCCACAATTATCTAACCTTCACAACATCTTTCATGTTTCTCCACTCCGAACATAAGTGTTGGACAATTCACACATGATAGCTCCTGATTCTATTCTATTGAAAGATAATTTAATCTTTAACCTAGACCTATTCAGATCAATGACAAGAGTACCAAAAATCTAAGGAATAAGGTAATTCCGCTAGTAAAGGTTGTTTGAGAAGAGTTAAACCCATAGACTACTTGGGAATTAGAGAAAGAAATAATACATTAGTATTCAAATCTAATGGTACTGGTACATAAGCTTCTTTGTGTTACCCAACTATGTCGTTTTAGTTTTATTCAATGTGGTCTAAATTTTGGGAACAAAATTTTTTTAAGGAGAAAAAAAAATGTAACATCCTAAAATTAAAGGCTAAAGATAATTAGAATTTTAATATTATAATTTATAAATTATTATTATCATCATTATTATTATTAATATTATTATTATTATTATTATTATTATTATTATTATTAGTGTTTTGTATTAATGAGTAAATATTAGTAATATTATTACAAGTTATTATTGTCCTAAGTTGATTATTATTATCCTACGTTGATTGTGCAAGATAGGTCAACAAACATGAGGCAATTAATAGTATAGTAAGCTATAAGACATTACCTATTATAATAAACCATTCGATTTTACCTCAACAAAAGAAAAATGATCTGATTGGTAGTCAACAAGACAAGTTGTAACATGATATTCCTACGATTGAATTTGTTTACCACTACAAGCACATGTTTCAACCGAAAATAAGAAAATTGCTCGTATTATGAGGAACCACCGACAGTTTAGTTGAGCAAACATATGATCAAATTATTTTATGAGTATTTAAATATAAATAGTTACCTTAAAAATGCTGAATTAAAAATTTAAAAGAGTAGTTAAAGTATTTTGTTGGTGCGGTAGTGGCTAATAGTGAGTAATAAAGAGAGAAAAAAATTAGATATTCTGAATAGTAATTTTTATAAAATCATATTTTGCCGAAAACCCAATTCTATCAAAATCGGAATTTTATGAAATTATGAAATTTATTTATTAACTGTTTTGATATGTTAATTTGTTGATTTTTACGATGTTTCATGATTGTTTAAATATGTATTCTTTGAAATATTACTTTAATAACATATTATATTTAAATATGATTTTATGAAGGTGATTGTTAAAAACAAACTATTTTTATTGTATGTGTTTGAGATGAGCTTATGTTCCACATGGACAGATCTTTTAACCCAAATTATTTACTCGCGCTATGTGCTCCATATAGATGGATTATACCGCATACGATATGAGTTTTTAACTCCTCGGAGGATCTTGTATCCCACACTAGATGAGTTGGTGCTCTACACAATGAGATAACATTCACTTTGTAAAAGTCATACATCTCCATATAGCAATGGAACGATGTCATTTAATTGATTTATTTATTTTCTACAGAATAGATGTGTGTATTTAATTTGTTTGATTATATTATAGATGTCAATTATTGTTGATTTTAAGTGGATGAGTTTATATATTTTTGAAAATAATTATTTATTCTAGAAAATATTTATATTACTAAAGTATTTTTGGAAGAACGTTGGTGTCATAGTCAATTTTTTTAGTGACCATGCCGACTGAGAACAATACTTGTTTTTAAATTGTGTCCATTATTCACTGGGATTTAGTGTCTCATTAAAGTGTTGTTTTAAAAACCGTTGAGGATGTCAAGAGCTTATAAGTCATACCTCCTTCGAGAAGAGTAATTTCATTAAATTAGATTAGTAGATCAAATCCCACTATGTGTCACTAATAGATAATCCATATAAAGACAAATTTGCAACAAGCTTGCATCTTTAACCTTGACATACACACCATATTCTAGAGGGCATTTTGTGAACCCAAGTTGGATCACGAAATAGTCAATTCTCTTATTCCAAACTCGAGGACCTTGCTTAGAGCCATATAAATCCTTACTCATGATAGTCCACTAGGATAATTGGTTCATTGTTGTCTTCCAACTTCTTTCTTTTTGCATCAGGAATGTGCTTAAAGCATGAACCAATTTTTTTTAAATGACTCACACTTGACTTCTTTCCTGACCACACTTCTTATTACACTTCTTTCTTAATTTTCTTATAGGAACCTATTTGGGACATAGGCTGCAATGGTTACTGCTTCACCCCAAAACCAATGAGGCACATTTCTTTGTTTCATCATGCTTCTAACCATATCTAGGACAATTATATTTCTTTTGTCTACTAATCCATTGTGTTGAGGGGTGTAAGGAACAATTACCTCGTGTTGGATGCCTTGATCGACACAACTTTTCAAACTCTTTTGAGGTGTATTCTCCACCATCATAAGTTCTCAAGACTTTGATCTTTTTGTCACTTTGTCTTTCGAATAAAAACATTAAATTTCTCAAACACTTCAAAAACCTCGGTATTGCCTTTGATCAAGTAAATTCACAATTTCCTACTTTACTCATCAACAAAAGAAACAAAATATGTATTGACACCTAGTGAGCATACCTCAATTGACCCACAAATTTATGAGTGAACTAAATTGAGTTTAGTTGAAGATCTCATTGGCATAAATGATTCGAAAGCATTTTTGGGTTGTTTAGCAATTAGGAAACCTTGGCTCATCTTCTCTAGTACTTGGATACTTGACAATCCAATTACCATTTTTTGAATAACCAACTGATTCAAAGATCTAAAGTTCAAATGACCAAAACTCAAGTGTCACAACCTACTATTTTTGTTCTGTACTAAAGCTTGCTGACACCAAATTTCAATAGCATTAATATAAATTTGAAAAGTCTTGTTTTTGGATAGTGATGATTTCAATGCTATCTTCCATCTTCTATTTTAACAGAAAAACCTTTCTCAATCAGTTTTCCTACACTCAAGAGATTACACTTCATACTTGGAACCAATTGTTGAGACAAAATCCCAAATTAATGTTTTGATGATAATTAAACAGGTTAATTAAGACTTCTAATTATGATTCTAAATGTTTTGGAATTTAACATGTGTATTTGACTGTGTTAATCAAATATAGGTACCAAGCATTACAAAATAGATCATGTTAAATTGAAGCAAGCTAATTCAGAGAAACGAATAACGTTCTTGACAGAATTCAGTAAAACGAACAACGTTCTCCACAGTCCTTAAATAACAAGAATGATCAGATTCTTATAAGAAATATTAGATCCAGGATTTGCAATCGGCTCCAGTATTTCACCAAAAATATACAAGAATCAATTCAATGAAAGAATCACTCGAAGATTCAAAGGCAAAAGACTATGCTTCGCAAATTCATAGAGTAAGATCATTCTCCAAGTTAAGCAAGCTGAAGTACAAAGCTGACAAGTTGGAAAGGACGCCTCTATTGTACTTTTAAACAGTCTGCACATGTGATTCAAAGCATGGGATCACTTCAGACAACCGTCAAGATCAGATTAAAAGTCATCTCATCACAGAGCACAAACGGAAATCGTTCTTGGTTTGCAAGAACATTCCTGCTTTAAGTAAGAACATTCTTGCTTTATGGCTGATCTTATCCACTTACTGACTCATGACAACTAGACCATTACCAACGGCCAAATGAGCTATCATAAGCATTCGTGAAGCCTATAAATAAAGCCTCAAGATGAAGAACATATTAGACCTTCAAATACAAAGCAATACATCACTCATACAATCATATTCGAATCCTCTTAAGCTTCTCAATCATTTCTAAGTTTCAGTTATGTTCTTAGTTTGATATTAGAATCGATTTTTACTGAGTTCTAAATCCTAGAGTCTGTTAAGACAAACTCTTAAATTAAGTTTTGATGAAAATAAACAAAGATTAATTAAGAATGTTAATTATGATTCTAAATGTTATGTTAATTTAATCTGTGCTCTTAAGTGTTTTTATTAAAAGATAGGAACCAAACAAAGCAAATAAATCAGATGAAAAACTAAACAAAACATTATTGACCATAAGCTGTACAAAACGGAGAATATTCTGCAAAATCAAGACTGTTTGTCACAGCTACTTGACCAATCATTCTCCACTATTTCAACAGAGCTTTTGTCTCAAATCTTTATAGTAATTTCACCAGTACATGGCAAGGAACAAGTAGGAATCATTCTTGTTTAAAGAGGCTTTCGAATCACTAAAATAAAACATCATGAATCAAAGCAAGTCAAAAACGGATTGTAACTTTCTCCAGTCTGGAACTATCAAGAAAGCTGAAACAAGATTGAACCTCAAGATTGATTATCAGTCCCCAAACTGTTCAGAAGACTAACAGACCAGATTGATCATCAATCTCCATTTCTGAAAGAACAATCTCCGTTTCTGCAGAAACAACTTTCTCATTCTACAGAAATTGTTTTATTCCTTTCCAAACAGTTTTGGATAAAATCAGGTCTCCTGATCAAAGCCAATTATCAACAAATATTTTCGAAGCTTAAGGGATCATTAAGTGCACAGGAAATCTGATCAAACTTGAACAAATCAGCCCAGTCAAGCAAAACCCAAAACTGTTCAAATGGCTCGATTATTTTTATTTGCTTATATTGGTTTGGTCAAAAGTAACAGAGCACTACCAACAACTCTTTTTCTGACCATAATTAAATGCTCAAATTGTCTTTAAAGGGAAGGCAAATACTCACCAATATTCAGAACTTCAAGTGCCAAGTATTCTCATCATATCATATTCACTTGCATTCTTGAAGGCATCTCATTCACAAAAAGAATCAGGCTGAAACTACCATACACTTCCAGCTTATTTTACTGAGTTCTTTTTATCCTGAATCTATTCTCAAACAAGAGTTGAGCATAATCAGATTCAACCAAACCTTTTAAATCATTATTGTGTAATTCATAACTATAAGGATTGTTTATAGTTTGAGTGTGATTAAAAGAGTAAATTGTAAAATCCTATCATAATTTTTAGGTGACTTGATTGAATACATTATGGGTGGAAATGAATTGTAGTTACAGATCAAGGTTGATCTTTAACTGTGTAACCAAAAGATTATTCTCCGTTCTTTGAACACTTAGTAAAAATATCACAGTTGTGAGGACTGGACGTAGCCCGAGTTGGGTGAACCAGGATATATCATTGTGTGGTATCTCTTCCTTATCTTTATTTACATTCAGTTATTTTCATTATCAAATTAAATAGAGAAACTAAAAACTGTGATTTTAACTAATCAAGAACGTTTTCCGTTTTATGTTTCCAGAACGAAGAATGTTCTCCGTTTTCTATTTTTATAACCAAGATCAATCTTGAGTTGTTTTTCTTAAGGTTTTTAACAGGAAATTTTAATTAGGCAAAATTACAATTCAAACCCCCTTCCTTGTAACTTGACATTGCTACTTCAGAATCTATTCTCAAACACAAGTTGAGCATACTCAGATTCTAACAATCTCAAAATCATCACTTTGTAACTCAAGACTATATTGTTAACATAGCTTGAGTAGTTTGTAAAAAATCCTTTTATGTTTAAAAGTTATTGTGTAAAAATCCTTTTATGTTTAAAAGGTATTGTGTAAAAATCCTTTCTGAAAGAGTGTAAGGTAACTTGTGGACATCCTTTCTAGGTAGAAAGGTAGTACTTTGTAACAGATCAAGATTGATCTGTAAAAGCTGTGTGAAAACCAAGAACGATCTTACTTTGAACACTTAGTGGAAAATCTCACAATTGTGAGGACTGGACGTAACCCGTGTTGGGTAAACCAAGATATATCTTTATGTGATATCTCTTCCCGTATCTCTATTTACTTTTTATCTTCTAATCAGTTTTTATATAGATAAGTTAAAATTGTGTGTTTTCACTAACCAAGAACGTTCTTTGTTTATAATCAAGATCAATCTTGAGTTAAATACTTTTAGTTTTAACAGGAATTTTTAAAAAGGGACAATTACAATTCAAACCCCATTCCTTGTAATTGACATTGTTACTTCACCAATAACATTTTTTCAATTATAGCATTCCTACCATCTTTTCTGTGGATCAACATGTCTCTAAACCTTCAACAGTTATGGTTCTTTTGTCAACTAGCCTAACCTTGCTCTTTCTTGATGAGTCATGATCAATTATGTAAAACCCTTAGTTTTAATTTGTAATTTTTGTATTTTGGTGTTGAATAATGAGGCTTTTTAGCCAATTTTAATGGTATTTTGTGTATTAAATGCCAAAAATATATTTTTGAGACCGTTTAAAATTATTTGGCGAGAAATAATTTATTTACGTTACGAAAAATTTAATAGTGGACAATTTTGTTAAAAATATCTCTGGTTGCTGAAAATTTTATCTGTCAATTGAGTTGCGACGAGAGTAAATATTTTTATCAAAATAGTTGAGATGTGAGTGAAGTGATGTGTGTAATAATATTTAGATATTTGTTGGTTTGGTTTAATTATAATATATATATATATATATATATATATATATAATATTATAATTGTAAGTTATATATATATATATATATATATATATATATATATATATATATATATATATATATATATAGTAACACGTGAGAGGAAAGCGTGAAAAACAAGCAGAGAGAAAGCTAAAAGGCCACACGAGAAAACTTCTTATTTTTCCTTTCTTGAGTCTTTTTTATAAAAAAAGAACTGAATGTGCTCTAAAATTGCACTCTAGAATGTGCTGATTTGTGAGCGATTACACTCTAGAAAATAGTGTAGGGTCTGAGATAGGCTACACTTTAGTAAATCGTGCTAGCCTGTGAGAGACTGTACCTTGATAATTAGTACTAGCATGTGAGAGACCGTATAATTATGATTTATGCCCCTTCGAAGAGGGTTTTGGTTTGGAAATCCGGAATCATGTGAATTGGCATATACGCATTGCATTAGGTTGCTTGGCACGCGAGTCATGTTTGATATACTGTGATGGTTGTATATACATACTCGGTTGTTGTTTGTAATTGTGTTGTAATTGATTAGTGTGATTGATTGATTTTGTGTGGTAAGTATTGAATGATTGCGAAACGTTTTCGAAACTGAAATATACAAATTTTAGCAGTTGTATTCGGCTACAAGCAGTGTGTAGTCGAATATAGATATTCAATTTTGCTATTGACTTGTGAAATAACACTATATTCGAATACAAGGACGCTGTATTCGAATACAACAGTGCAGTTTTGTTAAAAACTTCATTTTTCAATTTTGATTATGCATGTTTTGCATATGAAAACCACTTCTAGATGTATGCCAAGTTGAAAGGTTTTTGTGCATTTAAAATTGATATGCTATGTGATATTTGTTAATTTCGGTTGGTGACCCTTTACAATTATTGTGGAAACCTGGGCTTTGCCCTCACATGAGAATCAGGATCGTCCTACCGTTTCCACTGCTTGTAATTATTGTTGACTTTTGTCGTTGTGATACGACTTAAATATTTTATCCAAAAGTATTTCTCTCTTATTTATTTATGAATTCGATTTTAGTTTATTTTTAAAAAAGTCGGGTTGTTACAAATTAGCTAATCTTTATGGCCAGTTATATGATTAAAGCATTCAATGTCAAGAAACTAGGCCTCAGATTCAAAAATCCCCAGCCCTTACCGTTACCGGCAATGCTACTCACGACCTTCTCACCCCCCTCCCCCTTTTCCTTTCCATAGTGCTATTCACGACCTTCTAGCTCAATTGGTAGTGAGAATGAATGGACGATGTACTTATCTCCCAGGTACCGGGTTCGATTCCCCGGAAGACAAAAATTCGCCCTTTCCTACCACATGTCGTCATGAAATTAATAAGAGTTTTCAATATTAAGAAATATGTTGTTACTTTCTCATTACATTCCATGTACATCAGCTCATATTGCCTTCAAAAGGATTGAAGCTTCAATTTCTTGACTTTATCATCACCAGTATAATACTTGTATAACAAAACCCACACCTTAGAAGTTATTGTTGTTGATTGCTTGTGTCCACACTCTCCTAGATCAAGAACAATGCTTCGCAATCCTTCTTGGTTGCCTCCTTATGTGCAATCGTTCTTGGTTGCCTTCTAGTGCTTGATAATCTGAATTCATCCTTTCAAGAACATCTTGAATCCAAACAAAATCTTCATTTGGATATGCCACATCTCCCAATTATTTCCATCAAGAATTAGTAAGGTTCCTAGAAATCCACTATTTCAAGTCATTGTCGCATGGAAAATAAAGATGAGAATGATAAAGTGCTAAGGAGGAAAAACACATGGGAATGTGCAGATTGAGCAGAACCAAAGACTCTGGTTACCACTTTTTTAGTGTTAAGAACAATATAATTTAATGAGAGTTAATGAATAATGGAGAGAAGATTGAATGGATGAATATAGTGGAATTTTATTTTGATAACATGTAACCAAGTAGTTACATTATGGCACTTTATATAGTGCTTATATATTCCAATTATAGATAACTAACTAACTCACAATTAGTTATAAAGATAACTAACACTAAGTTTGAATTAACTATAATAGAACTATGATAAATCGTCGTTTGCATTTATCTCTATCTTCTATCCATTTATTGCTCATTATTGTTTGATCAAATGAGTAACTAACCGTGGATAAATGCTTCAATATTGTGAGTTGTTTTCTTAGAAATCTTTTAAACAATCTAAATATTAGTCACTTCATCTTTCAAAAAGATTTTTAGAAATCTATTTTAGAGAGAAATATTTAAACTACAATTCAACATCAATTTATTGTGTTTATTTCCCTCACTTTCATGCATATTGTATTTCCAATCAAATCATTGAGATATTTAGAATTTCATTTAAGTTTTCTTATTTCTCCTTCCATTTTATGAATTTCAAGAAGTTTAATATTTAAATTAAAGAATCTCTTTAAAGACACAAATATCATATAATTACGTTCCTCTTAACAATTGGAGTACATATAAAAAAATAATTAAAAAAAAATTAAATTTTTTGAGAAATTGGATATATCATTTTCAAAACAATTGTGTTAAAAAGATTTGTGATATATGTGCATCTACATTTTTAGACAAATACTAACAAGTGTCCTAAAGGTACTAATTAATAAATCATATTTAGAAATATTTAATGAGTTTAATATATGTATTGTCAGCGTAAATTGTTTTACATCGTCAACATTTTACAGTCATTAATATAAAATGACTTTAGACATAATTATGATAAAAGTCAAACATCTATAATGATATAACATTTATGATTGACTGTTAGTGTAAAAACTCTTTACACTAATAATGTATATGAATTAAATCCATATTTAATTGGAAGTATTTTGAAAGTTGTGTTTTCAACACTTTAAAAGTTGAAAATTGGTTCTTTTCAATGCAAAAGTTTTTATTTTTGCCTCATTTGTTAGCAAAACTCACATGTTTACCCAACAAATATAACTTAATCGTATATTGTTATGTCATTTAAGAAGTTTGATTATCACAATATAACCCATCAAAAGTGTTACTACTACTTTGGTCCCACAGTCAACTTTTCACAATAATGCACAAGGGATGATTTTATAGGTTGTTACGGTAAAAATCAAATATTTCTAATGATCTAACATTTGTGATTGATTAACAATGTAAAAATTATTTACATCGATAATATATATGAATTTAAATTATATTTAATTGAAAATATTTTGGTAGTTGTGTTTTCAACACTTTGATAGTTGAAAATTGGTTCTTTTTTCCTGTGTAAATTTTTTATTTTGATTCATTTGTTAGCAAAACTCATATGTTTACACAACAAATTAATATAACTTAATGGTATATTGTTATGTAAGAAGTTTGATTATCACAATAAAAGTCATTAAAAATATTATTGCTCTTTCCGTCCTACGGTGAGTAATCTATTTGAAAAAAAACACATTGTCTCAAAATAAATTATTGTTTCAACTATTAATGTAACATGACTTTTTTTTTCAAT
>JBBPBP010009779.1:64528783-64572544 GCA_037974735.1 Cicer chorassanicum | reverse complement strand
GAATAGAGATAGACAGGGAAATGGTTGAGAGACGGGGGAGGAGAGAGATGAGACAACAACAAAGAGACATGATAGAAAGTAAGAGATGAGATAGAGATAGGAAGAGGAAGAGAGGATATATGAAGAAGATAAAATATTTTTTCAGTAGAAAATAAAAAAGTATTTTGGTATTTTAGATAATCTGTTTAGCGGACAAAAAGTTGTCACATGGTTGAGCAAGGGACAAAAATTGCATCTTTTTTCCAATACCTCTTCTCCTAGTTTGTCCAGTGCCACAATCAATTTTATATCAAATATGGTACAACATAAATGTTCTATCAAGTCCCTCATTTTTCAACAAGTCAAACGCAACGTATGTGTATGATCAAATAAACCTTCAACCATTTATTTCTCACACTTGTTGTATATTTAATTCTTAAAAAATTTGAAATAATTTTAGTGGGGGCATCCTTTAATTTTTTGCAACAAAAAATATAACATTATTTAATAACTAATAATTCCAATAACAAGGCACCAAGAAAATTCTATATTGAATACTCTTTTAAATCATGCTCTTCTAACAGGTGTGAGTTCTTCTCCTCAATGTTGGTTTGCTTGACATTAATGTAGGGATGGATTGGGGCTCTTAATGGAGATTGGAGATGGCGCATTCCAAAACTCGAATGAAATGACAACTTGTAGATGAGTGGTTTGTGATCGTATTGGTGTTCTCATATTTGACCACTCTTATGCATTAGCGGTATCCACAGTTTCAATAGCTGAATTTGGGTCATGTATATATGATGGCTTTGGAGTAGGACTTTTCCAAAGGGTTCAAAAATATTGATATCAAATCAGACTCTCAAGTAGTATTGGGGTCCTTAATTTTGAAGAATTACTCTAATACACATTTATGTTATAGTCTTGTCACTTGTATAAATGTTGTGCTTGAAAAGTTGGATCACTTTAAGATATCTTATGTCTACTGTGAAGCCAATCAAGTAGCAAATATTTTTGCTAAATTTGGTCTTTCTTCTCCTCAAACGGACCATGTTTTTGATATTAGACTTGAATTCTCATCCTTCGCCATGTTGTGTTCGGTAGCTTTTCTTATGGATTTCTAGCTTTATTTTTGTTTCCTTTGGGATGTGACCCCTTACGTTTCACCCAAAAACATGGTAGTGGGCCTCCAATATGCTAAACATGGATTCTTCCAGCTTCCAAATGATTTGTTCTTATCTGAACTTCCTTAATCACTTGAATCCAATCACTTGTTTTGACCGAAAATCTATTAACACTACCTTGCTATTTTTTATTTAAAATAAACCATATATAGTTCATATAGATTTTGATAATTTTTATACAATACAACACTACCTTGATAATTTTAATGGTGTATAATGTGTATGGAATGAATTATATTTTTAGTATATAGTCTTTACTAATGTTAAGATTATTAGGGATAATTACAAGCATTCTTCCTTTCACGTGGAAGCCTTTCAATGCTTTTGTTCTCACGTTAATACTACAATAAATGCTATTACAATAAATCAATTTCAATTACATTACATTTTCAATTTGTTATTCTGTCACAATTAAATGCCTACAATCGATTGTTCTCTTTTTATATGTTTCAATTATTCAGTACAGATTAGATCACTAAATAAAAACAACAAACCTGCAACAAAAATGAATTATAACACTAATATATTATAGGCTTTAATATGTTTTTGGTACCAACAATATAGTCCTTGTCATTTATTTTTTAGCTTTTTGTTTCAGCAATTTCTCAAACCATCAATGAGCTTTTTTGTTTAAAAATACTAATGCAGCTAATTTTCAACGACATGACACTGCATGAGATTTATACTTATGCTGATGTGGAACATTTAATGGTGATTCATCACAACACATCATCTCCAAAATAATTCATCTTTAACCCAAAATTCATATCTTCTCCAACTCAAAACCAATAATTTAAACTAATAATCGAGAATATAACATATTATTCCATTAAAAATATCTAGGAATTCATAAAACAAAAAACAGATAAGAAGAATAATGATAAAAGTAGATCTGAAAAAACAAGTCACAACCCCATCATCAAAACATGTCAAAGTTGCATAATAGAATTCAAGGCAACACAAACCGCTATGAAGAAAAAAGAAATTTGATCTAAACTCTGCTCTGTTTGGATATTCCTTCATTCTTGAAATGTAATCAAATTTATCTTGAGTTATAAGTTTAGTAGTGTTAATGATTATTTATGCAAATAAATTTCTTTGATAGTCTTTTGTTTATTGCTGTTATTTTATGTAACAAACACTTAGCTTAATTTTTTAATGACCAAAAATTAATTATATAGTTCATTTTGTACTCAAATGTTTATGAAACATTTAATTCTATGGTTCACGTCGTCCTCAAATATTTATGAAACATTGATAGGAATGATGATCTATGATTTTTATATCTCATTCTTTTTATTTATATATTTTAACTCTATTATTATGTACTAATATTACAAACAAAATTTATTCATATACAAATATTTTAAGGAATAATATATGACACGACACCATAGTTGAAATATGATTGGACATATATTTTTCTATACTTCATTGCATAGTTACTCATTTCTAATAATGTTTCTTTAAGAAAATTAGAATTATGTGAGACATTTTTTCGAGCCTACAGTAAATCTAAGTCAAATATTCCACGCTATCCCTGAAGAAAATCTCTAAATCATACTTGTTTCACTCTAATAAATTAAAATGTTGAGTATTATCAAATTTGAACTCTTTTTTCATGCATTCAAAGATACTTTTCTTTAAATGAGAAATTCAATCTAACGTGAAATATGAGATTACAAATATTGTACGAAATAATATTATGGCACAAAGACTATCGTTGAAATATGATTGGACGTAATATTTTTGTACACTTCATTGCATTTACAAATTATGAATAGTAGTAGCAAGAGTAGTATCTATTAGTACCTCTTCCAACATGAGCCACCTCTCCCAAATTCAAACTTGTTCTCTTCTTCTTCCTCCAGTAAAAGGGGGTGGTGTTGCATCAGGTTGGGTCGCGGCAGAATATGGCAAATTGAAAGAAAATAGTGATAAGTTCTTTCAAAATTGGGAGTTGCCACCATTGTTTATATGTTAAGGAAAACATTGAGAAAACCTTTAAAAAAAGAAGAAAAGAAAGGTGTTCGAAACTAAATTTTGAGTTCAAAAGTTAGTTATGTGTAGGAAATATATTAATACTCTACAACACCCGTTCAAAAAATGACACATTTAACTATATGTGCAAAATTAATGTTATCTATAAAAATATTTATTTTACCCCAAAAATATAAACATGATTTTAAATAATCTTTATTTATTAATAAAATTGATTTTTTTTTAAAAAAAGGGAAAATTGATTTTATTAAGAGAAAATAAATAGAGATTGGGAAATAAAACAAGTAATATTGAAGGGAAAAAAAAAAAGAAATGGGCTTGGAGCCCAACCATTATCTCAAAACAAATAAGTAATATACACTTGATAAAAAGAATGAATAATAAACAAAAATTAATTAAAAAAAAAACTAAACATAGAAATTTCTAAAACCAACTAGTTGAAAATCCGTGCGAATCACGGATAATGCAATGAATTAGCTTAATTTAAATAAAATATTTTTGAATATATGTCATATATAATAAGAAGGAATGATCATTACATTGGCTTGCTCTCCAATGTGTCTGCTCTATTTAGAAGATATTATAATTTTTTTTTATATTATTATATCTATTTACTCTCAATTAATTGGTTAAAAAAATATTTGTCTTGTATAAATATTAGAATATAAATCACTATAAAAATATTATAACCACTTTTAATCCAAACTTTCAATTGATAGATGGGTCAATTTTTTATAATTTACTGTATTATTAAATAATTTTTAATTTTTTTCTATATATTGCATGATACTTGATAGTTCAAAGAGAAAGTCGGAGCAATTGTTTGCCCTTACATGGGTCAATCCATTTCGATGATATTGAAAAATTTATTATATTATTATATCTATTAACTATCGATGAATTAGTTTATTAAACAATATGATTACTATAAATATAAGAATATAAACTATTACAAAAATATCATAATTACTCTTATTTCAAAATTTTGATAGATGGATTGGAGGGACTACTTTTTTATAATTTACATTAATATTAAATAATTGTTAAATCACATAATCAAAAATGAAAATTAACCATTATTAGCATTTAATAATTCAACAAAACATTAGTTTATTATTTCAATAACTACAGAAATTAATTTTTATTATATTAAATTTAAATAAAACATAAAAATAAAAGAAATTATTGCATGATTTCCCCCCTTTTAATTTTTATACATATTATTATTATATATTGGTCTATGTTGCACTTTTTTTCTATTTATTGCATGATACTTGATAGTGAAGAAGAAAAGGGTCATGCCCTCCCATGAGTTTGTCTGCTTTATAAGATATTGAAAAACATAGTAGTAATAATAATAATAATTAATACATATTTATCTTTCAGCTAATTAACTTCGAAAGTCCATTATTTTGGGTATGTTGTGCACTTTTCTTATATAATGCATTACATGTAATAGTGAAGAGGGAACGGTCAGGGTAATAATAATTAAATACATATTAATCTTTTAATTAATTAACTATTGAAAGTTTGTATTTTATTTAAGTAACATGTAAAAATATGTGTAACATGTATATGGTTTATACGGTTGTATTATAATTGATACTCCCACATTTTATAAGGTCTCAATACTTATACATTTTGAATTAATATTTGATCTCGATACTCACACATTTTTTATGTCTATCTTGTAGATAAATATCAGCGGCTTCACAAAAATAAAAATACTAAGAATGACTAAGATGATAGTTCCATTTATCTTCCTTCAAACCACTAAAATCTAACTATTACTTTATTAAAATAGGATGAGAATTTAAATGTAACAAAAGTAATCAAATAATACAAAATAAATGGTATCAATGTGATACGCCTAATGGTCTTAAAAAAAATCATATTCTTCAATTCATGAAAAAGTGTTGTTCAACAACTACCAAGATAATTAAATATCGCATACTTGCCAAAGTCCTAACAATGAAAGATAGGAAGATGTAAAAGTAGGTCATTTGAATATTCACTTATATGAAAATGTCCAATATCGGTAACATCAAAATGGATTGAACTAGATCTAGGCAATTTGAAATAGCATACCAAAAAAAGACCTTAAAAAAATCTACCCAAAAAGGTGCAAGGTATACTATATGCTAAAACATCTTTCTTCCAATAGAAACTATTGAAGAGAGAATCTACAATGACATAAATTAGTTGCTTCGAATAAACTAAAAATTGGAAGCGAAAAATGATATTGAAACAAATAAATTTTATTTGTATTCTTCAAAAGAAAAAAATATGATATGAATTATTACCATGTTAATACGGTCATACATTGACAGCACTTAAATATTACCATTGTTAGTATTGTTCTATCTTGTTTTTTATCCATTGATGCAATTGAACCATCAACATTATCCAGATCATAACAAAGAGTATATCAAGTGATTACAACCATGGAATAGTGTGACACCCTAAACCCAAATTGATATAAAAAGTAAAATGCACTAGTTTTGAAAGAGATTCGCAGCGGTCCAAAAGTAGAGTATAAAAAATTCTTTTAAAATATAAGGGTTAAGACGTCACACTCACACTTACACAAAATGCTTGCATAAAAAAATTTAAATTAAAAATCCTTGAATCTCGAATATAGTTGAGGTTTATTAAATAAATGTTTATGACATAAAAACACAATTGCTCGATCGAATTTATAAAAATCTAAATTAATTCATGACTCAATAAAATACAACAAATTACTCCCACCCAGTATCACCTATCAGAGTGTGGATCACCAACCGATAACCTGAAATAACTGCGCTCTCGCAAGCGCCAAACACAAACATCGAGGGGTGAGTTTCGAAATTATGTAACAATATAAAATACACGAGAAGAACACGCAATTAGTCAAAAAGGTACAAATAAGCAGAACATTCAATAATATAATATCTAAGGTTAATCTAATTCAATCACAATAAAACAGTTACAAGGGTAAAATGCTATGCATGTCCTATACTCTATACTTCATCATTTGGTACCATTCTACTCTGAAGTACTTGGTTAGGAGGCCTGATACTATGCCACTACAAGAGTGGACGGACAATTCATGAATGGCCAAGTCCTCATAGATCCCCTCAACTCAACCCGAGAAACATATACGCGACAGTCGGGGTACTCTTGTGTTGCACGGTAGTTCCCGGCCTTAGGGAATAACCCACTAATCCACTTAGGAATTCCCCACTAGATGTACCCCCAAGGTCTATCAGTCTTACCTTACAGTTCGACTGTAGCCCTCCACGATCAGGCTCATTCAGTTGTACTTCCCCGAATCGCTAGGTTTGTTAGACCCTCCCTATATGGTGACAAAATAATCCTAACTCCAAAATCTACAACACATGTTTCATACTTACTCAATCATCACAACTCAATAAATTTTAGTTTGACTTCACAATATTCATCATTATATAGGTATATCAGTCAATCACGATACAATCCCCATATTTGGTTTACACTACTCACAAAGCACAATCCAATCTTATCAATCGCAATAATAAAAATCATCAGGTAGCACATTCAAATAGTTTCCAGATTTCAATCAAATAGCAAGAACACTCCAATATATATTATTCATACAGTAACAATCACCATCACATTTCATAAAATCATTCAACGTGCAATCTTGCTATAAATAAATTCACAACAATTCTATAGGTTGCTAAATTATATTTTAGTCCTCACTATTACCATTCATATATTATTAATTAATTATTATTGCTCAATAGGGCTCGACCGTACGTAGTGAGCCCCGAATGAATATCTGGGAATTTCGGTATTCCCGTTCATCTCACGTTATTTTATATTCATAAAATCGAACCTCATCTCACCCCTTACCTTAGCTGAAGATTTTTCCCAACGAAGTCGATCCAATGATTTAACGTGACTGGTTTTCGCCAACCACCGTCTCTAATAGTCCGCGAGCGAGAATAAATCAACGCAACAACCAATTACAAATTAATTAGTTGCTCCAATGATAAATAATTTATTTATTAATAATACATAGATCATTTATCTGCTATTGTAATATAACTAAAAAAATAAATCTCATACTATTAAAAACACATATTACTATAATCAGATTTTTATTTAAAACTAGACAGGATAAAAAGAATTAAATATAACGTGCATATATATATATATATATATATTTAGCTACAACTTATTATTGACCACACTCAATTTTATATTAAAATAAATTAAACCTTAGACTTTATGCTTTATTTTGTTCTCACAGTGATTGGCATAAATTTTATGTTATTAGAAATTGAAATAGTAATAAGTTTATTGTTATATTGATCAAAATAATAAATAATAAAGTACTAATTCGGTTAATAGGTGTTTCACCAATATAAACAAAAAATGAAAACTGAGTTTACAAGCAAAAGAATAAAACATAATAGAAAATAAAAAGCCCTGAAAACAGTATGAAAGGCGACAATTTCAAAACAACTTTTATGATCAAAATTCATTTTATAAATAGTTAGTATTGAAACAGAATATAATATAAATTAAAAAGAATATTTATTATTTTAATTTAATTTTAATCATGATTGTGAAAAATCAAATAAAACAGGCAAAGACAGTAAATTAGATAATCAGAAAACAATAACCAAATAACAATGGCATAGACAGTGGGTGTTCGCAAATAATTTAAGAATGACAGAAAACTAATCAGAGAAGAGGAGATGCCTTGTAAATAGATACTTTAATCTGATAACAATAGTATTGTTTCCTCCTCTTTTTTTTTTCCTTTAAGACTAAAGCTTATCTATTCTACGATAATGGGAATGGTGTATTTTATTGTAAGACTGCGGTTGTACTGTTTTGATGTGAGAAGGTATAAGTTTGTGAAACAGAGCATACGGCAATCCCTTTTCTTTCTTTAAGTGAAATCTGAGATACCTATTAGTCATCAAGTGGCCAAAGCTTAAGTCCCTATTAGTCGAGGCACGTGTAAAATTAGCTGAGGTTCTACTACTACTACTATTATTATTATTATTATTATTATTATTATTATTATTATTATTATTATAACATTCCTAAACCAATTCAATTAGTGCTAAAGTTAGTAGCAACACTCATTTAATTCTTGTTTTTTTTATATATATGTATATATATATATATTTAATACAAATTCAATATTATCGATATTAATAATTTAAATAAATCACTAAGGCAAACACATAAGACAACCACATAGAAGTTATTACACCACAACAAACACTCTAATAATAATAATTTATTATAATATTACTAAAATATTTTAATAAGAAATTTAGGGAGTCATAATATTATTAAAATATTTTAATTGGAAATCAGGGCGCGAGAGGTGTATTTGGTTTTGCTAATTGGCGGCACTTCCTAATTAGGTTACAGAATAGTATGTCACAAATTCATAATTAATTTAGGTCCATTAATTCCGTTTATGGCAAATTCAATTTATTACTTAGGCTATTAATAGATATTATTAGGCTATTATATGGAGAATTAAATTTATGAACGGCATCATCATCATTATTATATTTAATATATAATTAATATAGTTATTATATATTATACTTACATAAAAATAAATTTAAATAATAAAAGTCTAGATTACAACAATATTAAAATATGACGTCTATGATGATAGCAATTCATACTGGTATATATTATTTTATATATTATTATTTTTATTTTTTTTAAAATAAAATAAATAGGTCTAATAACAATTATCAATGATTTTAATTTAAATACTACAAAGATAATCAAAGAAAGACATTCACATAAAAAAATGATCACGCCACAGTAAACACATGTATAAAAAAATATCAGTAATTTATAATAAAAATAAATTAAGGTATAACAATAAATTAGAGTGTTACAAATAGCATATAAACCAAAAAAGAAGAAGAAAGAAATGCAACAGTCAACCTTTTCGGCCTTAAAGACTTTTTCATCTTGCAACCTCTTTGTAGCTGCTTCATTGCTTATTTTTCTTTTGCTTCAAAACATGGACCTGTGTCTCTTGGTTTTTCTTTAAATATCTAATCCTTGTAAAAGATTTTTAAAGTTAGAATATATTAAAAATTTAAAGGCAATTCTTTCTCTTACTAAAATTAAACTTGCTGAAGAATCAAATGATTTAAGGAGCAATGAATGATGTATATAAATAGTAAACCTCCATACAGTTTGCAAAAATAGAAGCTATCATTCTTATTCAATTAATAACCCAATATCTTTATAGTACCTTTGTTCTTTTCAAAGATTCATTTATTCTCAATACTGACGTGTGAATAAAAATTTATTACATAAATAACCAAAGTCATATTTATAGCAAAATAAAAGAAACGGGGAAAACAACTTAAGAAAAACAAACAGGGAGAGAAAATGTTAGAGATACAAAAAAAATGCCAACACTTGATTAGAGAGAAGAGTGAGATCTTGTCATTCACAAAAGTAATTCTCAATTTGGTTGAAAAGTAAAATCCTCCAACTATTTTCCTTTAGGATTGAACATGAGATGAAAGGCAGATGATAAGGATTGCAATCTTGTACCCATAATCACAAATTTCAACAAACATCTAATACTCAACAAAAAAAGAAAAATAACCCCTCTTTTCATAATTCACCATAATAGAGGAAGATGAGAAAGAGAAAGAAGACAATGATATGACCCTAAATACCCTCTTTTAATGACCCGTCTTGTTTGCTATCAACTATGCAAAATCTTATCACAATAGAAGTTAATATTAATAACCAAAATTATTTATGCATGGTAAGAAAGTCCAATTTACTAAAGGAAAAATACAGATTCAAACCTTGTTATAGAATTTCAAATATGTATCCAAAACCAAATTAAAAACCCAATATTTAGAACGTCTACAATCTTTCGGCATGATTTTTATTCCCAAATGGTTGTCTTTACGGGAAAAAATGAAAAAATGAAGAAAAAAAATCAGAATGAAAACAAACTTGGTGAATCTATTTACCTAAGTTTTCTCTATATCTAAAAGATGAAAGAATAAGATGATGTCACCACTTGCTTAAGAGTATTTCATTTGAAAGACATGCGTGATATGTTGATATTTGAGAAAGTGGGGGTATAAATCATCCAAATTAATAAAGTCCTGAAAATGATAAAATAGAGAATAATCCAATAATATAGCAATGAAATCATAAATAAATAAATAAAAAAGTTAGTTTAAATATGCTTTTGGTCTTTATAAATATGCTTCGTTTTGATTTTAGTCCCTGTAATTTTTTTTTTATTTATACCTTTGCAAATTCTAACAAGTTTTGAAAAAATCATTTATGAATCTTTTTTCGTAAAAAAATAGGGACGTGACTAATTTTGAATGAAGTGACACATAGTGACTGTGTAATTGTTGTTGACTAGACAATATTTAATATTTAAAATTCATTTTATTAACTCATTTAATTATTAAATTAAAAATCTAAAACTAATTAATTAATAAGCCAATTAAATAATAAAAACTCAATAATCTTCATTTTCAACCCAAATTTTTTTTAATAAAAACTCAACAACCTTCATCTTCAACCATAATTTCTTCATCTTCAAATCACAAATTCTCATATTTGGATCCAAACCATAAAATTCTTATCTCCTTTATGGAGATTATTGATTTTTGTTTTTTAGGGCCAATGAAAATGAGGCTCTTACAATGAAGAGCATTCTTGCAACTTATAAAGCTACTTCAAGACAATAGTGGCAGTTAATAAAATGGCCGAAAGTTTAATAACACGACTCCTCAAAGCTAGATACTTTCCTCATAGTGATTTCCTCATATCTAGACTTACATAACCCCAATTTTGTTTGGAGAAGTATCTCCAGCGCCAAATTTATTATTTGAGGAGGTGGTCGTTTGAGTGTATGAGATGGAACTAATAATCCACTATAGGATGAAAGGTGGATAAGTGACTCTAGTGTATTGGTTAAACCTCCTAACTTGCATGCAAACTTTGATAATATGACTATCTCAACACTGTTACAGCCGCACAAGAAGCAATGGAATTCTACTTTGATCCATAATCTGTTTGACGACTAAACAAATGTCACCCCTAGGTGAGTCAGTTTAGCAAGATATAATAATTTGGTGAGGTGAGAAAAATAGCCTATACTAAGTGAAGAGTGTGCATCATCTATGTATGAACGAGTTCATTGATAATTCAAATCTAAAACTGATTGGAAATTGACATATCATATAGAAAGCAAAATTGCCGCCAGAGAGGAAAAGTTTATTGTGGAGGTTGCTTTGCGGTTGCCTCTCGACTACATTTCGATTTCGAGAGCGTGGTGTTAGTTGTCCCAGCCCTTGTGCCTTATGGGACACAATAGATGACAACAATATACATCTCCTTTTTAATTGCCCATCTAGCATAAGAATTTGGCAGCATGCTGACTTATGGAATACAATTAATGTCATGGTCAATTCCCAACTTTGTTCTAACAATTAACCTTTCAAAGACATGCATGATTTGTTGATATTTGAGAAAGTGGGGGTATAAGTCATCAAAATTTCTATATTCCTGAAGATGATAAAATAGAGTAATAATCCAACAATAAAGTAATGAAATTATATAAAAAAAATATAAATCCTTTATGTTGTGCTTTGAGGTTCTAAATTCACTTTCTAGTAGAAGCCAATACATATTCTAAAATTGCATTCAAAATATACTCATTATTTAATGATGACTAAGTAATAACAAGGAAAACCAAATCAGTCAAGAATTGATAAACATTTTAATGACTTTAAACAAAATACATAGATTCTTTCCACCCTTCTACTTGGGTTTGTGTGAGAGCCAGTTTTTCACTCGCTAGGGCTTGACCTTGTTGAGCAATTTTTTTCTTTATATAGTAGAATTTCTTGTTTGTCTCATGCCAGTTTTGTTCAAATAGTTTATCCATTGAGGGTCTCACTTTTTTGGAAGAGGTGTTGGAACCAAGTTGGTTTTCCTCTTGTGAATTTAATGTTAACAAAGGTATTTTATGAGAAATTTTTTTTTTTGACTAATGGCTTCATTAAGTGTGCGACAATTTGAACAAGAAAATCAGAGGAAGGTACCAGAGGAAGCGACTAAAGGAAGCTACCAAAAGAAGTGACCAGAGGAAGTCACCAGAGCAAGTGACTAGAGGATAAGATCAGAGGAACAAAAAATTAAACATACGTGTCTAGAAGGCTCTCGTACAAGAGACTCTTGGAACTAATTGAGACAACTTGCTCATGCTTCCTCCTTACATTTGTGTATCTTGGGAGATTGTAATGATACTTTGTCACGAGAAGAGAAAGAAGGAAGATTTGAAAGAGTGAGATGGTTGATAAATGACTTTAGAGGGGCAATAATGGATGCGGATCTGTTAGATGTTCATCTTGAAAGATACCCTTTTACTTGGTTTAAAAGCTTGGGAACAAATCATGTTTTAGAGGGGTGTTTGGATAGAGCCATAGAAAATGAGGCATGGTTTCATTTATTTTCACATGCCAAGGTCGAAAACATTTAGTTGCACCTGCGCGATTTTTTTTTGTTAAGAGATGGTGATCAAAATACTCGTTTTTTCATGCCCCTGCCTCTTCACAACACAAGGTTATTTAAATATTGTCCTTAGAGAACTCGAACGGTACTGTGGTTACTAATTTAGGTGATTTGTGTCGAGTGGCATATGACTATTTTACTTAGCTTTTACAGCGACAAGACAATGTCTAAGATCCAGTGCTTAATGTGTTGTCTTCTACCGTAACCATTGATGATAATGTAGCTCTCACATTTCCCTTCCAGTTCGAAGAATTTAAAGATGTTATCATTTCAATGAAAGTTGAAAAATGTCTCGGCCTCGATAGTTTCGATCATGGTTTTTACCATCACTTTTGGACCATATATGGTCACGAGATTTTTCAAGAATGTTGCTCTTGGCTTGAAACTTGTATCTTCCCTACTCGCCTAAATTTAACAAATATTGCATTGATTCCTAAAGGTGATTCTCAAGCATCAATGAAAGAATAGAGGCCTATTGCTATATGAAATGTTATTTACACATTGGTTGCAAAGTCCTTGCTAATAAACTTAAAGTCATCCTTGATAAATGCGTATTAGAAAATCAATTTGCTTTAATTCTGGGACGATCCATTCTTGACAATGCTATGGTAACTATTGAGCTTGTTCACAATACGAAAACTAAGACTCGTGACAATGTTTAAGGCTAGACATTAGTAAAGCATATGGTAGAATTGATTGGAATTACTTTTGTGATGTTATGCTCACTTTGGGTTTCTCTCAGAAGTGGGTCACCTGAATTATGTTTTGTGCGGAGATTGTGGACTACTTTGTGATTGTTAATAGTAACATGGTTGGTCCTATTACTCTTGGGAGAAGGTTGCGCCAAGGCGACCCCTTGTCCCATGATTTTTTCATTATTTGTGTTGAAGGCCTCTTGACTCTAATTAGACAGGCTGAAAGAATAGGAGATATTTACCGACCCAAGATTTTTAGAAATGCTCTTATTATTTCTCATCTCTTTTTTTTTACAGATGATTGCTCTTTGGTTTTTAGCGCCAATGAAAATGAGGTGCTAGCAACGAAGAGCATTCTTGCAACTTATGAAGTTGCTTCATGACAAACTATTAACCTAAATAAGTATGAAGTTTTCTGCGGTAAGAATATCCCTACAGTTGACCAAAGATTCTATTACAAACATTCTAGGCGTGCGAGCAGTCTTGGGTACTGGCAAATACCTTAGTCTTCCTTCCATGATTGGTAGATGTAAGAAAGCTACTTTCAATTTCATCAATGAGAGAGTTTTGGAGGAGAATCAACTCTTGGAGTAACAAGTGCCTTTCAAGAGCTGGGAAAGAAATTCTTATCAAATCTATCCTACAAGCTATTTTGACATATATCATGAGTATATTTTTGATGTCAGACTCCCTATGTGATGAAATAGAGAATATGATTAATTCCTTTCAAAGGGGAATGGGTGGTACCCAAACGAAAGGTATTCATTGGATCTCTTGGGATAGATTAGCTATGTCTAAAACTGATAGTGGCATGAGTTTTAAAAACATTATGAGAGGCAATAGTTTCGGTAACATCTTTAACTTGTATTCATATATGTTATTGATATTCTTACATGTATGCAATAAATAATAAATAATATTTTTTCGAAACAGATATTAATAATTTAATTTAAATCACTTGGAAAATTTATCATCAATTTAATTCAAATAATTAAATATATTAATGAGTATTGTATACCATTTTTACGGCAAATAATAATAATAATAATAATAATAATAATAATAATAATAATAATAATAATAATAATAATAAATGATATTGATAATTAAAATAAATGATTTTTTTTTCTAAATTTAGTGGTTTAATGTTGGGTTATTGATAATTGAATTTTAATTTTTTGATTCATATACTACAACTCTTTGTTTTATTCAAATATTTTTCAACATTCACATTCTCATTTATGGTATAATAATAATTAGTGATATTATCAAAATATGAAAATGAATGTACATTTTTTTTCTTATGGAGAACAAATATTTCACATTTTAATTTTGACATTTCATTATATAGTCTTCTCTTTTCTTATTAGTCATTATCTCATACTATTTTGGCGACGATCTTTGATGTGGATTATCTTTTCATTTTGTTACTTTCACTATTACTATATTATTATCTGACTTATATTTTTGTTCTCTGATAAGGAATGGAACTTGCAAGCCTAAGATTTTTTTTTTGTATTGAGGTAACCATCATTTTTTGAATATGTATGTTAAAAACAAAATGTATATTTTGATTTTCTCTTCTAATCTAAAATTGTTGTCGTACCTAATAGACGTTTTTAATCCAGTTGTTCAGTAAATCAACAATTATTTTGAAGGACCAGATTCATTAAAAAAAAAGTAACATAACTCTATTTTTGTACATGTGTCTATGTTGTTGTTACGAAATATCAACTTTAATTTTTTTTTTTTATGGTTACTTTAAATTTTAGGTTTAATTCTAATTTTGGTATCTCTATTTTAACTAATTGACGAAATTGATTCTCCTATTTTAAAATCTGACATTTTGGTCCTAATTCTAATTTTTGAACTAAAAAATGATATTGATATAGTTTATATGACGTGGCATACAATATAATAATATATAATTATCTAGATGCATTAATTATTCTTCTGTTATTAATTAAATTATAAATATAATTAATTTACAAAGTTGAAATTGATGTTTTTGTATGGTTTTATTGCAATTTTAAAGGTGTCAATGATAGTTTATTACCGTGTAATTTATGAAAAATAACTTAATTATTGCAAGTTTTCATGATTTTGGATCCTTTTAGTTTAAAATTTTCTCAAGTTCTCTCGATCCTCACTATTTTTTTATTTTACATATTTTTTCAATTTTTTTTTTCTGGATTGTAAATTTATATCTCATAGATCATGCATGTAAAATTTTATACAAATTTAAATGTAAAATTATAGAAATAAAGAAGATTAAATGTCTATTTTTGGTTTTATGCGTCTCGTTCTCAAATGAACGAGATCATAGTAATTTAGAGTTCGACTGATAGATAAAATTTGGCTAAAAATTGTTTCCGTCAGAATTTAAACTTGAGTTCTCCTGAACAAGGATGGATTCAAAAAAATTATTTGCAGAGGGCAAAGTTATATACTATATATATTTATATAAAAAATATATTATTATTTAACAAATAAAAGGACGACATTATAATTACTGAGTATTAATAATAATAATAATAATAATAATAATAATAATAATAATATAATTAAAGTAAAGTACCGAGCCAAAAGTAGTAATATATTGGTATTGACTCTGAGTCACAACTCGTACCCTCCGGCTCAGCGACAAACCACGACGACCTCCACCTCCATCGTTTCAACTTTAATGGAGAAAAGATGGTTCGCCGTTTGGGCCGGTTGTTCTTGGGCCCGAACCGACCCAATGTCGAGCAATATAATAATGAGAAACAGTGTTATTGGTATAACGCAAGAAAAGAGTGAACGTATCGTTGTCTAGTGTCTTTCGTTCTCGTTCTCGTGTTTCTGAAGATGGCGCTAACAAGACTTCCAGAACGATTCCCAATTGGTCTACGGGTTCTCGCCCTTGATCTTGACACAACTCACCATCCCATCCTTCACGCAATGGGTAATCGATTTCAATACCAAGGTAATTACTAACTACTCAATAATAATGCTTCTATTCTTGATTGTCTTTTTCTTTTTCTTTTTTTGACTTTTTATATTTTCTTCCTTCAGTTACCACTTGTTGCATGCCTTCTTTTGCATTCAATCTTCTTTACCAAACTAAACCGTCTTTTGACATCATTATCGTGGATACCCATTTCCAAGAATGCACTGCTTATCACTTGCTTGAACACGTTCTTTTATTCCACCAAATTCCTGTTATTTGTAAGTTTTTTTTTTATTGTTTCATCTAAAAATGAACCGTAGCTTTGTACTTACTACTTTTTTTTGTCAATTTGCAGTCATGTCTTCTCATTACTCAACAACTTCTGTCATGGAGGCTGTCACTAAAGGCGTTTGCGACTATTGGATTAAGCCATTGGAAGAACATGATTTCAAGAATATGTGGAAGCATGTCGTTAAAGGACTTGTTATTAATGAAAATCAAAATATGAACGGCATCTTCCGTATAAACAACAAACGGGGGAGAGAACACCAAGTCGATGTTCCAATGCAAACAATTGATGAAGATCATAATCATAATGATGATTATCCACCCCCGGCAAAGAAGTTCCGGTGGTCATGGACTCAACAGTTGCATAATCAATTCGTAACAGTGGTCACTCAATTAGGCCTTGATAGTAAGACTCATTCTCAATTATTTTCTTTTCTTGTCCTTGTTTGTATTCTTTAATAACTGAACTTACATGCATTCTGTATTTTTCAGAGGCAAAGCCGAAACAAATACTCAAAATTATGGATGTTCCGGGTTTAACCCGAGAACACATTGCTAGCCATTTGCAGGTTCGTTTCTTTATTCCTGTATGTAGTTATGAAGGATTTGTGAATTTCTATAAAGACCTTAAACTCCAAAATTTATGACATCATGTGATTTTTAAGTATTCTCTTCCTTTCATTTATAAACATGTGAAATTTGTGTAGTATTATTAAAATTAAATTGCAATACTGATTCACAGAAATTGAAATATAAATTGGAGAATGGAATGCAAAAACGTGGCAGAAAAAAATCGAATTCATCAGTTTTGTCTTCTTCAGTTGAAACACACCTAGTCCTTGAACCTATTCACAAACAGGAACAAGTACAGTCTGACCAAATTTCTGATAGACAGCAACATTTAAAGGAATTTTGCGATAATGATCCTTGCGACATTTTTTCCGACCTTCCAGAAGATTTATCTTCATTATTCTTTGAAGCATGTCACACACTTCACGAAAAGGAACAAGTACAGTCTGACCAAATTTCTGGTAGACAACAACATTTAGAGGAATTTGGCGATTGTGATCCTTCCGACATTTTTTCCGACCTTCCAGAAGATTTATCTTCATTGTTATTTGAAGCATGTCCTCCCACTGAAGTTGATATTATTCAGTCTGTGAGTCTGTGTTAGTTTGAAAGCTACTGTCGATAGTAAAAATAATTTGGTCGGTCATTCATTCATTCTTTTACTTCTGTTGGATAAAGAAGATGAAAGCAGACTTTTGAACCAAACATGTAATTAGGTAGTCCATTTTAATCTAACATTTCAATTTTTTGCCTGCACGAGGCTTATTGTAACGTATCATTTTGAATATAACAATGTAACATAATATTTTTACAGTTATTAAGTGTTCTATTATTTTTGTATTTTTTATTTTTCACATTAACTGTTTCTGTTAAAGTCAACACTTCTCAATGTATGTTTGATTTTGTTTCTAAACGATTTTTTCATTGAATCCTTGGATAATGAGATCATTCGTTTTATTTACAAAAAAAATTATAAGATACAAAAGTAGACTATTCGATTCTGACAAACGTAATTAATCAAAAAAGTAGTTATATTTTACTATACTATACACTGACTGACCGATGTTACAAACAAGTTTTACACATATTTTAGAGAATAATATTATAACATAAGATCACGATGAAATAAGATTTGATGTATGTATTATACCTTTGTACACTTCATTGCATAGTTACTTGATGGTATCCCCAGCCTATATCATTCACAAAAAGCTGCCCATCCTTCACTTTATAGTGATTGGATGCTGACCATTTTGAACAATCTCTTTTAGAGCCAGGTCTGCCATCACTCCTTCTTTTAGCTCTTTGAAGAATTGGAATTGAGGCTCAGACCAAGTCATCATGAAGACTCTTGATAAGGCAACAGCAGCAATGTTCTCTTTTCCTGGCTTGTACTCGATTTTAAAATCGTAGCCAATGAAATGAATTTATCTGACCAAGCTTGTTGTTATGGTGTTTGTAGAGACTGATCTAGTAGGCTTTTTTTGATCTGTCTTGGTAACAAATTTATGGCCCAAGAGATAATGTCTGAACTTGGCCAAGGCTTCGGTGATAGCTAGCAGCGCCTCTGCTGTAGGCCCGATACAGTCCCTATTCCAGTCCCCTATGCATCAGTTTCTAGAATGAATAGTTGAGAAAAATCAAGCAGAACAAGTACTGGGGCAGAAGTGATAGCTTGCATCAGCTGAAGTGCTCCAATTAAAAGCATCTTTTTTTAACTAGTTGGTCAGAGGAACAGTAGTGCTCGCATAAGATTAAAAAATCTTCGGTAGTATCCTGTGAAGCCTAAAAACCCCTCAATCCACCACTGCCATCACTTTAGTTTTTTCCATGTTGACCCCTTCCCTTGATACTATGCGTCCAAGATAATCTATCTCCAACTGACCAAACGAACATTTTGACAATTTAGCAAAATATAGATGCTCCTGTAGTACCTGAATGTTCAGGTTCAGCTCCCTAACTAGTCCTTCTGTTAGGAATCCAAGAATTGGATTCCTTAGAAAGAATGCTTTTATTGAGAACTAGGAGAGAAATCTCTCCTCCAAGGGTTTCCCCTTCACAATAGAGCTAATGCTCTATTCAACAATTGATTACAATATTCAATAGAGCTTATACTTAGCACTAAAAGTTCATTCAATGATTTAGATCCATAAGCACAAGGTCCAAAATCAACCTCTAACTCTCTTGTGAAATGGATTAGATCTTTATATCATTTGAAACCAAGGTACAACTTCTTGGTCTAAGTCAACAGAGGCAATAATCAACGCTATTTTTTAATAGGGCATGATGTTATTTTTTTCTTGATTTGGATAAACTCACATATGGAACATAGCTTATACTTAGCACCAAAAGTTCATTCAATGATTTAGCATGAATCATGACCTCAAGACATCTCTGGTGGTGTGTTTGTGATTTTTTTACCATATGATTACAATAATTTACTGCAAAAGATTGCTAGCAAGTTTGTTACTTCACTTGATTTCTAAGCATATGTTATTTGATACTTAATGTATGTTAATTTGTTTTATAGTTCACTAAGTTGCTCGCTGGACATAAGGTAAAGCTGGCGAGGATTGTTTCTATCTTCTTGAAAATCTCTTCTCTTGTTTGTTGTTTATGCTTATGCTTAGATGAAAAGTTAAATGTATTTGTTTTTCAATTTTTAAATAAGAAAAGTATCCAACAAGAATTTATAAGTTAAATAATAGTAGTATTTGTAATGATGTGGAGAGTCAAGAAATTCAAGATAAGTGATGAACGTAGAAAAAGTGAATCAGATCATCATGTTACTGAGGATGCATTTCTGAATAGAGTTGATGAAATGATAAATGCTCCCTCCGTTCTAAACTATTTCTTATTTCTTCCTTTTATGGTTGCAGCAAAGGGTTTCATGGTTCAAGTTTGTTGACCGCATATAGACAACTTTCACGTGCTTGGTATACAACATTGTGTCTTTCCTATTTTTATTATTTGTGATTGAAGATTGTTGGCACAAATTGAAGGTACATAATTATATATAATATTAATCAATCACTGCTTCAAAAAAGAGAGAACATTTCTTTCCACACTCAGTAGACACTTTCACTGTTGGAATTTGGCTTGTATTATGAGACATTGCATTTGCAGGTCCTAGCACTTGGATGTGAGAACTCACAAATGTCTGAAGTGTCGTATAATGAAAGGACAAACAAGTATCATGCATCAGCCTTTCACATGTTACAATGTTCGACTGAAAAACAGTTACTTTCTAAAACAATCAATGGTTATATGGTAGCTTACATTTCTTGCCTTATATTTCAATTCATTTCAGAGGATCCAAGTAAATTGCTATTTATTGAATTTAACGTATTTTAGTATTAATGTTTGCTTAAAGGATTAGATTTATGCTCAAAGAATAGTTGGGAGGATCTAACTTTAGTTTTAAAGGGCACAGACATTTCTCTATAATAGAATTGTCACAATTAGATATTGAAACTTCATTGCTAATAAATGTATTCGCAATAGAAAATAAAAATGCATCTAACAAATCAGGGGTTGGAAATGTTTATATGTAAACTTTGTCATTTGAAAAAATTGTATTTTGGGTGACATGAATTATTATTGATTTGTTATAGTTTTTTTTTATTACCTATGAAATTCAACTTTGTCATTTGATTATGTTTTACCTGTCGCTCTAACTTATCTCTTTGAATTACAGCCTTTAAAATGAAGGACTTGACTCTTGCAATTATCTTTCTTGAAAGTCTTGTGTTGTATGCTCAGCTAATTCCTAAATTTTATTACTCTGTACTGAAACAATAACATTACAATATGGTTTTCTCTAAAGTTGTTATGTATAATTCTTATTTGATGTGTATTGATTATTTGACATGTTATGATCCTTGCAAGAATTACATGATAAAATAATGCATCAGCTGAAGTGCTCCAATTGAAAGCATCCTTTGGTAATATCTTGTCAAGCCTAAAAAGCCCTTCAGTTATTTGAGGTTCACTGGTTTTGTGGCCAATCCACCACTGCCGTCACTTAAGGTTTTTCCATTGTGACTCCTTCTCCTAATAATACTTCTTCAACTGACCAAATAAACATTTAGCAAACAATTGATGCTGCTGTAGCACCCATTCTTTCTAAGTGTTGTAAGTGTAGTAGTGGCCATGAGGAACTATAGATGATGAGCACATCTTCAAAGAATGTAACATACATTAAACATTTATATCACTCTATTATTTTCCACACAAAATCATAATAATGAAATTCTCTATTTTTTTTTTTATGAAATGAAGAGGATTTCAATCTATTTCATTTCTTTCATGTCACTAAAGTAGCATTTTTATGCGACAAAAAATGTAAGGTATTAATTTGCATAAACCGTCGTACAAGAATAATTTATATAACCATTTTTTTTTTACTAAAGTTCTTATTATTTTTTGTATTATATATGAATATTTTGTGTTCTTGTAATATGTTGTTCTCAGGTTAAATTAACATATTTAAGATTTTGTGCAGCAAAAAGACGCAATATCAGTTTGTGTAAAATAGTTTAAAGGAATAAAACTATGCAGACGCAATATCAGTTTGTGTAAAGTAGTTTAAAGAAATAAAACTATGCAGGCGTAATTGAAGGTGGATATTTATATATCCAGATTCATGTCATATTTTGCATAACTACCAACTTTTAGAAATTGATACTAACTTGTTTAACTATCTATCATGTTCAACAAAATGAATATTGAAGGCTTTATTAGATTGTTTTGTAGAATATTAGTTATGATTGAAACTAAAGTGAGTGATAATATGCAGGAAATTGCTGGTGATGAGTTGGTAAAAGTTCTTTAAATTAAACGGGGATGTCATTTTGGTCACCATCATTTTGATGAGTTAGTAAGGTATCCTTGAAAGTATATGGCGATGTCATTTTGGTGTTTGACTTGGCAAAAAAAATCAAATTAGTCATCGAATCATCAAAACGTCAGTTTAGTCACTGACCAAAGTGTCAGTCAGTTTAGTTACTGACGCGACGTTGTAATGTTCATCGACTATTTTGACAGTAAACTTTATCTTTTAGGGACTCTTATGATTGTTAGTTGAATCTTTCAGAGACTTTGATGATTCGATAACTAATTTGAGTGTTTTGCTGAGTAAGGACCAAAATGACCGCAAACAAAATTAGAAACAAAATACCAAGAAGGAAATCTAGAATTAAAAAAAAAATTAAAACTTAGTAGCATTAGAAATTTCCAAAATCTTTAACAAAGTGGAATAACTATATATTCAATAATTCAAGAGAGACCAAATCGATTGTTGTAATCTACCTTTGCTAAAAAACAATTTGATTAGTTATTTGATATTTTAGTTATTTTTATATGTTTATGTAATATAAGAATGACATAAACTATTATTCTTCGTCACCCTTCTAAATTCCACTACTTCACTAATTTTTTTAAAACTTAACGTTCCATTTATAAGTTTATTTCCTATATTTTTGTATCATGTCGATACCAGTAAATTTTAGAGACTTACTATGTTTGCTCATATTAAATTAAATTGTTTGTTGATTTTGGAGTTACCTGTTGTAAGGTAAAAATGTCCATTGATACTTCAAGTTATAACGATGAAGATAATCTGTAAAAAATAAATAATAATAATTTCCTTTAATAGTAAATGTTATTGGTTAATAATTAGTTAAAGAATGAGGAAATAATAATATTTTTTAAATACTTTTTATATTAAATTAAGATAGTCAAAGAGATGTATGATAAGTGGTAAAAACTTCACTTTGTAAACTCGAGTAACAGAGTTCAAATTTAAGTTGTAAAATTGTAAAATGACTATTAGCGTCAATTTTATAACTAAAAATTCCCCTTCCCCAATTATTTTTTAAAATTAAGATAGTTTAATTATTTATATTCACAATCCCATAGTGGTTAATGAGCATCAAATAAGGAAAAATTATTCGAGAGAATCCAAATTCAAATCTTGATTGAAATAGTTCTTAATTAGTCTTTTATTGCCTTTTAACTAAATTCTAAATTACTAGAATCTCATTTTCTTTCCTTGATAATCACAAGGATAAAACCAAAAGATATTGGCAATATTATAATAATATATTTAAAATGATTATAGTACTATACTTTTTTTTTTCATAATTTTCTCTTTATTATTTTAAAAAATAATATTTCACCAACAATTTCTTAGAGATTATTTACCCCTTCATCACACGGGTCTCCACTAGTATTATAAAAAATCAGACCTGTTCTACAAAAAAATTGAACACGTGTCACCTTATGAGGACCTCCTTGCACCACAATACTAGATAGAGATAATAAATGTAGTCAAATAAATAAGTTAAATTAAATATACAATCTATTATTAAAATATAATGAAGAGAAATATTTAATGAAAATCTAAGATAATAAATTTAATTACCGGAAATATTTAGGCAAATATGTTTAGGCACAAAGAATGCTCTACATATATTTAATATACAGTCTACTATTTTACTTTTTGACAAATAACATATAATCTATTTATAGTGTAGTTGACTCCCTGTATTTTTATAGGATAAAAAACGATTATTTAAATGTAAATTATAAAATTTTAGCATTGTTATCATCTTTATGTACAGAAGTTGTTAAGTTTCTTAAGCAAATTTTTTCTTTCCAATTATGGTTAACTTTGTAATTTACTTTTCTTACTTAAATATGTGATTTAATTATTAATTAAAATTGTATATTTTGTATTTCAATTATTGTTGCTTATTCACATACTTCACATTTTGCATTGATTTTAATATTAAAAAGTTATTAAGTTTGTACATAGAAATTTTACATCCAAATTAGTGGTATATTTATCATTTTTTTGTCATTCACTTGTTCAAGTATTTGCAATATGGTAGATTTTTATTTATTTCACACATATATATCATATATCAATTTGTATTTTATTTGCTTATCTTCTTTCTTTTTACTTAATTAAGTAATAGTCATTTGAAAAATGAAAGGGCACTCGTTAATAAACTAAAAAGTAAAAATTTATATTAAAAATATATTGGAACTTATGTTTTTAAGTTTTAAAGGTTTCAAATTTGTTCTTTTTAATGTAAAATTTTTAATTTTAGTTTCTTTAACAAGAGTTTTTAAGACACTTGTCAGCATGACTCATAATATTTTCACTGTTCTAATTCACTTTTGGATAAATGTATTTCAGTTTTCCAACACATAAAATACTTCAATCGTTCTTTTTCAAATTTTGATAAATTTTTTTCTATAATTATTATACTTAAACATTGTTTTTAATTTGATTTTTCAATTTCTTTTTAGGAATTTTCACACATAAAAAAGAAGATTGAAACGCAAAAACTGTTTCTTCATACCACAATGAAAGTAGAGTGATTTTATCTGTGAGAGATTAAAATAAATGATTTTTTTTTCTTCTAAATTTAGTGGTTTAATGTTGGGTTATTGATAATTGAATTTTAATTTTTTGATTCATATACTACAACTATTTGTTTTATTCAAATATTTTTCAACATTCACATTCTCATTTATGGTATAATAATAATTAGTGATATTATCAAAATATGAAAATGAATGTACATTTTTTTTATGGAGAACAAATATTTCACATTTTAATTTTGACATTTCATTATATAGTCTTCTCTTTTCTTATTAGCCATTATCTCATACTACTTTGACGACGATCTTTGATGTGGATTATCTTTTCATTTTGTTACTTTCACTATTACTATATTATCATCTGACTTATATTTTTGTTCTCTGATAAGGAATGGAACTTGCAAGCCTAAGATTTTTTTTGTATTGAGGTAACCATCATTTTTTGAATATGTATGTTAAAAACAAAATGTATATTTTGATTTTCTCTTCTAATCTAAAATTGTTGTCGTACCTAATAGACGTTTTTAATCAAGTTGCTCATTAAATCAACAATTATTTTGAAGGACCAAATTCACTAAAAAAAAGTAACATAACTCTATTTTTGTACATGTGTCTATGTTGGTGAGAGGAACAATAGTGCTCGCATAAGATTAAAAAATCTATGGTAGTATCCTGTGAAGCCTAAAAACCCCTCAATCCACCACTGCCATCACTTTAGTTTTTTCCATGTTGACCCCTTCCCTTGATACTATGCGTCCAAGATAATCTATCTCCAACTGACCAAACGAACATTTTGACAATTTAGCAAAATATAGATGCTCCTGTAGTACCTGAATGTTCAGGTTCAGCTCCCTAACTAGTCCTTCTGTTAGGAACCCAAGAATTGGATTTCTAAGAAAGAATGCTTTTATTGAGAACTAGGAGAGAAATCTCTCCTCCAAGGGTTTCCCCTTCACAATAAAAAGCATCATTTTTTAACAAGTCGGTGAGAGGATCAACAATGCTCACATAAGACTTGATAAATCTTCGATAATATCCTGTCAAGCCTGAAAAGTCCTTCAGTTATTTGAGGTTCACTGGTCTTGTGGCCAATCCATCACTGCCATCACTTAAGATTTTTCTTTTGTGACCCCTTCTCTTGATAATATTTCTCAAACTGACCAAATGAACATTTAGCAAACAATTGATGCTGCTGTAGCACCGATTCTTTCTAAGTGTTGTAAGTGTAGTAGTGGCCATGAGGAACTATAGAGGATGAGCATATCATCAAAGAGTACCAGCACATATTTTCTTAAGGCCTTCTAAAAAATATTATTATTCATCAAACATTGGAAGGGTGGAATTGTATGGAGGGAGGCCTGTTGTAACAACATAGCCAATTCTGGTTCAAAGTTAAGGTGGCTTAATCAGCAATGGTTATTAACATTATTTAGGTGAATTTCAATGAATCTGTTTTTAGTAGTCCAATGCTTATTAACCTTAGTTAGTAATAACAAGTTTTTAGTTTGTACTTAGAATTTGATATTTCTAGAAGACTATATATGGTGTAATGTACTTTTCTTTCGTGATTATTTCTCATAATAATTTTCTGCTGCTACTTGATGTTGATAATATTACAATGCTACCATCTTTTTTTAACTATATGATTACTATTACATTTATTTCATCAAGTCAACGGGTAGGATCCTCTCAAAATTTCTATTATCGAAGTTGTGTATATATAGACACATTTTTAGTACATGCAACAATGTAACGTAGAGAGATTTTGATGATTCGATAATTAATTTGAGTGTTTTGCTGAATAAGGACCAAAATGACATTAGACAAAATTAGAAACAAAATACCAAGAAAAAAAATCTAAAATTAAAAAAATTAAAGCTTAGTAGCATCAGAAATTTTCAGAATCTTTAACAAAGTGGAATAACTATACATTCAAAGAGAGACCAAAACGATTGATGTAATCTACCTTTGCTAAAAACAACTAGTTATTTGATATTTTAGTTATTTTTATATGTTTATATAATATTAGAATGACATAAATTAATATTCTTCGTCACCCTTCTAAATTCCATTACTTCACTAATTTTTTTTAAAAACTTGATGTTCTATTTATAAATTTATTTTTTATATTTTTGTATCATGTCGATGCCAGTGAATTTTAGAGACTTATTATGTTTGCTCATATTAAATTAAAGTTACCTATTGTAAGGTAAAGGTAAAAATGTCCTGTGAAACTTCAAGTTATAACATGAACATATAATTATTTTCAATGAAGATAATCTGTAAGGAAAAAAAAAAACTTTAATAGTAAATATTATTGGTTAATAATTAGTAAAAGAATGGGGAAATAATAATATTATTTTAATATTTGTTATATAAAATTAAGATAGTATAAGTAAGAGACGTGTGACTAGTGGCAAAAATTTTACTTTGTAAACTTGAGTAACCGAGTTCAAATTTAAGTTGTAAAATTATTAAATGACTATTAGCGTCAATTTTATAACCAAAAATTCTCCCTTTCCCAATTATTTTTTAAAATTAAGATAGTTTAATTATTTATATTTACAATCTCATAGTGGTTAATGAGCATCAAATAAAAAAAGTTATTCAGAAAAATCTAAATTCAAATCTTGATTGAAATAGTTCTTAATCAGACTTTAATTGTCTTTTAATTAAATTCTAAATTACTAAAATCTCATTTTCTTTTCTCGATAATCACAAGGTTAAAACCAAAAGATATTTGCAACAATTTCTCTTTATTATTTTAAAAATATAATGTTTCACCAGCAATTTCTTAGAGATTATTCACCCCTTGCATCACGGGTCTACACTAGTATTATAAAAAATCAGACCTAATCTACAAAGAAAATTGAACACGTGTCACCTTCTAAGTACCTCCTTGCACCACAACGATACTAGATAGAAATAATAAATGTAGTCAAATAAATAATACAGTTATATAATATTACTACATGACAAGACAATGAGTATTAAATGCAAGATAAAAACTATTTGGTGCATAGTCATTAAACTCAAAATTTGGATATTACAAAACTATACCCTTATATAACCAAAATTTGAAGATACCATACATCTATAAATTATAATTTATCTCGTTTTGTCTTTATATTTCTCTTTTATAATATTTTTCATTTTTAACACTATCAAAAATATATTTCTCAATGGATCCGTTTGATATGCAAAAAGAGTAAGTACTGGACATGACAAAGCAGTACATGATAAGCTTTTTGTATTGTACGATATTTGATGGACAATATAGACAGCACAAAAAAAATTGAAATTTACTACAACATTATAGACATTAATGGCAATACATATTAATAGAGTGGAGAGAGAGGGGGAAATAAATAAGAGAGAGAGAATAAAGATAGATAGGGAAAGGGTAGAGAGAGAGGGGGAGAAGAGAGAGATGAGACAACAACAAAGAGACGTGAGAGAAAGTAAGAGATGAGAGAGATAAGAGGAAGAGTGAGGAGACATGAGAGATGAAGAAGATAAAAAAAATTTCAGTAGAAAAAAAAAGGTATTTTGATATGTTAGATAGTGTATCCAGCGGTCATGTCCCTCATTTTTCAACAAATCAAACATAACATAAGTGTGTGATTAAATAAACCGTAAACCCAATCAAGTAGCATATACTTTTGCTAAATTTGATTTTTCTTCTCCTCATACCGACCATGTTTTTGATATTATACTTGAATTCACGTCCTTCGCCATGTTGCGTTTTGTAGCTTTTCCTAGAGACTTGTAGCCTTGTTTGTTTTTGTTTCCTTAGGGATGTGACCCCTAACTTTTCACCCAAAAATATGGTAGTGGGGCAACTGCCCCTTATATGATAAAGATGGATTCGTCAAACTTCCAAATGATTTGTTTTTATCTGAAATTCATTAATCACTTGAATCAAATCACTTGTTTCGGCCAAAAATCTATTAACACTACCTTGATATTTTTTTATTTAAAAAAAAACCCTATATAGTTAATATAGATTTTGATAATTTTTATATGATACAACATTACCTTGACAATTTTAATGGTGTATAATGTGTATGGAATGAATTATATTTTTAGTATATAATCTATACTAAGATTAAGATTATTAAGGGATAATTTCAAGTATTATTCCTTTCACGTGGAAGTCTTTCAACGATTTTATTCTCACGTTAATACTACAATAAATGCTATTACAATAAATCAATTTCAATTACACTTTTAGTTTGTTATTCTATCACAATTAAATACCTCCAATCGATTATTCACTTTTACAATGTATTTCAATTACTGTTATTTCACCGCATATTACTTTCAACATATATTACATAGCAACGATTACCTCATTGGATAAAATCAACAAGTTACTTTGACTTTGGTTCCTATAATTTACTTTTTTGCATTTTGTCCATGTAATTTCTCAAACCATCAATTTTGGTCCCTCATGAATTTGTTTGTTTAAAAATTATGGTATAGCTAATTTTTAATGACATGACACTGCATGACATTCATATTTATGCTGATGTGTAACATTTAACGATGATTCATCACAACACATCATCTTTAAAACAACTCATTTTTAACGCAGAAAAAAAAAACCATAAATTCAGCTCAAAACCCAAACTTCATAAGTTCTCATATGCTTGAATTTTAGGTTTGAAGTATTAAGCGAAAGGTTATATATATCTATATCTATATGGTTAGGTCAATCATACTACTCCACTAGTACCAATAGGCAGCATGGGGAAGAAGCACTACGCTTAGGAATCAACAACACAAGAAAACATTGTAAAAAAAATTTTCCTTTCTTATCCAGATCGGGACTAACAAAGATGGTTGGGACAATAAACATCCATCTCATTTGTATTTTGGATACTAATAGAACAATCAAAGACTATTGAAGTGACTAATTCCAGGAAATTTAGCAGCGTTGAGGACAAAGAAATTGTTGAAGTTACTATTAATTTATTCAGTAATTACATACTTGATGTTAATAAAAGATCTTTTACAGGAAGGTTGACTAGAAATTTCGTGTAAAAACACTGGTCCCGCTCAATTGATATTGAGAATATTATAATCTTTTTTGATTCTATGCATGTTTATTAATATACAAATACTTTAAAGAATAATATATGGTACAAGACGATAGTTAAATATGATTCAACATATATTTTTGTATACTTTATTGCATAGCTACTAGTTTCAAATAATGTTTCTTTAAAAAAAAACTCAGAATTATGTGCGACATTATTGCGAGCCTAGTGTAAATCTAAGTCAAATATTCCACACTATCCCTGAAAAAAATTTCTAAATCAAACTTGTTTCACTGTAAAAAATTTCTAAATCAAACTAGTTTAACTCCAAAAAATTTCTAAATCAAACTTGTTTCACTCTAAAAAATTAAAATGTTGAGTATTATCAAATTTGAACTATTTTTTCAGGGATTAAAAAATATAAATCTAACATGAAATATGAGATTATTAGGAAAATATAAAGAGAGATTCACTACGCAAAAAAATGCATTTTATAGTGCGTCTTTTATAGCGCTTATTAAATAAAAGCGCTGTTGTATAATATTTTAAAATTAACGGAGGATACAACAATGCTTTTCTGACAAGCGTTTTGGCAAAAGCGCTGTTGTAGAGCGCTCTCACATAATGTTTACAATGCTTTTAATATTTACAGCGCTTGTAGAGCGCTTTTGACAAAAGCGCTGTAAAATACAGCGCTCTCACATAATGTTTACAATGCTTTTAGAGCGCTTTATATACAAGCGCTGTAAAATATAACGCTCCCACATTATGTTACAGCGCTTTTAGAGCGCTTTTTATAAAAGCGCTGTAAAATATAGCGCTTTCTCATAATTAAAGGACCTATTAGAGTGTTTTTTGTACAATCGTTGTAAAATGGTGCGTATTTGATGAAAATCATTCACTTTAAATAAATAAAAACAAATTTAAAACAAATTTAATACGTTGTCCTAACCCTACGAACTCTCATCTCCTCTACTTTGCTAACCCTCCTCTCCTCTACTGTGCACCCACATTTACTGCTCCTATGTTGTCTCAGGTACTGTATTTATTAATTTGTTGTTGTCAGTAAAACTGATAAATTGTTACCTAATAAATCATATAAAATTTGTTCGATCTGTTATGTTTTGAAATCAGACTTGGACCTTGGTTTCCATTTTCTAATATTAGACTATATATACTATAGATTGGTATAATGTTATTAGTAGCTTATTATTTGTGTAATACTGCATTCATATAGGTCATATGAAATGGGACGGAAATGGATGTCTGTCAATCGATTGTCAAAAGAGTATGAAAATGGAGTGAAGGAGTTTGTTGAGTTTGTAGTGAAGAATGCAAAAGATTCAAATCGAATCATTTGTCCTTGTTTAAAATGTTGTTTTGGAAAACGCGTTAGAGCATATCAATTGGAAGGACATTTAGTATGGCATGAAATTGATTCCGCTGATGATGGTTTATATCTTAGAGATGACCATGATGAGGGAATTTGGATTAATCCATCGTTTCGTATCATTAAGGGACAAACAAATGTGAATCCCACCAGGAAAAGAAGAATGACATCTTAAGGTGTTTAAGTGTTTTATATAAGCCAAGTAATCTGAACTAAGTTCATGTAATTTAAGTGTTTGACCTGCCAGAACTGAGCATTTTGTATTTAGCTTGAACTGTATTTGATTTTCTGCTTATACTGATTTTCTGCTTATATTTAGCTTGAACTTAGTGTTTTATACTAAGTTCATGTAATTTAAGTGTTTGACCTGCCAGAACTGATTTTCTGCTTATATTGAACTTGAACTTGAAAAAGCTTTGTTTGACTGGGCATTTTCCTTGAACTTGAACCGATCCCAATATGAGCTGATCATGTAATGTAGCATATTTAACTTGAACTAAACTGAACATAAACTTGTAATTTTACGGCGCTTTTGTCCATAAGCACTGTAAAAGGCTTTTAAAAAATAAAATAAGGAGGTCTTTTAAAGCGTTTTTTGGACAAGCACTGTAAAAGTCTTTTAAAAAATAAAATAAAGAGGTCTTTTACAACGCTTTTTGAAAAAATACTATAAAAAGCTTTGGAAAAAAGAAAAAGAAATGGACTTGGAATCCAACCATTATCTCAAAACAAATTAGTAATAAACAGTTGACAAAAAAATGATTAATAAACAAAAATAAAAAAAAATAATTAAGGAAAAAAAACCTAAACCTAGAAGTTTCTAAAACCAACTAGTTGAAAATTCGTGTGGTGCACGAATAATGCAATGATTTAGCTTTATTTTTTTTAAAAAAACTTTGAATATATGTCATATATAGTAAAAAGGGAAGGATCATGATATTTCCTTGCTCTTCCATGAGTTTGCTCCATTTAGATGACGATGATGACGATGACGATGATGATGATGATGTTACGATGACGATGATACGATGATGATGATGACGACGACGACGACGATGATGACGATGACGATGACGATGATGATGATGATGATGAAATACATATTTATCTTTTAGAAGATATTGAAAAAATACAATAGTAATAAGGTTTAAATATGTCTTTGGTCCCTGCAAATATATTACTTTATTTTCTTTTAGTCCTTGTAAGTTTTTTTTGTTTGAATTTAGCCATATAAAATCAGAGACTATCGACTTTGGTCTATAACGTCAAATCAACATTACAAAAAAAGAGCGCTGTGACATGTGACCCTATTAATGCAAATTAACACATCATCTTTTATGATATATTAAAAATTTAAATGTTTTATATTATTAATTAATAAATTTATGAATTATCATTTAATAATAAGTGTTCTTTTATAAAAAAAATATGAATAGAAATTAAAAGTGGGGTTTATGGTTTGGAAAACCTGCTTCTTCCGTTCCACGGCGGTTTGCCAGCACTTTTTTTTTTGTAACTTTTGATTTGACATTAGGGACCAAAACCAATCGTTTCTGTTTTTACAAGGACTAAATTCAAACAAAAAAAACTAAAATCAATAAATGGTATATTTGCAGCGACCAAAGACATATTTAAACCTAGTAATAATAATTAAATACATATTTATCTTTAAACTAATTAATTATCGAAAGTCCGTATTTTAACTAAATAACATGTAAAAAGATGTGTAACATGTATATGGTTTATACGACTGTATTATAATTGATACTCGCACATTTTATAAAGTCTCAATACTTATACATTTTAAATTAATATTTGGTCTTGATACTCACACAATTTTTATCACTATCTTGTAGATAAATATTAGCACCCTCGCAAAAATAAAAATACTAAGAATGACTGAGATGACAGTCCCATATCACTAACATCAAAATGTCGAATATGAAAATGTTGGTCATTTGAATCTTCACTTATATGAAAGTGTCGAATATCACTAACATCAAAATGGGTTGGACTGGATTTAAGCAATTTGAAATAGCATACCCAACAAATGCCTTAAAAAATCTATCCAAAAAGATGCAAGGTATACTATATGCTAAAACATCTTTCTTCCAATAGAAACTATTGAAGAAAGGATGTGCAAAGACATATATTTGTTGTTTCAAATAAACTAAAAATTGGAAGCAAAAAGATGATACTGAAACAAATAAATTTTATTTGTATTGCAATATTACCATGTTAATATGGTCATACATTGACAACACTTAAATATTACCATTGTTAGTATTGTTCTGCCTTGTTTTTTATCCACTGATGCAATTGAACTATCAACATTATCCAGGTCATAACAAAGAGTATATCAAGTTATTACAACCATGGAATAACATAGAAACCAAAAAAGAAGAAATAAATGCAACAGTCAACCTCCTCGACCTTTAAAGACTGTTTCATCTTGCAGCTTCTTTGTAGTTGGTTCATTGCTTATTTTTCTTTTGCTTCAAAATTTGGACCTGTCTTTTTTAGTTTTTCTTCAAATCCATAATCCTTGTAAAGAGTTTTTAAAGTTAGAATATATTAAAAATTAAAAGGCAAATCTTTCTCTTACTAAAAGTAAACTTACTGATAAGAATGAGATGATTTAAGGAGCAATGAATGATGTATATAAATAGTAAACCTCCATATAGTTTGTAATAATAGAAGCTATCATCTTATTCAATTAATAACCCAATATCCTTTATAGTTAACGATCAAAGTAAATTATAATTTACTATGGATGGGAGTTGGATGCCAATAGAGGGATTATTGAATGGAAGTAAATTTTAAATAGATTTGAGTCCATAGTTGACAAATATAGGATATGATTTTAGTGTAACAAAAAATATTCACCTTTACTCACATGAAAGCTAAAATAATGTTGATGATAAAATATATATTTATAATCTTTGTTATTGAACTCCCGACTCCAATTATCTACATAACAAAAAAAGTTAATTTAAATTTTCATTAAAAAATCTGTTAACAAGATTCATTTATTCTCAATAGTGTGAATAAGAATTTATTACAGAAATAACAAAAAGTCATGTTTGTAACATGGTTAGTGCCTCTGATAGTATGCCTCTAGTCATTTACCTTTAATTCTGGTGGTTGCCTCTAGTCCAGTCAACTTGCCTTTGGTCCGGTAAACTTGCTTCTGGTGGCTGCCTTTGGTCTAATAATTACACTTGCCTTTAGTCATTGCCTCTGGTCTAATAATTATGCCTTTGGTTGCTCCATGCCTTTGGTCAAGTGAAGTTGATTCTGGTACATGCCTGATCAAGAAATCATGCTTCTGATTGTTCTTGCCTCTGGTCAAGTAATTATGCCTCTGGTTGTTAACTACCTCTGATCAAGTACAATCTGCTTCATCAAAACTAAAATTCCAGAAAAATTTAGAAAAAAATTCTAAGTTTCAGTTTTATGCTCAACGGTTAGAATTGAACTCAAGGGTTATAAATTTGAAGACAATGAAGCACCATGCTGTAAACACAATTCAACCCCCCTTTTCTAGTGTTTCTTGACCAACAATCTTGTACCCCTAATCATAAGTTTTAACAAACATCTAATACTCAACAAAAAAAAGAAAAAATAACCTCTCTTTTCATAACACACCAAAATAAAGGAAGATGATAAAGAGAAAGAAGACAATTATATGACACTAAATACCCAATTTTAATAACCCATCTTGTTTGCTATCAACTATGCAAAATCTTATCACAATAGAAGTTAATATTAATAACCAAAATTATTTATGCATGGTAAGAAAGTCCAATTTACTAAAGGAAAAATCCAGATTCAAACCTTGTTATAGAATTTCAAATATGTATCCAAAACCAAATGGTTGTCTTTACGGGAAAAAATGAAAAAATGAAGAAAAAAAATCGGAATGAAAACAAACTTGGTGAATCTATTTACAAGTTTTCTCTATATCTGAAAGATAAAAGAATAAGATGATGTCACCACTTGCTTAAGAGTATTTCCTTTCAAAGACACGCATGATATGTTGATATTTGAGAAAGTGGGAGTATAAGTCATCAAAATTAGTATAGTTTTGAAGATGATAAAATAGAGAAATAATCCAATAATATAGCAATGAAATTATATAAAAAAGTTTATATAAATCCTTTATGTTGTGCTTTTAGATGCTAAATTCACTTCCTAGGAGAAGCCAATACATATTATAAAATTGCATTCAAAATATACACATATTATTTCATAATGACTAAGTAATAACATTGAAAAACAAATCAATCATGAATTGATAAAGATTTTATTGATAAAGATTCTCTCCCCCCTCTACTTGGGTTGTGTGAGATCCGTTTTTTCACTCGCCAGAGCTTGATCTTGCTGAGATTTTTTCTCTCTTTATATAGCAGTATTTCTTATTTGTCTCATGCCAGTTTCGTTCAAATAGTTTATCCGTGGAGGGTCTCACTTTGTTGGAAGAGGATTGAGGCATTACAGTAGACATCACAACAGATCGAGCTTCTCAAGAAATCAAAGAAAAATGCCTTCTTAGCAGACTTATTGCCGATAAATCGATCAAGTTTAACATCTTGAAGGAAAGACTAGCAACCATATAGAGACCAAGGAAATGAGTTACTATCACGAAGCTAGATCAAGGAAGATTTCTTTTCCAATTCTACCATCACTTAGACGTGGAGAAGGTACTGCAGGAGGTCCGTGAACCTTTGACAACTACATGTTGGCACTGCACAAGGTTGCTCCAGGGGATTCCTTGATGGATGTCCCATTGAATCCTTTAGATATCAGGGTGCTAGTTTTTAACCTGCCGTTTGGCTTCGTGTTCGTAAAAGATGGTAAGGGCATTGCAAACTATATTGGAATTTTAAAAGAATATGATGATAACCATAATAGGGTGTGTGGAGGCCATATATGCAGATTAGAGTTACCATCGATTTTCGATTCCTTTTGAAAAAACAATTAAAGATTCTCAAACAAAGAGGTGATTTGATTATCCTTTAGTTCAGGTATGAAAAGCTTGGAATATTTTGATTCCTCTATGGTGTCTTAGGAAACACAAACATTCTATGACAGGAGGTTTGAAAAAGGCCATGATGGAACCCATGAGTGGAGCAATGATTTGAAATCGGAGACGATAAAGTCTGAAGGCAGTGGTGAGAACAAATGGTTGAGGGAAGGAGTTACTACTGGTGCATCGGTTACTAATAATGTGCAAGGAGTGTATTTATTTGGCCAACTTAGCTGGGTAATACTTCTGTGTTATGGGGCCCAGACTTGGAAGCCGAATTCAGTACCTTTGGAAATGAATTGGCAATGGTAGTTACCCAAGTAAGCAACATTTGCAGACGTTTTGCACCCTCACCACGTGACTTAGTTGTCTAATGTCAATGTGAATCCAGTGGGCAACTCTTATGTAAAAAAGAGATGTAGGACATGTATAAGTGAAGGCAATAATAGGTTCTTGTGCTGGGGGAGAATGCAACATGTGACATGACTGTTGATGCAAGTTCAAATGAGACAAAGGGTGAAGGAAATAATAAAGTGGACATGAAAATTAATCCCTTGTTTAATGAGCCTTTTTTATTGGCAAGTCCTAGTAACCTGGCCTGCCATGAGAAATGAGTATTGTAAGTTGGAACTGTCGAAGCCTCAGTAATCTGTGAGCAATTCCTAACTTAAAGTACCTTGTTTGGTCGTATAATCCAGACATTATTATTTTGTATGAAACATTTGATTTTTTTTTGTTTCGTTGTGGATAGAGAAGGATGTGGTGAAGGTGTTGCAATTTTCAAGAAAACCTCTATCAATTGCACTATTAAAAAAGATTTCTACTAATTATGTGGACATGAAGGTGATTGATAATATTAAAGGCGCGTGGCGTCCTAATGGTTTCTATGGGTATCCAGAAGGCTCTCATAGGGGAGACTCTTGGAACTTACTAAGACAGATTACTCATGCTTCTACCTTACCATGGTTTATCTTGGTAGCTTTTAATGATATTTTATCATCAGAAGAGAAAAAAGAAAGAGTTAAAAGAGCCAGATGGCTGATTAATTACATTAGAGAGGCGGTAATGGATGAAGATCTATCTGATGTTCATCTGGAAGGATATCCTTTTACTTGGTTCAAAAGCTTGGGAACAAACCATGTTTTAGAAGAGCGTTTGGATAGAGTCATGGCAAATGTGCCATGGTTTAATATATTTCCACATGAAAGGTAAAAAAATTAGTTGCACCTATTCAGATCATTGCCCTATATGCCTCTATCGTGGACCTACTCATAATAGCCTACGTTTCCATCGCCACTTTAAATTTGAGAATGCTTGGTTGACAGAACCTGAAATTGAGGAGTTGGTTCGAACATCTTGGCTGGATGGATGCGATCTTAGTGTTTTATCAAAGCTTGGTAATTGTGTTATCGGTGCAAGATGAAAAATTTTGGAGACAACGCGCTACAACTTTTTGGTTTAAAGATAGTGATCAAAATACCCATTTTTTCATGCCTTTGCCTCTTGAGGGTACAAGGTTAATCAAATCTTGTCCTTAGAGAACTCGAATGGTATTATGGTTACTAATTTAGGTGATTTGTGTCAAGTGTCACATGACTATTTTACTAAGCTTTTCCAACGGCAAGACAATGTAGCTCTCACATTTCTCTTCCTGTTCAAAGATTTTAAAGATGCTATTTTTCCATGAAAGCTGATAAATGTCCTGGCCCATGGTTTCGATTGTGGTTTAAACCATCACCTTCAACACCATATGTTGTCATGAGATTTTTCAAGAATGTTGTTCTTGGCTTGAAACTGGTATTTTCCCTACTCGGCTAAATTTAACTAATATTGAATTGATTTTGAAAAGTGATTCTCAAGCATCAACAAAAGAATGGATGCCTATTGATTTATGCAATGTTATTTAAAAATTGGTTGCATAAGTCCTTGCTAATAGACTTAAAAGCATCCTTCATAAATGCATATTAGAAAATCAATCTGCTTTCGTTCTGGGACTATGGAGGCTATTGAGCTTGTTCATAATATGAAAACTAAGACTCGTGGCAATGTATGAAGCTAGACATTAGCAAATCATATGATAGAACTATTGGAATTGCCTTTTTAATGTTATCCCCACTTTGGGTTTCTCTCAAAGGTCGGTCACTTGTATTATGTTTTGTGTGGAGATTGTGAACTACTTTGTGATTGTTAATAGTAACATGGTTGGTCCGATCACTCCGGGGAGAGGGCTGCGCCAAGGCGACCCGTTGCCCCCTTATCGTTTCATTATTTGTTTGAAGGCCTCTCAACTCTAATGAAATAAGCCAAAAGAATAAGAGATATCGTGGAACCAAGGTTTGTAGAAATGCTTATATTATTTCTCATATCCTTTTTGCAAATGATTGCTTTTTGTTTTTTAGGGTCAATGAAAATGAGGCGCTAGCAAAGAAGAGCATTCTTGCAACTTATAAAGCTGCTTCAGGACAAACTATTAATCTAAATAAGTCTGACGTTTTCTACAGCATGAATATTCCTTAGTTAACCAAGGATTCTATTGCCCACATTCTAGGCGTGCGAGCATTCTTGGGTACTTGCAAATACCTTGGTCTTCCTTCCATGAATGGTAGAAGTAAAAAAAAAAAACTACTTTCAATTTCATTAAAGACAGAGTTTGGAGGAAAATCATCTCTTGGAGTAGCAAGTGCCTTTCAAGAGCTGGGAAATAAATTCTTATCAAATATGTCCTACAAACTATTCTGACCTATATCATGAACATATTTCTGATTTCGGACTCCCTATGTTATGAAATAGAGACGATGGTGAACTCCTTTTGGTGGGGTATGGTTTGTACCCAAGCTTAAGGTATTCATTGGATCTCTTGGGATATATTAGTTATGTCTAAAGATGACAGTGGCATGAGTTTTAAAAACCTGATGAGATTTGATCTTGTGATTCTTAGCAAGCAATGAAGGCGGTTAATGATGAAACCCAAAAGTTTAATCACACAACTTCTCAAAGCTAGATAATTTCCTTATAGTGATTTCCTCGGATCTATTGTAGGTGGAAAATACACAAGAAATAGGGGTTTAAATTGTGTATTCGGTTTTTAATAAATTGCTGGACTAACAAATGGTGAAAATAAAACAAGTAAAGGCAGAGGCAGTAAATAGAGGGAATAGGGATAACACAATAATTTATCCTGGTTCACTACCAATCCGGTATCTACGTCTAGTCCCTACAACAGAATGATTTAATCTAGTAATTCAAACCAAATTAGAAGCACTTAACGTCACAAGTTAAGTATTCTCAACATCTAACTTGAAAGCCACAAGTCGTTGAAGATTTACAGCCACTATCAGGCAAGGTTACACAAGTGTTTAGTTTTTTTTTTCTTTTTCTTTTCTTGGGTTACTTTTCACTAAAGGATGGTTACAATATTACTCAAAGACTTTGCACAACTAGAATGATGTTACAATTGAGTGTTAAATAAAGTCTAAGTGTTTGATGATTGATTGATTGATATTGAGCTCATATATATCTTTTTGTTCTTGTTGCTCTGTCTTTTGTTCCTTAAGTGGTGATAACCTTTTACAGATTCCCACTGTTTGAGCTTTTTAAATTGCTTATTCTTCCTCTTCTTCTTCCAATGTTCTGATTCCAACGTTTAGGTTATTTAATTTTGGTTACTTCAACTTTCTAATCTTCCCCTTGCATTCAAATTCAAATGATCGTTGCTTTGATTTGTGTTCAGATGCTTAGTCGATTGTTGCTTTGAATTTGTTCTTTGTTATTGAGCTTTGAATTTTCTGATCGTTGTTTGACGGTTACTGAAGTTCAATTCTTAATCGTTGTTTGATTTCAGGATGTTCTATCTTTACTTGCGCAGATCCGTTGTCTTGAATTGAATTGGACCGTTTCTATTTGATTCAATTTGGTGTAATTAAGAATGTAACTGACAGGGCACTTTAATCCATTCAAGTGATGACAAAAGTATTCGTTTTGACATTTGAATCTTCAGTATCAGAATAAGAGACAGTGAGCCTTCATTAGATTCTGTTTCTGAGTCGTGTGTAGAATGTGTCTTCAGAGTCAGCTTCTAGAGTCATAAGCTTTATCATAGTCATAAGTAGTGTGAAGTTTAGAGTCAGATCTAATTATCTTCTAGTGTTGAATTGCTGGCCAGAGGCAACTTAGTAGGGGTAGAGTCAACATTGTATATCAGAGTCAGATGCTTAGACTCAACCATGGACACGTGTTGTTGAACACAACCACGGACGCCTGTTATTCAACACTGTCATGGACGCTTGTTGTTCCTTTCCTTTGATCTGCTTGCTTCTGATTTTTTCCTTACCTCTGGTAACTTCTTTTGATGATATCCTTTGGTGGACGCACATCCATTGATCTGAGACGCTTGCTCTGATTTAGGGTGTTTCCTTTGATTATGGGCTTTCTTCTAACTTAATTTCATCCTTGTTCTAACAGTTTCAAATCCGAGAAGCGCTTCCTCTGATTCAAGACGCTTCCTCTGATTTTAGGCTTTCTTCTAACTTATTTTATGCACACTTAATTAAATTATTAGTGCATTAAATTGTTCCCACAAAAAAACCTTTTATTGACATCAAAACAAGTAAGGAATTTTTTCTCTAACTCTAAGCATACTTAACATTAATAGTTTAGAGTAATGTTTTGACTTTTAAAAGAACTTCCTCCGTTGAAGGTTTCAAAAAAATATGAACTGGGGTTGTTTAAAATTGTTTTAAAAAACTATTATCCCCCATTTTGTCATCAAAAAAATGAATAAATTTGTCAGACTTATTACACAAACAGACTTACATAAATATTTCAGATTTTCTTCTATAAACTCAAACCTGTCTGCAGCAAGGGGTTTTGTTAGATTGTCTGCCCACTGATGCTCAGTCTCAATAAACTTAATATCTAAAGTTACCTTATGGACAAAGTCTCTTATGAAGTGATGTTTGATTTCTATGAGTTTAGCTCTAAAGTGCAAAATTGGATTTTTAATTAAGCATTCGGCAAAAGTGTTATCACAGAATATAGGAATTTTACTCTCATGAAGCTTGTAGTCTTCAAGCTGATGCTTCATCAATAGGAGGTGAGTACTACATCATGCTGCTGAGATATATTTTTCGTGTTTTTGACAGAGCAATGGTGCTTTGTCTCTTGTTGGACCATGAGATCAGATTGCCACTTAGGAAAGTGCAGTTTCACTGGTGCTTTTTCTTTCAAGTCTGTCTCCCATATAGTCAGCATCCCAGTATCCCACTAACCAATACTCATAAGATTACTAATAATACCTTTTATGTATCTAAAGATCCTCTTAACTATTGTTAAGTGGAATTCTTTGGATCTGCTTGAAACCTGCCGCGCACACACACATTAAACATAATATTAGGCCTAGTGATCAGGTTGGATGCATTGGAGTGCTCATTGTTTTGCAATCATCTATCTTGAACTTCTTGACAAGCTCTTTTATATACTTAGTCCGATGAATCAAAACTCCATTATGCTTCTGTTGAATCTGAATTCATAAGAAGAACTTCAGTTCTCCCATCACGCTCAGTTGGAATTCCTATTTCATAAACTCAGCAAAGTCTTGGCAAAGCTTGCCATTAGTAGAACCAAATATTATATCATCAACATAAATATGAATTATAAGAATATTATTTTTAACTGATTTTATAAACAAGGTTGTGTCAACTTACCCTATTTCTAAACCATTTTCTAGCAACAAATTTCTTATTCTATCCTTCCAAGCTCTAGGTGCTTGTTTCAGACCATACAATAGTTTTCTAAGTTTAAAGACATAGTTTAGAGACTAAGAATTTTCAAAACCAAGGGGTTGTTCAACATAAACTTCCTCATTTATGTAACCATATAAAAAGGCACTTTTTACATCCATTTGGTATAAAATAATATTATTTTGTGCAGCATAAGATAATAGAATTCGAATAACCTCTAACCATGCTGCGGGAGAAAATGTATCAGTGTAGTCAATACCTTCTTGTTGACTGTAAACTTGAGCTACTAGTATAGCTTTATTTCCTACCACTTCTCCTTTTTCATTCAACTTGTTTCTGAATACCCACTTTGTTCCTATGGGCTTCTTATCCTCTAGTCTTGGAACAAGATTCCAGACACTGTTTCTCTTGAATTCATTCAACTCTTTCTGCATTGCCAGAATCCAACCATTATCTGATAAAGCTTCATCTATAGAGGTTGGTTCAATATGAGATAATAGACCAAACGGCGTTGTATCTTTCAAGGCTGATCTGATCTTCAGAGGATCGTTTTCTTTTCCAAGTATAAGTGAGTTTGGATGATATGACTTGTATTTATTGTGATTGAAAGACATTTTTCATTGTGATTGAAAGACATTTTTCATTTTACACTTGCTTACCAAAGGTAGTGAATACCTTATGTGACTCATCCTTGTTCTTAGGAATTTTACCAATGTCCATCTAGTGTAATCATCAACAATAACAAGTCCATATTTTTTACCATTGATAGAGGGAATTTTAACTGGACCAAACAAATCTATGTGTAAAAGCTCAAATGGTCTTGTTGTGGAAACAAAGTTTGTTGAAGAAAAAGAACTCTTAGTTTGTTTTCCATTATGGCATGTTTCACAAAAAACTTCTGATTTGTACTTGAGATTTGACAGCCCTCTAACCAGTTCTAGTTTTCTTAATTTAAAGATTAATCTCAAATTAGTATGGCCTAATCTCTTGTGCCAATTCAGTTCTTACTCATTAACAAGCATAAGACACTTGACTTCTTGTTTCTCTAGATTAAAAACATTTATTTTGTACAGGTTATTCTGCCTTTGACCTGTAAAAAGAACGGCCCCATCAGTTTGATTGATTTCCCGACAAGACTTTTGATTGAAGTCAACATCATAACCACTGTCGCTTAATTGACTTAGGCTCAATAGGTTATGCTTCAATCCTTTAATGAAAAAAAAACATTTTTAGTAGAAGGTGAAGAGCCATTACCAATTGTAGCAGAACCTGTTATCCTTCCTTTATGGTTGCCTCCAAAGCCTACTGTTCCTCCTTTCTTCAAGATCAGGTCTTTGAACATAGACCTTTCTCCCGTCATGTGTCGTGAGCTACCACTGTCCAAGTACCATGATTGGTGTTTTAATCCTGCTACTAAGGACATCTACAAGAGGAATTATTTTGTGTTTAGGTACCTAAGTCTGGTTACGTCCTGGTTTGTTAGTCTTAACAGACTTCTCGTCTTTCCATGTTTTTTGCATGGGACAAGTTAATCTATTATGGCTCTTTTTATGACAATATACACAGATAAAATTAGATAGAATGAATTTGGAATTATGTGTTGATTCTACAAACCCAATTCCTATATTTCCATTTCTGCTAACACCATAGATCATTAGGGCTTGCTTGCTTCTATCTATGCCATTTTCTAGGAGATCTTGGAATGCCAATTCATATTTAACAGAGTTGCAGATCTTATCCTCTAATGGTTTATGTAACACCTTCTAAATTTATTATATAAAATAATTAATTAGGACCTATAAATATTTTTTTTAACATTAATTTATGTCTGATGATTATTTGCCTTATTCGACTTATTGTAGTTGATAAATTTTTTAGTAAAAATTATTTAATCAATGGAGGATATATATATATATATATATATATATATATATATATATATATA
>JBBPBP010009779.1:64493491-64520637 GCA_037974735.1 Cicer chorassanicum | reverse complement strand
AATTTTTATGTTATATGTGATAAAGTTTAAATTTTTATGATGAATATGAAATAAATTTTGAATTTTTATGTTATAGGTGAAAAGTTTTAATTATGAAATAAAGTATGAATTTTTATGTTATATGTGATAAAGTTTTAATTTTTATTATGAATATGAAATAAAGCTTGAATTTTGATGTTATATGTGATAAAATTTTAACTTTGATGACGTATATGAGTTGGAGTTTGAATTTTCTTCTTATATATGTTAAAGTTTTAATTTTTATGGTGTATATAAAATCAAGTTCCGATTTTTATGTGTATGTGGTGAAAGTTATAATTTTTATGATTATTTGTCTATGAATATATGATTTTCATGATAAGGATATCTAGTATATGATCTTAATGATATATGAATAACATGATAATTTTAAAAAGTGATTTTTTTGAATGCACATGATATGATTCTTAGTGGGCTATGTGGGAATATAGCTTTTTGATAATATATCGTGGGAGTTGCCTTAGTGGCAGGTTTAGTTTCCCCATTGGCATAAGTGTTTTTTCTATGTGGAAGTTGCCTTAGTGGTAGGTTAGTATCTGGATCATATAGTTTAATAAGAACGCATTACGCATAAATTAGTGTTATACGATTTACCGGTTTTTATTTTTTTTCTTTTAAATTGGAAGTTTTACATTTATATGTTTTGTGTTGTTTTCCATATATTTAGCTTTGGTTTGATGTTGATGATCAAAAAAAACTGATCCTTACAACAACATTTTAGGTACTAATGAGTTCGAGGAGATTCAAGAATAGTAGATGAGTATTGATGTGCAGCTAGCGTTGGGTAAAAATGAGTTTTTCAAGACAATTTTGTAATAATAGAATTGCTGCGATATTTCTAAGTTTATATTTAATCTTTTATCACCAACTTTTAAAATGCACTAGTGTCACGACCCAAAAACAAAACGCCGTGACCGGCGCACAAGCTATACCCATAGCCTGGCAAACCTAACAACTACTTAACAATTTACCAAATGAATAGTTCAGAATAATCATTTCAAAATATATATATATATATATATATATAATTATTCACGAAATTTCGACAGAGTATCCTCTGTAATTTCAACGTTTCCAAATTTACAAAATCTCTGTTTAAACTTCAAATTCAGCCAAATTCAAACAACATAATCTAAACATTCAGTACATTACTCAAAAGACTATCTAAACTCCAATAGCTGCAAAATACATATGACTCAATAGACTTTACAAAAAAATGGTCTTCGATCAAAGAGGCCTACCAAAACAAAATACGACCGAGACTTGAGCCTACTATCAGCTTGCTACTCAGCTGCCTGAAAAAAATAAACAACATGAAGGAGTAAGTCACAAAGACTTAGTGAGGAGACAACAATCACCATCAACTAGAAGAGAAACACAAAAAGGCACGAATAACTGTTTTATAACCTTGAGACGATTATGTTATTCACGTAATAAAATCATCTAAATTTATAATTTAACCGCTCGGATAAAAATATTAAAAATCCAATTAACAGTGAAGCGAAATCAAAATGAATAACATTAAAATCACCATAGAAAATCAAACAAGTAAAAGTACTAATTATTGAGAACCACTAGGCGACTTCATCTCATTGATAGCCCTTTCCTGCTAAGGGTGGCATTTCCCTTAGGGGTGACTCCATCTAACGGATAGCCCTCTCCTCTCAATCCCACAATGCATCAATTAGGGAGCTTACATCTCGTTGATAGCCCTCTCCTCCTACGGATGACATTTCACATAGGGGCGACTCCATCTAACGGATAACTCTCCTTAATCAAAACGAGTTAACTAGGTGCACCTAACGCCGTTAAAGATTTAATAATTATAGCAACGATTTCCCAAAACACGTATTTAAAATCATCTCTCAATTCATCATAATTCATGGAAAATATATTTAATCGCATAACAATTCACTCTTTAAATACTTTAACGCATACGTATATCGAATTAATAACATATTATATAATAAAGAGCATTAAAATAAATAAATGACGAATTCGAGATAAAATTTCAAATGTTGTGTTTCCAAAAATTTTAAATAAATAATTTAACATAGAAAACGAGTAAAATAATAATTATAGCATTAAAAAAATAAATGACGATGACCGTCATCAACTCACAACTACGGAGAATCGGCTACGTTTGTTCTCCAACAACTCCCAGAGTAGCCGGCAGGACCTCAGCTGACAAATATGAGTATCAAAAATATTCTTAAGACTTTAGAAGAAGAAGAAGAAGAAGAATGGGAAAGTAAGATGGAAAAGAAATAGAAGTGAGGTTGGTTTTGATTATTTAATAATATTAATATTATTATTAAATAATTATTTATTTATAAAAGTGAAACGGGGGCGTTTCAACTAGAAATGCGGAAGTGGATTCCCTTCCGTTAGAAATAATTATTTTTACTTTGTTTTAGCTTCCAAATAAACATTTTCTTAATAATATTAAATAAACGTGGTTGTTACAAATTATTTAAAATGAATAAATGTTTAGGTATTCTTAAAAAAAAATTCGTAAATTTTTCTAAGCAATAAGTGTTTTAAGTAATTATTTGGATCATTACAGTTTCAAAACTTTTTCATTCAGAGTTAAGTTTTCTCTTTTTAATTTTTCAAAATCAATTTGAAAAGAGTTATCTTTCTCAGTCAAGTCCTTGTAAGCTTTCTTTAGGTTTTTTAGTTTTAAAGAGACAAATTGATTTGCATTCAACAAATCATTAAAAGCACTTATTAATTCACTATACGTTAGATAAGAAAATACTTTAATTTCCTCATCGTATTCTGAGCTAGAGTTAGAGTCAGAGTCTATGTCATCCATCACAACCAAGTTTTCCAATTCTTCATCGTCACAAAATTCATCATCAGAGTCATCCCATGTGATCAGACCTTTCCTTTTAGTCTTGGATTTTTCCTCTAGCTCATTTTCTCAAGCTTTGGACAGTCTGCTTTGAAATGTTCAGGTTCCTTGCGTTCAAAACAAATAAGTTTCTTCTTGTCAATACCTTTGTCTTTACTCTGGTACTTTGAAATCCTTTTGCGGAAACGATATCTTTATGTGCCACATGCGTTGAATTCTCCTTGAGATGAAGGATAGTTCCTCTATTCTAAATCATCATGTTGACTTTCTGAATCATCTTCTAATTCTTCATCTGTTTTCTTGCCTCTGGTTTTGAGAGCCAAAGATATTTGCTTCTTCTTAGACTCATCTTCTGATAGTTCAATTTCATGAGAACAGAATGAGCTCATAAATTCTTCTAGAGGCAGATTGTTCACGTCTTTAGCTTCCTGAATGGCAGTGACTTTAGGTTTCCACTTGTTGGGTAGACTTCTAAGAATATTTTTTACATGTGTGTTATTGTGTCGCTCTTATGTAGTACCTTCAGCCATGAGACTAGAGTCTGGAATCAGGAGAACATCTTCTCGATGTCTTCAACTTCCTCCATCTAAAAAAGCGCATACTTCTTGCTTATTTCCTTCATATGATAGAATCGAACAATCATAGATACTTTTACGTGTTTCCTTGTTGGTGCACTTATCAAACTCTTTGAACATGATTGAATTTATCATTAAGGTTCCTGCTTTATGATGCATCTTATACTATTTCTTTTGCTCAACATTCATTTCTTTCACGGATAGTTCAGTACCATCAACATTTGTAGGAACAATGTACCCATCATCAATTGAATCCAAAAGTTTAGAATCTTGGGAAATGAATAAACTTATGAGTCTGCCCTTCGAGTACTCAAAGTATTCCCCATCAAACAGAGGTGGTCTATTGACATTTCCTTCCATTGCCTCATCACCATAGTTAAACATACTTGAAATATGAATATTTTCTCAAATACTGTAAAGTGCTCAGGCCTTGAGACCGAGCTCTGATACCAATTGTAGGTGGAAGATACACAAGAAAGAAAGTTTGAATTGTGTATTCGATTTTTAATAAATTGATGTGCTAACAAATGGTGAAAATAAAACAAGTAAAGACAGAGGCAATAAACAAAGGGAAATGGGATAACACATTAATTTACCCTAGTTCACTACCAACCCGGTAGCTACGTCTAGTCCCTTCACCTAGAAGGATTTAATCTAGTAATTCAAACCAAATTACAACCACTTAACTTCACAAGTTAAGTCTTCTCAATACCCAACTTGAAAACTATAAGCCGTTGAGGATTTATAGCCATTATCGGGTTAGGTTACACAAGTCTTTAGTTTTTGTTTTTGGGTTTACTTCTCACTGGAGGATGGTTACAATAATGCTCACAAACTTAGAACAACTAGAATGATATTACAATTGAGTGCTAAATAAAGTTTAAGTGTTTGATGATTGATTGATATTCAACTCATATATCTTTTGTTGTTCTTGTTGCTCCTACTTTTGTTCCTCAAGTGGTGAGAACCTTTTATAGATACCAATTGTTTGAGCTTTTTAAATTGCTCCTTTATCTTATTCTTCCAACGTTCTGATACCAATCGTTGCTTTGAATTTTTTTTATACTTGAGCTTTCAATTTTATGATCGTTGTTTGACAATTACTAAATTTCAATTCTTGATCGTTGCTTTGATGTCAGGATGTTCTATCTTTGATTGCACAAATCCGTGATCGTGAATTGAATTGGACAATTTCTATTTGATTTAATTCGGTGTAATTAAGAATGTAATTGACTGAGCACTTTAATCCATTCGAGTATGGACAAAAGTAACCGCTTGAACATTTGAATCTTGAGTATCAGAATCAAAGGCAGTGAGCCTTCATCAGATTATGTTTCTAAGTCGTGTGTAGAACGTGTCTTCAGAGTTAGCTTCTAAATTCACAACTTTTATCAAATTCCGAGTTGCCTTTTTTCAGGGACATTAATATTTTCATGTTGCGTTGACTTTTCCATTAGAGGCATTGACTTTCCTTATAATCAGACGCTTGCTTTTGTTGGAGGCAGAGTTTAATAATTAGAGTCAGAAGTAGTGTGAAGTTCAGAATCAGACCCAATCATCTTGGGGTGTTGAATTACTGGCTAGAGGCAACTAAGTAGGGGCATAGTCAACAATGTATATCAGAGTCAAATGCTTAGACTCAGCCATGGACGGGTGTTGTTCAACACAACCACAGACGCATGTTGTTCTTTTCCTCGGATATGTTTGCTTCTGGTTATTTTGTTTCCTTTGGTCACTTCTTATGGTGATATCCTCTGGTGGTATCCTCTAGTGGTACCTTCTGGTTGTATCCTCTAGTGATATCCTCTAGTAGTATCCACTGGTAGTATCCTCTGGTGGACGTGTTTCCTCTTATCTGAGACGTTTCCTCTGTTCTTGGGTGTTTCCATTGATTTTGTGCTTTCTTCTAACTTATTTTCATCCTTGTTCTAACAATTGCTGATTTGTGACGTGCTTCCTCTGATCCTAAGCTTTCTTCTAACTTAATTTCTGAAAAACTTAATTAAATTATTAATGCATTAAATTGTTCCCACAAAAAAAATAAACTTTTGTTCTCTAAACCATCATGGTTCTAACAATCTAGACTTGGACATAACCCGTTGGAGAGTATGAGATTGAACTAATATTCCACTATAGGATGAGAGGTGGATAAGTGACTCTAGTGTATTGGTTAAAACCCCTAACTTGCATCCTAGATTTGATATACATGACTATCTCAACATTATTACAACCGCAGAAGAAGCAATGGAATTCTGCTCTGATCCACAATCTGTTTGACAACAACACGAATGTCAAAATTCTGCATACACTACTAGTTGAGTCAGTTCAGCAAGATAAAATAATTTGGCTTGGTGAGAAAAATGGCCTATACTCAGTGAAGAGTGCGCATTGTCTATGTATGAACGAGTTCATTGATAATTCAAATCTAAAATTGACTGGAAATTGACATATCATATGGAAAGAAAAATTGCCGCCAAAGGCGGAAATTCGATTTTGGCGGTGGCTTCGTGGTTGCCTCCCGACTACATTTTGGCTCTGTGAGTGTGTGTTAGTTGTCCGAACACTTGTTCCTTATGGGACACAATAAATGAGGACAATATACATCTCCTTTTTAATTGCCCATCTAGCATAAAAATTTGGCAGCATGCTGAGTTATGGAATACCACTAATGCCATGGTCAATTTCCACTAGAAAATTCAAGTCCATGAGTTGTTGTTCTCAGTTCTGCAGCAACTCAATATTAATCAATTCAGGAATTTGTGCAATCCTATTTTTGAACCATTTGAAAATGAGAAATAACAAAATTTGGAATGGCACAACCGATACCACCGCATATGTTATTGGCAGAGGACTAAATCTTCTGCAAGAATGGTTCGAAACGCAGCAATTGCAACATATAGAGCAGTACATTGCACCAATCAACTCTAATATAACAGCATGGAAAAAGCCTTCACTCGGTCGATAGAAGTTTAACGTGGATGAATCTTTTTTTACCTCTCTAAATAATGTGGATGCTGGTATGTGCATCAGAGATCAATATGTTATATTTGTGCTTGCACGGACATACTAGTTCTCACCTATTGTTGATGTTGATGTAATAAGCTCTTGGACTTCTCTCTGCTTTGAATTGGGTCCAAGAAATCCCGCTGGAATCTATTGACTTTGATTTAGATTCTAAGAATATTGTTGGCGACCTTCATAATTATAAAGAGAATGCCTCTAAACTTGGCGCTATACTTACTGATTGTAGGCATTTACTAAATAGTCATTTTCATAACTCTCATGCTGAGTTTGTAAGGAGACAAGAAAATTAGGTTGTTCATACTCTTGCTCGAGCGGCCACATCTTTAACTTGTATCCATATCTTTGTTGATATAATGCTATAAGCATTCCTTTTTCAAAAACAACACTGAAAAATAAGAATCATGAAAAGAAAATAAAACAGGAATGCCTTTCCTTGATGTTAAAACCTAAAAAAAAATACATATAGTATAACAGGTTCTAAACCTAACGCTTTAAAACAATTTTAATGATAACATAACAAAAAAAAATGCATCTAATCATTGAACAATGAGTATATAACACATGTTCTTTAATAGACACTTTAAAACTTACATATCCCTTAGCATAAATGTAACAATCCATTTAATTAAAATCTATTAAAATAAAGATTTAAAAAATGTTAATATATTAATTGAGGAATAAGGAATTATAATTAAAATAGGAGTGGATAAAAGAGGTAGTATATAAAATGTCTAAAGGGCAATAAAGATAATTTTCCTCCATTTTTCCTCTTAATATTACTTCGCGGGAAAATCTGGAGAACATTTCCATCATTTTCCTTACTTCTCATTTTAAAAATAAGGAGAAACACCCCAAACTCGTACTGTTCATCATCTCTCTAAATCCTTCATTTTTCCTTCTTTCTCAAAATCTTCAACAGCATCATTTTATTTAACCCCATCAGACATGCTCAGCAACCTTGCATGCGGAATTCAATCTCTTTAACTACAAGAATCAAGCAAGACCAGTGAAGTAGAAAATGAACAAACCAACAAAAAGGGGATTTCGATCTAAAGCAGAGGACACAACATGAAGAGGATATCAGAACTCTTGGGACAACTCCTTCTTCAATTAATGAAAATCCTAAAAACTGCGAGTTCTTTTTCATTAAGTTTTTAGCATGAGGATTCTTGAGAAAAATCAATTATAATTTTCATTTATTTATTAAACCATTTATGGGGTCAAATCGGGTTATTTAAAAATTTAGAGAAGGTGAGGAAATGAAAATTTTGAGCATATAGGTACTTTTGAAACCTACACTTATACTCATGATTTCAAAACAACGCATGCTAATATTCTACTTGTGTGATGAATGATTTATAGTTTAGATGTGTAAATCCGACCACTAAGATAGAATACGCGTGCTTTGAATGTTTCTCCTTCTTACCTATACTATTTGGCTCTAAATGTTATTCCAACATTCTGAGTATTTTTGCCTTTGATTTCCACATTTTGAATCTGGGCATTTTGCCTTTGGTGGTTATTATTAAATTCAGAGTATTTTGCTTTTGGTAAAATACTTCTGTTTTGTCTGATGTGTTGCTTCTTTTATGCCTCTGGTGTCATTCCTTCATCTTGCCTCGGATTCTTATTCTTCTAAATTTGAGTATTTTGCCTCTGGTTCTAGCTTCGAATCAGGGACTTAGGATTAAATTACCACTGCTTTAGTGTATTGTAAAGTTATTTATGATTGTTAAGGATAAATGATGCATTGCATACATGACATAATAAAGGCATTGCATACAAAACATCACAAGTATATTGCACTTTCATTAATCAGATCATGCATGGCCTTATTCACGGTGGAACATTCAGGTTTTTTCAATCATGGAACAACAAGTTTGGCCAGGTAAAGGAGAACACTCAAGACGTTGGTTGGGGTTTGGCCATACCACCTTTACAGGACCCAATTATCTTGGTGACCCACATCAAGATATTGGGCGACTTTACCTTGTTTCAAGGAAAAGATTTGAGGTCATGCATAGTTATCATAATCAAAGAATGATTTCAATTAAGCTTTTATGAAACATTGAAGTTAAGAGCTTCATCATGAGATGCATCATAATTTCATGTTTTTATGCATATTTATGAAAGAAATATTTATTAAAACTACACATCCCTTTATTTTCAGAACTCACTGAGATTTTATCACACCCTTTTATTTTATAATTCTAGTACTGCTGCCGTAATTTAGTTAGATAATTCATTACATTGAGTTGGAAACTATGTTGTTTCAATGTATTATACGTTACTTTAATGATGCTTCTTATTGATTTATAATACTTGTTTCCGTTTTATTGAAGTGTATGGATTTAATTGTCAAATTCTAGATAATTGATAATAGGTTTTACAATATCGGGTTCTAAAACTATCTATTTAAACAATTTTAAAAGTTTAATGATAACAGGACAAAGAATATGAATCTAATTATTGAACGATGAGCATATAAGGCATGTTCTTTCGTAGACACTTAATCCCTTATGAACATGTGTACTTATATAGTTAAAAATTCTTTAATAGGCATTAATAAATTCTATTTCTGATCTTGATCAAAATATATTGCAGATGAAATGCATTTACTAACACATACATTGCATATAAACAGGAAACAAATAACTTGAAAATACTTATTAATGAAAAGTGTTTTTTATTGAGATAACATCACATTCTATTAGCAAAACGCTGCTTGTTACTACCACAGGAAAAAATGATATGGAAAAAGCAGTTAAATTCAAATTTGTTACAAAAATAGTTGAACACATTTTCGCCAAGTTAGATCAAAGTTGTTTACCGATTTTTCCCTATAGTTCCATAACATTTTGTTTGTGTGATACCTCTTAGAATTGTTCTAATTTCATCGTTATATGATCTGCAAAGAACTTCACATATAGCACCTCTCCTTATGAACTTGAAAAACCTTTCAAACAAACAAAATGTTAATAGCAAAAGCGTGATGTTGGAAGAAAAATTCCTTAAAGGTAATTAAGAAAGATAGAAAATAGAAGAAAAAAACTTACTTTTTTGCTATCTCTTCTTCCTTATGATTTATCTCATATTTCTTGCTTGTTCTGGTGCTGATTCTTCAATCCCCTACACACATAGACAATGGGGAGATGGTCTGAGCAACAAAATAAAATATTGGAAGAAAAATTCAAAGATATCAAAAATAGTATTAATATTTTTAATCTATTGGGGTGGTAAAACAAAACATATAAGATAAAAAGACCAAATAAAAGTGATTTAAAAAAGCACCAAAAAAGAAACAACAATGGTGTTATACAACACAATTTTATAATTGACTAATTCTAGTAATATGCAATAACTGATTTATGGAATCATACAACAAAATTTTAGAATTGACTAATTGATATATAAAATATTCCAACACTTTCCGGCATGTAAAAAAAACCGAGAAAATTTAATTTATACTACCGGTATGTAAAAAAAATTCATATTGTAAATTTCAAGTATATCAAAAAAAAATTGAGAAATACTTTTATTTACTGGAAATTTTAAAAAGGAAATTCCTGATATTGCATATGGAAAATTTCAAAAACGAAATTTTCGATAAGGAAAAAATTTATAAAAAACTTTACATGCCGGAAATTTCCGTATGTAAAAAAACATAGATATAAGGAACAAAAAAACAGACCGATTTTGTTTAAAATTTTTTATTTTCTACAAGGTTTATTTCCAAAGTTCATACAAAAAATAGTAAAATGTGAAGGTAACATGTAAGGGTATGAAATCCAATTTTATGAACAAAATTGTTTAAAAACTCAAACAAAATTGGGTATTTACATGTGATTTATGAAAAAAATTTGGTTTAGAATCACCCATCCAAATCGTTTTTCTTTCATTTTATCTAAATAAGTGGCTTCCACACATATTTGATTTTTCTTTCGTAATTTTTGTTGAGTTCTTCATCTGACTATGATGCTTTTTGGTTTTTCTATCTTGGTACGGTGTTTATTTTAGTTCATATTGACATTGTAGTTTTTATTGCTTACAAATTTTAATCAATGATTTTTGCATTGTCCACATTATAGATTCGGACGCATAAATATTTCTGACACTTATATTGTCTTATTTGTAGGCATGTTGTCATTTTGTACTATGTTGCCATTTTACATTAATAATACTTGAGTGTTGTGAATTTTATCGTAGATTCATCATTTCTAATTTTTAAAATAAATTAATTTGTATTGCATCGAGATATCCTACGATTTGAATCAATAAATATCGTACTTTTTAATTAAAAAAAAAACTAATTACAAATTATGTTTCTTCGAAACAAAAACCAGAAATTTACTTTGGAAACCACTTGGTAAATTCATCATTAATTTAACTCAAATAATTAAATATATTAATTAATATAAATTGTATAACCTTTTTATGGAAAAAGTATAATAATAATAATAATAATAATAATATAATAATAATAATTAAAATAAAATATGGTTGATCCAAAAAAAAAATTATCCGCTAATAAAAAAAACCCATATATATATATATATATATATATATAAAATAAGTAAATAAATAAATAATGAGTAGGGTGGACAACCACCCGTAGCCCATATTTCCTTAACGAATGGGCAAAAGTGGGTCTGCAGGTCAAATGAAACGGGTTCATGTCGTTTATATCGGGCTGGTTCGATTAAGGATATTTAGACCGTGGATATCTGAACCCACCCAACTCAAATTACTAATATTATATGAGTTTTTTACTTGTCATCCCCATATGTACCTGCCACCCCTCAAGGCACATGAAAATACAATTTTACCTTCTTAACTATATATAAAAACTTAAAAAAAAAAAAAAAAAATTACCTACCACTTTTCCACTCACCCTTTTGAAAATTTAGAGAAATTTCAGCAATTTCGAATCTTCCCAAACTTCTAAAACCAACAAGTAAGTTTATTTCAGATCTCTCAAACTTTCGAAACTCAATTTTTAAATATTTTCGAAAGTTTTGAAATATGAAATTTCCAAGATTTTCCAATCTTTCGAACAAACTGAAACTTTCGAAATGGAAAATTTTCAAGAATTTCAAAACTTTCGAACAATTTGAAGTGTCCGAAGTAGTTTAAATCAAGGAATATTCGAAACTTGTGAACAATATGAAACTTTCGAACATTTCAAATATTAAAAACTTTCGGAAATTTTTTTTTTTTTACAACTCGAAAGTTTTAAAAACTGAAACTATCGAAACTCAAAATTTTAGAACTTTTTGAAATTTTTTTTAATTTTCTAATTTTTGAAATTTTTTTTAATTTTCTAATTTTTGAAATTTTTTTTAATTTTCTAATTTTTGAAATTTTTTTTAATTTTCTAATTTTTTTTAAATTGTTGATATAAAAATTCATATGTTAACTTAATTTTACAATGCCTAGAACCTGAGCTTTTATGTAGGGCCATACAATTGGTAAATCTAATGGGTGAAGTTCGTGAAATATTAAGTGAGTTACTCTGCATGTTTCCAGGAGAGGATTAGTAGATTGTGTTATGTATGATAAATATATTTTGTATCAGGAATTTCCATTCTAATATGAATTTTCCAACATCAATACTTAAATTCTATGCTACAAGTAAATGATTAAAAGTTCAACTCTAATTCGATACCAAAAAATAGGCAACAAAGCTTCAAACATACAACTTCATTTAATGAATTACAATTGTTTGAAAACTTCACACACATATATTAATCTTCATTTAATGAAATACAAGATAGTTTGATAAATGTTGGATCTATGTGTTCTCAATGCTTAATACGTCCTGCATAAGCTTTTTCCTATGTCTTCGCACAATCATAACAAAAGTCTCTCTATTTCTGTGAGATAGGTGGCAAAGGACAATTAGGCTTCAATTTTATCTAAACAAGTTGAACATTAATTTATCTGAACAAGATAATATTAAACAGTACTATCAATCATAAATTTTACCTGTACCAAATGACTTTCATTGACAAATCCAATTGCTATTAAAGAATTAAGAAAAGAGTCCTTAGATGGTGATTTATTCAGCGGAAAGAATGTCATATTTAAATTACGAGACAATGACACCAAAACGACATTATATCTTATCGTTATCACGTAACCTAACTTTGGTAGGGTGTACGTGCGTTGGGTTGGGCGGGTTTTGACAAAACCCAAGACCCGACCCGATCGATTATCTTTGGGTTGGGTTAAGTTCTAAACCCGTATTTTTTATTTAACCCGAACCGACCCGACTCGATCAAGAACGGGTTGGGTTGGGTTGGGTTGGCGGGTCATACATAAATAATAACTTTTTTTTTATTTTACAAGAAAACATATTGAATGAAAATATATTTAATACTTGAATGTCTCAAAACTATAAAATTTCAAACAAATTATGCAATTCTTTAAAAAACTCATCAACCTCTCACACAAAAAATAAATCCAACAATTTTCAAATACATAAATAAATTCAACAACAGTAAATCAATAAAAATTGGGCCTAATAAAAAAGTGCAATTTTAATAATTAAAAAATTGATAAAATAAATTTTAGTCCATGTACACATATCAATCCTATGAGATCTACACATACCAATCTTCATGTCATTTGGTTAGATTAATTCATGTAACAAGAAAAAATGCACATATAGTATGTTATCTTCACATATTAGACTGAAACATACATCTCGACAACATAACTCAACAACCGCAATTCAACTCATAAAATGCACCAATTATAGAATCCAACATTAAAACAACATAAAATTCATGTGTCCCTATCAAATGCTTTTTCACAATGACAAGGATAAACCTGATTTAATCTATATTAATTTTTATTTAACGTATTATAAATAAATTAAGAAGTATTTTTAAAAGATTAGAGAAAATTTTGGGATGGCCGTGGCCAACCTATGTACCAACAAAGATTAGCCACTAGTTACACATAATCCACCAACCATTTTAGTTTAGTAAGTACCATTCATTTGTTTATAGTTATAATTTTCAAATAAAATACTAAAAAAAAAAGTGTTTAATAGATTTAAATATAAAAATTTTAAACTAAATTCATCGTAAGCTTTTGCATAAGCATCAATTTTGCTCATAAATAGTATTTAACTCAAATAAATAGTATTTAACTAAAAAAGTTTGTATTTAACAAATGTAAAAAATTTAAACTAAATTCATTATAACCATAAGCTTTCTGTTCATACCTTTATTACGTAAAACTATAACAAAATATAACATTTAAATAAATAGTATTTAACTCAAATTAAATTGCTCATTTGAAATAGACAATTCAAAAATTAGATATGAATTTTATGAGTAGGCATATACGAGATTACAATGTCAAAACAAATTAAACGAGTTCAGTGTTTAGCCTAGACGCATGAACACCTTGCATCAACATTCATATAAAAATCACTTGTTAATAATATCTTATTATAACTAATTCGTATAAAATCAGTTATGAGCACCTGTAGAACAAAAGAAGAAGGTGGACAACGGCGCGACTTCAAAAAGTCTTGAAGAAAGTATAGGCAGAAAGTGGATGAAAGCATGTGAAAGTCTAAATAAAAGGAAGAGTAATGAAACCCTATTGAACTAGCCAAACAATTTTTTTTTAAAAAAAAAATATAACTAGTTACTGGGTCGGGTCGACGGATTCAAATTGTTAAACCCATTACCCGACCCAAAAAAATAAGCGGGTTTCAACGGGTTGGGTTGGGTCGGACTCGAAAATCATCGGGTACGGGTAAAAATCTGGTTGGGTTGGGTTGGATGATCGGGTTGAAGGGTCGACCCGCGCCCATGTTCACCCCTGGGTATAGTCATCCACTTATCTTTTTCTTGAGCACCCAAACTAGAAATTTTCAATGAGTTTCGCACTCAATGTTGTCGTCAAAAACATTGGAATAAAGATCTTGATGTAGACTGATCTCTTTATCTAAATGTGTTCGAACTAAAGGCGAAGATTCTTCCGTCCAACCTAATAATGTTGCAATTGCGCGATAACCACAATTTCCATCAGGCACAATATCTATTATGTCCTCGATATATTGATGAATAAAAGTAAGAAAATGTATCTTAGATGGTTGCTTTGGAAATTCTTGAGATGGTAGCTTTGTAGAACATTGAGATGATTGATTTGTAGAACGCTGAGATGCTTGCTTTGGAGATCCTTGAGAGGCATCGACATACTCCCAATCAGTGGCGGAGCTTGACTAAAATGTTTGGGGTGGCCGACATAAAATTATAATATGTATAAATTAAATATGCAAATAATATTATATAGCAAAAAATTATGTTGTAATAAGCACAAAGTGAAGTATAATATAATTTAACTACATGACTTAAGAATATCTTAAAGTAATACTCTACGCTCTTTAATTAACTTGAAATCATCTCTTTCACTCTCACAAATTTTCCTCTTGAAAAAAGAATCAATTCGTTTACTCTTCTTCATTCTCACAAACTTCTCTAATACAAATAAAAAAAATTAAATAAATCAACAAATAGAACCACTTAAACTACCATTATGGTTCTAAAACAAAGAGTTCTATTCTAAATCTAAAACAGACAGCCATTATTTATGTTACTTTATTCTAAATCTGCCGTATATCTTGTTCAATAAATCAACCAATTTAGGAAATATAAATCAGCAAAATCAACAACAAACATCTAAATCAGCAACAAAAATAAGAAAAATCAGCACAAACATTCTAACAAACACCTTGTATGCAACAAAAATCAGCAAAATCAACTCAAACATTCTAACAAACACCTTGTATGCAACAAAAATCAGCAAAATCAGCACAAACATTCTAACAAACATCTTGTATGCAACAAAAATCAGCAAAATCAGCACAAACATTCTAACAAACACCTTGTATGCAACAAAAATCAGCACATGAAATTCAAGAAATTAGCACATGAAATTCAAGAAAGTAGCAAAATCAGCCCTATCATCTAAAATGAAATCCTGTCATCTTGATAATGAACGAAATTGAAATTCGAAATTGAAATTCAAACTCCAAACAGAACTCCAAAACAAAACTCCTAATATCAATTCTAATGTTGAACGAAATTGAAATGCGAACCTTTTGAGTTTTGACGACGGCCAAGGCGAGGCGAGGCGAGGCTGAGAGAGCAGGCTGAGTAGCGGCGGGGCGCAAGAGGGTGAGGCGAGAGAACAACAGTGGCGCCGACGCAAGAGAGAGGAAGAGAAAGTCGCGGGCAGCCGCGCTGGTGCAAGAGAGAGAGGAAGAGAGAGCAGGGCAGCAGAGAGAGGAAGAGAGACACGCAGAGAGAAACTGATTTAGGTTTGGGGTGGCCGCGGCACCCCCTAGTCCCTACTAAGATCCGCCACTGCTCCCAATATAAAGGATCACGAGGAGCATCAATTTTATTTTTCTTTTTAGTAGCTCCCTTGGTTTTCACTTTATCAGGTAGGGACGCATTGTTGTTGTATGTGGAAATACAAGTTCGCGCATCTTTGTCTTGAATATCCTTTGACTAAAAATATCTTGTGTTTTAATGTATGTTTTCCTTGCCTCTCACTCTTCTAAAAAGTCATATTGTGATAAAGATTCTTCGTTCTCCAATTCATGCTCCATGCATAATTTTCTCCAAAAAACAGGAATGCTATCAGATACCTACAAAGTTGTCAACTCACAAGCACAAGGTAATGCATGAATTATTTTGATTAAGAAACCATATTTTTTTAAACATTTCCTTGATGCAAAGTGATGCAATCTTTGATAAAATGATGAATTATAACAATGCTTAACATCAAAAATGGTTTTCTAAAAAGACGATTTGATGCTACACATTTGGTTCTCCAACATCATATTCACAGTATCCCAACTTTTAACAAGTATCCATTACTAGTTTGCAGCATGTTTTTCAATCTCTAATGAGCAGACTCAGCTCTACAAAAAAAAATTAAATAACACAAATTAAAATAAATCACATAAATTTCTAAATCATATTTCTAAAACAAATCATAATTTAAAAGTACATGTTGGTCGTTGTATTCCCTAAATGCATCACTCTATTGGTCCAACCCCAAACGAATCTTTCTTTGTAAGGTGTAAACCATGAATCTTTAACATAATCAACAAAAAAGATAATATCGGCACACACTAGTTCAAAGTGTTGCAAGTGATGATCATACTCCTCCACACTAATCGAAATTACAATTTTTTTTCCATAAATCCATTTACTCATCTTGTCTATCCTTTTCACATATTTTTTCATTTTGCATTAACATTTTTCTCAATGTTAATTGAAGTAGCAAACACAACACCAATAGCATTCATCATGGCAAGATCTCTATCGATCAAAATAACTTTAGAAATTAAATTCTCATATACGAACAATTGTCTTACCTTTTCAAATGCCCAGATGAAGTTATCTTGTCGCTCTTGTTCCAAGCAAGCAAATGCAACAGAAAAAGTCAACTCAGTAGATGTTACACCGAAAATTTCAAGTAATGGTAGCCGATATTTATTTGTTTTGTATATGCTATCACATATCAAAATAAAATGAAACATGTTCAATAACTTTATACAATCAAGATGCGTCCAAAATATGTCTCTCAGAACATCTGAATCCTCCCGCCTTCTTGTCTAATGCACATAATTTTCATTTTGTATTAACTTCAATAGATGATGCACTTCTGTATACGAACCTCTCAAAGATGATCGATAAGTACTCCTTGCTTTATATATTTAAGTGGAAATTGTTAGATTCTCTTTATTTCTCTCTTTCAAAGCATTCAAAATGAATTTGGGTGCAAGCTTATACTTTTTCGTGTCATTAACAAACTTTCTCTCATTTTCATTTAAACGCCCCAAATATGAACGGCCATCTAAAGTATCCGCTAAATTATGATTGTGTGTTCCACGACGAACACTAAATTTCCATCCTTCACCGACACTTAACGGTATACACCTAAGTTTGAATGGACAATTTTCCTTGTGAGAACAAGTTACTATTCATTTTGATTTTGATTTATATCTTCCACCTCTTTCCCATCCCAAAATTAATTTGTCTTTTCTTCCTCTCTTTAAGTAGTTGTATCAGATCTAATGGTAACAATTATTATTTCATTTTGTCTTCCAATAGTTTTTGTCCATTCGAATACAGCTTCTCGAAAGGAAAATATCTACAAAATATATTTCAAATAAAACATCAATATATGTGTATACATTAAAAACCAAAACTTATAATATCAATTACATTAAGATTACCTGATCAGTCGTGAATTAATCTGTAGAAAATACGGTCGGTGGTATATCAGGAACTTCAACCTCAACTCTACTCATACCTGATTTAAAAAAATATACTAAATTTAATTAATAATCATATTATAAATAAAATATTTAAAATATTTAAAATTAATTATTTTTAAATAAAATCATATTACATTTCGAAACTTTCAGGAACAATAAAACTTTCGAAACTTTTGAATTTTTGAAATGAAATTTTTGTTTTGAAATTTTGGTTTTTAAAAACTTCAAAAATTCGCCCATTTCGAAACTTTTGAAACTATCAATTTCGAAAATTTTCAAACTTCCGAAATTATTAAATTTAAAAATTATTTTAAATGTAAAAGTTTCAAAGACATTTAACATTTTGAAAAAATTTCAAATTACACAAAAGTTTCGAAAATTAATCAAAGTTTCAAAAAAATTGACAATTAATCTGTGGGGGTTAAATTTTGAAAAAGTGGGAGGTAAAAAAAGTTTCAAGTTTTTATAAATGTTTAAAAGGGTAAAATTATATTTTCATGTATTTTCGGGAGTGGCAGGTAGAAAACTCATATTATATTTATTAATATTTTCCTCAATCTAGTGAAAAAGGCCCAAACCTAGCAAATTCATTATTCCATCCTTACTTCCTTTGTCTTCACTCTCACAATCACTCGCAACTTGTACCTTCACGGCTCACTCAACTTTCGGCAATAAACCACCACCACCTCCATTATTTCTACTTCGAAGCCGCCACCACCTCTATTGTTTATGTTTCAAAGCCACCACCACTGGTTCTTCCTGTGCAAAGTCTCAACCCACCTCAATCATTTCTTTTTCTAGCTAAACAAAAACTTAGCCATCAATTCTGTCGACATTAATAACGTCTTTCATTTTTTCCTTTTTCTTCTCAACAACTGTAAATGGAGAAAAAAAATGTTTCGCAAACGCACAAAAGTACAGGCAACATGATTTGAGTTCTGGTTTTTGTTTTTAACGATCTTAGTTAGGGTTTTTAACACGTGTTTTTACTTTTCAAATCATAATAAGTTTTTTGTTAGAATTTTCATTTCTCTTACAATCTAGGTTTGATTAAAATGAGCTAAAACTTCAAAGTTTATAGAAAATTATACCTTGTTCCCCCAATTTTACCCTCTACCCCCACAAATTGAATAAAATGACATATTTGCCTTTGTATAAATATTAAAACTTGTCATTTTTCACTCTCTGATCATTTCAATTTTCCGATACACAAGTGAGTACCAAATTTTTCTTTTTTACCAAAAAACATTTTTCAAGTTTTCTGATACACAAGTTACACTCTGAAAATATTTTTTCAAATTTTTCGGTACATAATTTATTTTCCATCAAACTTATTTTCAACATTTCCAGTACCGGAAAACTTATTTGAAGTTTTTCAAAACTACCAAAAAACTTATTTCCACTTTTCTGGAACTCAATACCGAAATACTTTTTATTAGTTTTCCGGAAGTTACCGGAAAAATTCAAACCACAAGTTTTCTGGAAGTTATTTTAATTTCTATTTATTTATTTATTTATTTGTATTTTTTTATTCCTTTATTATTTATTGAATTCATTTTATTTTAACTCAGTTTTTCCAGTGGGTGCTGGTGCTAGAGGAAGAGACGAAAATATAGTATGAACAACACGTGACATTGAAACTTCATCATCTATGGATGCTCCGGAAAGGATTCAACCGACAGCATCCCGGAGGAGACGATGAATTATATTGGAAGATGATGACGAAGGAGAGCAGGGTCATATATCTATCCTGGAGGCTGATACTGCTATACATAAGGAGCAAGAGCAGACTGCAGTACATGAGGAGAAGGAGCATATTGTAGTACATGAGGAGCATATGTAAGAGGGACCTGTACAATAGTAGGGTGAGCTGACATTGTATCATGGAGGACCATATGATTTGTTTGTCCTTACACAATACCAACATCATTTTTTTGGAAGACTGTGGTTTGGTTAAGTAAGTTAAATTAATTATTATTTATGTTGCATTAAAAATATTTAAATTAATTATTATTTTTGTTCTATATTTAATTTCAATGTCATATACTTTATTTGTATGTAGGAGCGACCAATGCTGAAAATAGTTTCTCATGAAAAGAAACTACAATAATTTACTCCACAGTTCTCCCATGAATTATAGAGATGTGGGTGAATTTATTTGGATTAGCCCCGCTACAACGGGGTAGTCTTAAGTTGATTGACGACAACCTGATTTCTTCATTTGTGGAAGGATGGCACTCATAGACCTCGTCATTTCACATGCCATTTGGTGAAATGACGATTACTTTGGATGATGTTGTCAATCTGTTATGCGTTTATATTAGGGGTGAGTTCTATAGTCCACCATCCGACCTAGATAAAGTAATGCCATGTAATCTTGTCATAACTTTATTAGGGGTTCCTCCTAAAGAGATATGGGAGGAAATCCAAAAAACAAGGGGTGTGCGCATCAAGTTAGATTGGTTTAAAGAGGTCTTCAAAAGATAGTGTGCAGTAGAGAGATTTGATTGTTCTGCTAGGGCGTATTTGTTGAATCTGGTAGGGAGTACTATTTTCGCAGATAAAAGTCATACATTAATTGATGCAAAATACATTCCCCTATTCAGAGATTTGGAAGGTACAGGTAGATACGCCTGGGATACTGCTGCACTCATAGTCCTTTATGACTACCTCTTAGATGTCAGCTATTAAAACACCAAACAGTTAGATGGATATATGTCTCTACAGCAGGTATTAAATATTTATGATTATTATTAATTGTTATGATTTTTATTTAATAATTTTTCTGTTTATCATTAATTTATTTATTTTTATTTGCAACAGTGTTGGATATACGAATGTTTTCCATATATTTGTAAAAGAGGTTACTAGGGTGCTGACGTTGAGTGCTTTGCCAGAATGAATAGATGGAGTTATAAACAAGGCAAGCAAATAATCCCTGAGTACAGACAAATGATTTATGCACTAACACCAGTTGATGTCATATGGAGACTGTGACACCCTAAACCCCAAAATAATATATAATAATTTATAATAGAATTTTTAACTTTAATTGGAAGCGGGTAAAGCAAATACGTTTTCAAGGGAATAAAAACTTTTACAATTAATTTGAGATATCACATTCCTCAAAATTCAAAAAGAACACTTTAAACTTTTTCCTCCAAAATAGTGCAATCTCCATAAAATTTGATTTAACTAGAATTTCTTAATTTATTTCCAAAAATTTATTAGTTATAAGGTTTCATACAAAAGTTGTTTCTAATTAAACAAATAAAAATACAACTTATGACTCTCATTCCCGGTATCACCTATCAGAGCGGGGCTTCTCCCAAATTTGAACTTCAAGACTCGTTAACCTGTAATAACTGCGATTTCGCAAACGCATGGCCAAGCCAGTCAAACACAAACAACGAAGGAGGTGAGTTTTGAAATCATGTTAATAGTATAACGTAAGTAAGGAGAACACGCAATCAATTCTAAATAAACTGTATCATTAGACAAACATTCTTCAAAGAAAAACATAACATTATAAAGTCAAAACCACTCAAGGGAAGTCAATACATTTCACTATAACATCAAATCATCTAAGAAGAATTATTATCGCACACAACACATATTAATCACAACAAAACAATCACAAGAAAATGCAATGCTATGCATGAGCTTAGACTCTACTTCACAATGTGGTACCATTCTAACTCTGAAGTACTTGGTTAGGAGGCCATGATACTATGCCACCATTCCGGTGGACAGACAATTCAAATTGGTCATGTCCTCATAGATCCCCTCAACTCAACCCGAGACACATATACGCGACAGTCAAGGTAAACGTGTGTTGCATGGTAGCTCCCGACATTTGGAGTGCTACCTCCAAGTCACCTAGGAATTCCCCACCCGAATACCTCCAAGGTCTAACAATCTTGCCTTGAGGCTCAACAGTAGACCGCCACGATCAGGCTCAATTCAGTTGTACATCCCCGAAATCGCTAGGCTTGTCAGGCCCTACCTATATGATGACAAAATAATCTCCACTTCACAAATTCTCAATATTTATTTTCTCCCCTCGTTGGCCTATGATACTCCATTAAGACCGTCATCTCAAACACAAATTGGAATCAAAATTATTCCATCAGGGTTTACTTCAATATTTTCATCACAAATTCATAACATCACTATTATAAATCACACATCATCCTCATTACATAACTCATCACAAATTTATGAAATCACAATTATTATTCATACATCATCATCACATAAAATTATCACAATGCACACATCTTTTATTATCACATCACATAAACTCATCTAATCCAACATATGCACCAAATTCATTCGACATCCAATATCACAATAATATCAAATATCACACATTTAACAAAAATAAATCAAATATCACAATAATATCAAATAACACACATTCAATGGAATTAAATCAATCAACACCTTATAAATATTTCTTTTCCACATTTTAATCTCACAATTCCCATATTTGCACATTAATTAATTTATCACTCAAAGGGCTATTGCCGTACGTTGCAAGCCCCAGATGAATCTTTGGGAAATACGGTTTTCCCGTTCATCTCACAATATATTACACTCATGAATTCAAACGCTCTCTCACCCCTTACCTTATTTCGATGCTTTCACACACCAATACGATTCCACGAACAAACAACCTTTATTCTCCGACTCTTTGTCCTTCAATCGATCTAACTCGACAATTTATGGGTAAACGTTAAAAATAAATTATGAGAAGACACTCTAAAATTAATTTCGAAATTCGGTCAAGGAATCTTACCATAAATCAGAAAACCAATAAGTGGATAACATAGCCACTTTTCATACGATCGTTTTGGCGTTGGTTTCACTCAAATCGGACTTACGGTGAAGAAGAACGGTGCAAAATAACGAATTCTACAAACGGAGAAGTCGGGTATTTTAGAGAGAAATTGGGGTTGTTAAAAATCTGGAAAATTGTGTTTCATTGACTAACTTAATAAATTAAATAACATACTGAAATTTGAACGAAAACGGAGGAAGTTTTTCTGGACAGTTGTCGATCATCGGATCCGATTTCTTTTCTTTTCTCTTAGTATGGCCGCTGCCTTTTCTCTCTCTTTCTATCTTAGTATAGCGCTTTCATATTAGGGTATATTTGATTTTTTTATTTGATTTTTTTTTTAACATATTAGTTATTGTTAACCTAACTCATTGAACTCCCTTTTATTTTATTTTTTCACAAGGTCCAACTAATTAAATATTTATTTTAATTTATTTATTTGCCACTAAAATAATAATATCTTTCAAAATATCAAATTAAAAGATTATTATATTATGAGAATAGTCAAAATGACAATAAAAGAATATAACATCAATATTTTATATAAGCCACTAAATCAATGGAATATATATAAAATAGGCACAACTTGACAAGCACACTTATAAAGAAAATAAGCACAAAATTATTAATATTTCAAAACCCATATTTTATAAAATAAAATAATTAAAGTAGTTAATCTTTTAAAATACATTAATAACCAAGATTCATATTCAAAATAATTACTATAATTATACTTATTTTATAAAATATTCACATTAAAATACTACCATCATTAGAGAATAGTCAAAATTATAAAATAAATAAATATAACATCAACACTCTTTATTAATTATTATATCATAATAAATATATATAAAATCACTATGTCATAACAAGTATATAAAAATGAAGGAAATCAAACACAATATATCACTACTATTCCGAGATAATTATTTATAAAATAAATAACTAAAAATAGAAAATAGTTATAGATAATTGAAATATAATTATGTGCATACTTAATATCAGTCAAACGCACAGAAAAATATTACATTAATTTGGTATAATAAGTATATACACGTAAAATCTTCTAAAATATTACACTAAAATACTATTTAGAAAAATATATAAAATATAATATTTGTTATTTAGATTATTCATGTAGTCTAATATGTATAATAGTAACACATCATCTAAAGCACCCATATAATGCAAACTAATCACGAAATTTATCACATGTATTCTAAAATAACATTAACACCAAATTAATTATTTAAAATTATATTTCATTATTAAAATAGTTTATTATAAAATTTGGGGTGTTACAGAGACCATGTGAGAATCATAGGGATGTCATTCTCTTCGATGATATAATGTTATACACTAGCCACCTCCAATTATGCAGCATGTAAGACCTGCATTTTTCTCTATTATTAGTAGTGTGTGAAGTATATTTTTATTTATTTTTTCATTATATTCTTTATTCAATTATTATTTTTGAAAAGTATATATGTGTATGACATGATTTTACTAATTTGGCTGAATATTTTGCTAAATTGTGTGAAAATTCTTTTAAAAAAAGTATATTTCCTTGTGAAGTATTTGAAAAAAAAAATACTTATAATAATGACACGATCTAACTATTTCTGAAAAACAAAAATAATATAGATATTTTAGATTAGTCAACCGTCCAACTGTTAGTTAGTGTGAAAAGCCATATAAATCTCTAGTTGGTTATTAGGTTAGGTAAACAAGAAAATATTTAATGGGTTATTAGGTTAGGTAACAAGAAAGAAAAAAAAATGTATAGGTCCCTAGTTAATAGCTATTGTAGGTTTAAAAAAAAAGATATTGAATCCTAAATGGTGTACGAGAGGAGAAAGAAACATCAGTGTAGCCACGACGAGAGAAAGAAGGAAAATCAATTTCGATAGTTTATGGTTGTGCAACGAACTTGCTCAAATTTCGTTCAAATTTTAGTATGTCATCTCTACCTTTGAACTTGACTTATTAATATAATCTATTAATATTTTTACTTTATCTCTGACTTAATTTGATAAAACTTTTGATTTTGAAATGATGACTTTTTTATGCAAAAATTTATGTTGGTAAATTAAAATATTAATTTTTATGGTAAAGTTGTTACTGTTGTTACTGATCAAAAACGGATTTTTAGTAAATGGCTTTATGATGATGAATAATTTTGAAAACGGCGTTTCATATTATTATTATTGTTTAAGAAATTCTTTTTAGTTTAAAAGCAAAATTGTGATATGCAATTAATTTTCTTAGAAGTGTTCTTGATTTTCTTATGATATTGATATAGAAACCTATTTTGATTAGAGAAAATGTTTATCTATGTCAAAAATTAATTTTCATTCGATAGAAGTCGTTATAAAAGCTAGATCATGTTTTAATCAATAGAAATCGTTATTTGCTACAAACTCAATTTTTTATTTGGTTAACATTTTATGTTGTAACAGGTTGATTGTTGAAGAAATTTTTAGAAACTTTATTGATGTTAAAAATAATAATTTTGTTGAAAGTTGTTATAGTTATTTTTTAGAAGGTTAGAGTTATGATTTTTATGAGAGATGGGGACACAACTCACCCTCCCATCCTTCACGCGGGTAATCAATTTCTATAACGAGGTAACTAACTATTGAACAATGCTTCAAATATGTCTTGCGCTTTGAGCGGGTTTAATTTTAATTTTTTTTATAAGGTGATATATATAATATTAATCTTGTAAATTTTTATAGTTATAAAAAAAAAATACGATAAAAGATATTGTAGAGTGTGTAATTAAACGAGAATTTTTACTCTTAAAAAAGGAATAAAAATCTTTACTCTTAACAATTTTACAACCGTTTGAAGTTAGATTTGAACTCTGTTTACAATATCAAATCTATACCATTTGGTTGACATTTGATGGTCTATGGGCATAAAATATTAACCATGATTTTAAAGATAAATTATATAATTGATAATCGTAAATTCTATTTTTTATTATAGTATATAAGTTATGTAGGAATTTTTAAAATTTTAACATTTTTTCCTATACATATTAAATTTTTTTCGAAATAATGCTCACGGTAATATATGCATTGATAACTAATAAGAGAAATAAAACTCAAATTTTTTTATTAGATTAACTAATTGTTATTTTTTATGATAAATATATGTGACGACACAATAATAAAAAAATACAAAAGTTGTATATTGACTATTTTTAATGTCTAAATAAATATTTAAAAAGTATTTGAAAATTTTATCAACTATTTTGCTAACATTTATTAAAATATTGTGTATCAATTTACTTATTTAATTTGGTTTACACCAGATTTCACGCTTTCTACTTTTTATATACTTCAACGTATTATTTTATCAAAATACTAAGATTTTACGATTTTGTCCTTAGAAAAAATGTATTGGGTTGAAGCGTGCGTATATTGTTTATAAATTACAATTTTTGGTATATCGAAATACGTTTCATATAATGCAAACAATGCTTAAAAATTATTTGTTTGAGATAATTTTTTTCTAGTAATGAAACAATTTACTACTTTGTAAAAAAAAAAAAATAGGCTAAATATCACCAGTGGTCCCTTAACTTTATTTCAGTTAACGATTTAGTCCTTTATCTTTTTTTTTTCCGATTTGTTCCTTTATGTTTTTAAATAATTTCAGCGTTACCTTTTAAGTGGGGTTCCATTAAGAAAAAGTTAAAAAATTCCTCCTCTGTTTTCAGAAAAAGTTACCCTTTATGTTTTGGAAATATTTCAAAAAAAAATATTCAAAGTTTGTTCTAAGTTTGGTAGTAGGATTGATTCGTTAAAACTGAAGCTATGGGGTATTTATACTCCATAGACATCGCTTCAGATCAGTGACAATAGTTCCTAGAGGTTTGATGAATATATGCAATGATCTAGATGAGAGATTTTTTTAACTTTTTCTTAACTGAACCCCACTTGAAGGGTAACGCTGAAATTATTTAAAAACATAAAGGACCAATTCGGGGAAAAAAAAAAGATAAAGGACTAAATCGTTAACCGAAATAAAGTTAAGGAACCACGAGTGGTATTTAGCCAAAAAAATAATTTACTACTTAAAAAAAGTTTAAAAAATATATTTTAGTATATAATCATACATAACAATATCAATATTTCAGAAAATATATAAATTTTTCTATAAGTCCATATCAGTAATGGTATAATAAGAAAAAATAGAAGAAAAACAATGTTGGCATAATTCTAAATTATACCTCTCTAATTGATTTAAATGTTAAATTTAGTTATCTAATAAGTGACATGTGATAGATTTTGTAGATATTATAGATTTTCATTAAAAGATTTTTTTTCAGTAATGATATTATGTAATATTCAATTTGAAGATATTTATGGAGGAAAAACCGTTATTAATAACAATGGAAGAACAATGAATTTACTACTTAAAAAAAGTTAAAAATATATTTTAGTATATAACCATACATAACAATATCAATATTTTAGAAAA
>JBBPBP010009779.1:64473101-64484694 GCA_037974735.1 Cicer chorassanicum | reverse complement strand
AAAAAAATTCTCCCAAATATAGAAATAATAATTTAATTTTTTTTTTCTGAATAATAATTTAATTTCTTAAATTAAAAATTATCAATCAATTTGGTGCGGAAAAACAAGTAATTAAAATTAATATCTCACATATTTGAGAGACAATATTTTTGGATGAATGTTTATTAAAAAAATATTTCAATAAAAAAATTAAAATAATTAATATTTTTAATTTAAAAAATTAAATTACTATTTCATTAATATAAAAGACCAAATTGAGGCATCCCTAAAATTGAAAAGATCATGTCTATTAAATCATTTCATTCCTTTCACCCAAAAAGAAAAAAAAATCATTTTATTCCGTGACCTCGAATTCATGAATCAAATCCAAATCTGATTTTTATTTATATTTTTTATAAATATTAAATAGGAAGAAATAGAAGTATAAAAGAGAATATGCCAGCTGCACAAGCACAGAAATAGAGGTGGAGGCTTTTGCCAGTTGACACGGTACACAAGAGACACCACTCTTGTTTCCCATTTTTTGGGTTACAAAATCATATATTAGATTCCCCTCTTCCTAACCATGTGCACATTTTAAACATGATTAAAATTACAAAGAACTCATCAAAATCTTTAATATCTGCCCTTTGTGTATGTATGTATCTCATTTAATCTTAATTGCACATGACACTTTTTTATTGATATAAATATAATTTTATTTAAGATAAGAGAGAGTCACCGAAGTTAATGAAAATATATTATGAGTTGAAATAGAGTATGTATTTAGCAATCAAATGTATCAACTCTTATATACAATGATTAAGATTGGGTTTCATAATATCATTAAAAATAAAAGAATGAACTTGTGAGCAAACTCACAACATTTAAGTTAATAGTATAAAACGACAAAATGACTACAAATCTAATAAAATTAAAGTGGTAGAATACTCATGTCTTCAAATCTGCAACGTTGATAACGTTGAAATCATTGATGGAATATGTCTAATCTAGATCGAAGTTGTCAAGCTGAGTAAAATAAAACAACACAAATAAAATTATATATATGTGACGGACAAAAAAAACACATTAACAATACGGTAAAACGAAACAATACAAAAAGACCGAAAAAGAAAATAACATCTAATTTAATTGGCAAAATAATGAAAAACAAAAAGAAAAATAGATCTATATGAAAATGATTTATTTAAATAAAACGATAGAACAAGTAAAATGATAGAAAAAAAAAATAATATAAAAAAATAATTTCAAAAAAAAATGTCTCAAATCACCCTCACTTTTATGACTAAGATGAAGAAGAAAACCTTAGCATACATTTGGTTTCCCGACCAAAACACTGAAACGTTTATACAAATAAACGGGAGTCTACTATATATATTACAAAGTTGTTTGGAATATGAAGGGAGAAGTAATTCTACTTTCTCAAAATTGATTCTACTCGAAGCAACATTTTGTAGTAGATTATGTGGTGGTGCAAATCGATTCTGCATTTATAAATCTTGGCTATGGTGCATATTCTCTAATTGTCCCTTAGTCTTTTACTCTTTTTAATAAGATAATTCCCTTGCACTCATTTGAAAAAACTAGTAAAATGTAAGAGTCTCTCACCGTTTTTACATTTTGTTGAAAAAGTCTACTTTCAACATCATTAGTAAAGCAACTAAAAAAATGTTAATGAATAATATATATAACATAAAACCCAATTAAAAAATGTTAATGAATTATATATATTTTTATTATTTTTATACAATTATATTAAATTTAATAAAACAATATAGATTTAAATATTTATTATAATAGAAATGAAATGTCTAGTTTTAAATATAATTAAATCTTATTTTTAATAATTATCTATTCAAACGAAATTTTGTTGAAAAAATAATGGAATCTGCAACAAGAAATTAACCAACAAAGTAGAAAGAACAAATGATTGCAGAAAACGAAAACGAAGAATGATCCTGGATTGATCTTGACAGAGCTAAAAAAACAGAAAAAACAGAAAAACGAAGATTGATCCTGGATCAATCCAGGATTGATCTTCTCTGTTTTGCAGTTTTGTAAACCAGTTTTTATCGCTCAAATTAAACAAAAAGTAAAGAAAGATAAGGGAAGAATGACACCAAAATTTACGTGTTCGGTCTCAATTGTTGAGACCTACATCACGGGCAAGCAAGCAAGATTAATCCACTATTTGTTAATTGAACTTTACAAGATTAAAGTCTTTCTCAAGATTGATTTCCTAGTGTCTATCACTGTTTTTGAACCAGCAACACTAGCCTTTTCTCTCAATCTTTTCTTCCTCTCCCTTCAATCTTTCTTCCTCTGATTTCCTATCAGTCACGAATTGCTTATGCCTCACTGTTTTGCTGCTGTAACTGCTATGATTTCAACCCACATTTGCTATAATAATACAGCCTTATATATAGTATACACAAGCAACTAACTATATCCATCTATCATAACTAACTTGGCCAAAGTTAGTTATAGCAACCACTAAAGTTTAACTAACTTTAGTTAGATGATTTGAGGCACATTCACAATTCTCCACCTTGACTCAATATCAGAATAATTCAATCATTCATCTTGCTGCCATTGCTGCATCTTTACTCTTTGTCGAAGCCAACTATGTCCAAGCAATGCTTGAACTTAGTTTGTGAAAGTGATTTGGTGAATGCATCAGCTGGGTTGTCCTCAGTTGCAATTTTCTCAACTGAAACCTGCTTTGAATCGATCACATCTCTTATGAAGTGATACTTAACATCAATATGTTTGGATTTATTATGATACACCTGATGTTTGGATAAGTGTATAGCACTTTGATTATCACAATAAATTGAAACACAATTCTGATTTATTCCTAGTTCACCAATAAGTCCTTTCATCCAAAAAGCTTCTTTAACACCTTCAGTAAGCGCAATGAATTCAGCTTGGGTTGTAGAAAGTTCTACCACCGACTGTGTAATTGCTCTCCAACTTACAGCAGTCCCAAATAAAGTGAAAACATAACCAGAAATTGATTTTCTAGTGTCCATGTTTCCGGCATAATCCGAGTCCACATATCCCTTGATTGGTTCCTTGTTATGATGAGTTTTTTTGAACTTTAAACCTGTTGTCAGTGAGCCATTTAAGTACCTCATAATCCACTTGAGTGTTGTCCAATGTGGTGCTCCTAGATTAGTCATAAATCTGCTGACAACATTCACAGCATAAGCTAAATCTGGCCTGCTGCAGATCATTCCATACATTATGCTGCCAACTCCACTAGCATAAGGAATTATACTCATTCTTTGCCTTTCCTCATCTGTCTTAGGTGAGTCTTGCGTAGACAATTTAAAATGTTGTCCCAAAGGTGTAGTAACATGTCTTGCTTCATGAATTCTATATTTAGTGACAACTTTCTTCAAGTAGGCAGCTTGAGAAAGAAATAGTTCCCCTTTCATTATGTTTCTCTTTATTTTCTCTTTATATCCATTCCTAAGATCCTTTTGGCCTCTCCAAGTTCTTTCATCTCAAACTCATTACTAAGATCAGCTTTGAGCCTTTTAATCTGGTCTTTACTTGAGCTTGCAAGAAGAATATCATCCACATAGAGTAATAGGTAAGTTGGAGAACATTCTTGACCTTCCTTTAAAACTGGAGAATGTTCTTGAGCTGGAGAACGTTCTTGAGCTGGGGAACGTTCTTGACATTTCTCTTTCATAATATAAACACATCTGTCAAAGCTACATCTTTGGAAACCAGTTCTTATCATGAAATCATCAAACTTCCTGTACCATTATCTAGGACTTTGCTTTAGGCCATACAATGACTTTTTAAGGAGACAAACCTTGTTGCTGCCTTTTACAAATCCTTCAGGTTGCTGCATATAGATGGTTTCTTCAAGATCACCATGTAGAAATGCTGTTTTAACATCCAGCTGCTCTAATTCCAAGTCTTGTTGGGTTACAATTGAAAGCAGAATTCTGATTGAACAATTTTTTACAACTGGTGCAAATACTTCATTGAAATCTATTCCTTCAAGCTGAGAAAATCCCTTTGCAACTAATCTTGCTTTGAACCTTATCTTCTCTTTTCCTTGAATGCATTCCTTTCTCTTGAACACCCATTTTGATCCAATTACCCTTTGACTCTTAGGAATATCAACCAAAGTCCAGGTTTGATTCCTTTCTAATGACTGCATTTCTTCATTCATAGCTGTCATCCAAGCCTCCTTGTCTTCACTGTTAATTGCTTCTTTATAGTTGCTTGGTTCATCTCTTTGAAGATCTTCAGCAACACTTAAAGCGTAACAAATTAAATCTGCTTCACCATATCTAATTGGAGGTTTTATGGCCCTCCTTTCTCTATCCCTTACCAAGTTGTAATTGGCCAAATCTGGTTGTGTTGCTGCATTATTATCAAGTGATGTATCAGGTATGTCTTCATGATTAATCTCTTGATCTTCAGGTGACTCCACCTCAATCTGAACACTCTCAGTATTGTTGTTTGAAGAACTGTCAAACGAAGAACGTTCTTCGTTTCTGCAACACTGAAACGGAGAATGTTCTGCGTTTCTGCAGAATTGAAACGGAGAATGTTCTTTGTCAATCATGGGCATTCTTGTTTCATCAAACACTACATCTCTTGATATTATGCACTTGGGCACACCTTGGTCAATTCTCCACAACTTGTAACCTTTTATTCCTTTAGGATATCCAATAAAAACACATTTGATTGCTCTAGGATCCAACTTATCTTGCCTTGTGTAAGCAAATGCTAAGGAACCAAATACCTTCAGATTTGAGTAGTCAGCTGGTTTGCCATTCCACATCTCAATTGGTGTCTTAAATCCAATAGCTGATGAAGGGCATCTATTTATCAAATACACTGCTGTAACTGCAGCTTCTCCCCAAAATGTTTTAGGCAGCCCTGCACTCAAGATCATACATCTGACTCTTTCCAAGATTGTTCTGTTCATCCTTTCAGCAATGCCATTTTGTTGAGGGGTGCCTGCAACTGTTCTATGTCTTTGGATACCTAAGTCCCTGCAATACTTATTAAACTGCTCTGAAAGATACTCCAGGCCATTGTCAGTTCTTAAACATTTCAGTTTAGTTTCCTTTTGAGTTCCAATTTGCGTATGCCATTCTTTAAATTTCATAAAGTGTCACTTTTATTTTTAATGACATAAATCCATACTTTCCTAGAATAATCATCAATGATGGTTAAGAAGTAAGAACAACCAGCATGAGTTTTTGTCCTTGAAGGACCCCACAAATCAGAATGAGCATATTCAAAAGGTCTAGAGGTGTTGTGTTGGCCAACACCAAAACTGCCCCTTTTAGACTTTCCTAGAATACAATGATCACAAAATTCTAATTTTTCAATTTTGTCACCATTAAGCAAATTCTGTTTTGATAACTCAATTAAGCCTCTTTCACTTACATGTCCTAACCTCATATGCCATAATCTAGTAGATGAATGCAAATTAGAACTAGCAACCGAAGCTTGTGCAATTATGGTAGAACCCTCTAAAATGTATAAACCATTTCTTTTAACGCCTTTAACAATGATATCATCTTTATTAATAATAGTCATGATACCATTCTTTATGTTTGTGGAACATCCTAAAATGTCAAACATACCAACAGAAATTAAATTTCTTTTTAATTCAGGTATGTACCTTACATCATTCAGCAGTAACTCCTTGCCATTGAACATTCTGAATCTGATTGATCCTTTGCCTTGCACCTTACATGATTTATTGTTGCCAAGCAAAACAATTCCACCATCACGAAGGTCTATTGATTCAAAATAATCCTTCCTTGGACACATGTGGAAAGTACATCCTGAGTCTAATACCCAATTCTTTTCACTTTCAGAATTTGAAATCATCAATGCCTCTGCAGATTCATAGCCAGCATCAACAAGCGCAGCATTTCCAGAATCTTGAGAGTTTCTTGATTCATTTCTTTCACGACAATCTTTCTTGTGTCCCTTCTTGTGGCAATGGAAACATTTATACTTCCCTTGAGGTTTAGTTTTCGAATTGGACCTATGTTTATTCCCATTTGATCCTTTCTTGTTAGTTCTTCCTCTGGTCACATTCAGACTTTCAGCAAGATTATCATTCTTGGTTTCATGTTTTTTATAGCTTTCCTTGGTCCGGATAGATGTATACACTTCTTCAAGAGTAATTGTTTGTTCTCTTCCAAACATAATAGCATCCTTGAAGTGTTCATATGAACTTGGCAGGGCTCTAAGCAAAGTCAGAGCTTTGTCTTCATCATCTAGCTTGACTTCTAAACTTTCTAAATCATCAAGAATCTTTTTGAAATCAGCAAGTTGTGATGTAACAGGTTTCTCTGCATCCATTTTAAAAGAGAACAATTGCTGTTTCAAGAAGAGCCTATTTGAAACTGATTTAGTCATGTAGAGAGATTCAAGTTTAAGCCATAAGGCTGCTGCTGTTGATTCCCTTGCAACTTCCCTCAAAGCTTTGTCTCCAAGACACAAGATGATAGTGCTCTTTGCTTTTTCAATTGTTGGAACCAAGTTGGTTTTACATTTAGAGTTTTGATGTTAACAAAAGTATTTTATGAGAACAATATATTTGACTTCAAAGAGTATGAAAGAAGATTAATGTTTTTGAAGAAAATCTAAAATAAGATTTGATTCAAATTTATAATTGAAGAAAAATCTTAAATAAGATTTGATTCAAAATTATAATTGATGAAAATCTAAAATAAGATTTGATTCAAATTTATAATTGAAGAAAATCTTAAATAAGATTTGATTCAAATTTATAATTGAAGAAAATCTAAAATAAGATTTGAAGAATATTTGAAGAAGATTTGAAGAATATTTGAAGAAGATTTGAAGAATATTTGAAGAATATTTGAAGAAGATTTGAAGAATATTTGAAGAAGATTTGAAGAAGATTTGAAAAATATTTGAAGAAGATTTGAAGAAGATTTGAAAAATATTTGAAGAAGATTTGATTAAGATTTGAAGAAGATTTAGTGAAGATTTGAAGAAAATTTGATTAACATTTAATGAAGATTTGAAGAATATTTGATCAACATTTAATGAAGATTTGAAGAAGATTTGAAGAATATTTGATATGAAGAATTTACAAAGTCAATCTACACAAAATTGGAACAGTATCATTCTGAAGAATTTACAAAGTCAATCTACACAAAATAGGAACAGAATCAATTTGAAGAATTTGCAAACTCAATCTAAACAAGATACAATTCAGAATTAAATAAGGACTAAGTTGAAGCCCAAATTTTCACTATAAATAGACACTCAAGGCTGAAGGAGAAAAGCATCAAAAGTAGAAGAACTCAAGCTCAAAATTTCTCAATTCATCTTAGAGTTCAAAGAGAGAAACACTTGTTCAAGTTAGAAATATCTTTTGAGTGTTCTTTTCTTAAAGTGTGAGAGTTATTGTTATTATCAGCTTTGTTAGAAGCAACTACTCAAGTTTCAATCTCTTGTATCCGACCCGATAGTGGTTTAGTTCCTTCTTCAATCTGGGGTCGTCAGGTTGTTAGGAGAAGACTTGGCTTGTAGGGTCAAGGTGGTTAGTTCCTCAAAAGTCTGGGGTTGTCAGGCTGTTTGGGAAGACTGGCTTGGAGGGTCAGGTGCTTTGTAATTCAAGGTTTTTGAATTAGTGGATTAAAGCCTTCTGAATGAGGGGACTGGATGTAGCCAAGTTAGTGGTGAACCAGGATAATTCTACGCGTCAAATTATTTATGCTTTCATTGCTTGCTGCTTCTAAATTCGATTGCTTCTACTCCAAGTAAGTCACCAAAACCAAACTAATTTTTTAATTATTTATAAATTATCAAAAAGGTATCAACTTTGTGCAAACACAATTCAACCCCCCCTTCTCGTGTTCGCACCTTCATCAATCAGTTCTTCCTTTTCTTGAGTTGACATTGTTGCTGGAAGAGCTGATTCACCCTTTAATGCGTTCACCAAACCTTGCTATACCAAAACAACATGCATCTTTATCTTCCACAGACCAAAATCATTTGACCCATTGAACTTTTTAATATCGAACTTTGTGGTTCCAACCATTGTTGCTCCCTTTTCCCACAGACGGCGGCAATTGTTGAAACAATAATGGAATCTGCAACAAGAATTTAACCAACAAAGTAGAAAGAACAAATGATTGCAGAAAACGAAAACGAAGAATGATCCTGGATTGATCTTGACAGAGCTAAAAAAAACAGAAAAACGAATATTGATCCTGGATCAATCCAGGATTGATCTTCTCTGTTTTGCAGTTTTGTAAACCAGTTTTTATCACTCAAATTAAACGAAAAGTAAAGAAAGATAAGGGAAGAATGACACCAAAATTTACGTGTTCGGTCTCAATTGTTGAGACCTACGTCACGGGCAAGCAAGCAAGATTAATCCACTATTTGTTAATTGAACTTTACAAGATTAAAGTCTTTCTCAAGATTGATTTCCTAGTGTCTATCACTGTTTTTGAACCAGCAACACTAGCCTTTTCTCTCAATCTTTTCTTCCTCTGATTTCCTATCAGTCACGAATTGCTTATGCCTCACTGTTTTGCTGCTGTAACTGCTATGATTTCAACCCACATTTGCTATAATAATACAGCCTTATATATAGTATACACAAGCAACTAACTATATCCATCTATCATAACTAACTTGGCCAAAGTTAGTTATAGCAACCACTAAAGTTTAACTAACTTTAGTTAGATGATTTGAGGCATATTCACAAATTTGGATTTGAATTATCCAAATAACATAAATTGATAAGAATCACTTTTAGATAAAGGTAACCAAACATATATCAATTTGTGTTAAATTTACTTTTAATCGAAATCAACTCAATTAAAATTAATTCTATCAAAATTAGTTTTTAATCATTACAAAATCAATTACAAAATTAAACACACGCTTAGTTGTCTATTTTCTTCGTTTAGTTTCTCATATGAGAAGAGTAGGTAATGATATTGCTCATTCTCTAGATAAGTTTGTTTTAGTTTCAGTTACGTGTAGATTGAGAAAGTTCCTCCTTGAATTGCTTCTGTTGTCACAACTAATTTAATGCATGTTTGAATTAAATCGTTTATGTCGACAACAAAAAAAAAAAACTAGTGATTTAATGGTGAAAAGTTTGAGTATGTATAAAATTCTAGAATTAAATATATATTTAGCTTTAATAAAATATTAAAATTTCTTTCTTAATTTTACTTTTTTGTCTTTCCGATTTTAAATCAAGTTTCTACAATATTTATGTTAATAATTTTTGTTACCATAAAATCAAAATAAATTAATATTCTATTAAAATGATGTCAAATTTTATGTATACACTTATGTGTGAGAGATATTAGTCAAAATTCAATTGTTTAAATCTAGATTTTTGTTATTTATAATTTTTTGATACATTAAAATTCATATGTAATTTATCCTTGTAAAAAAATTAGTTTATTTTGGCATGTGTTAGAGATATTAATTATAATATTTTTTCAATCAAAACTCTCCATTATATCTCTATATTTAAATTTATATATGGATATTTTTTTTAACCTTCAGGAGGTTGCAACACGGGGATGCGATCATCGGAATAATTTTTTTTTCTCCTCTAGAAGGTCGCAGTATGGTGATGCGGCCATTTGACTTTTTTTTAATAGATGATTAATTATTAATTTAATAAATAAAGAATGATAAAATAAATAAAATAAAATTATATTAATAAAATCAAACAATATACACTAAATAGAAAATTAAATACATCAAATTTAATGCGGTTGAGTAGTCATGCCAAAGAAAATAACATGTTATAATGTTTTAACAACTCTATTACAATTCATTCTATTTTGTTAACAACTTCCTCCTATTTTTTTCTCATATTTTGCATCCTAATAAATAAATACAATTATATTAATAAAATCAAACAAAATACATTAAATTGGAAAAAAAATACATTACATAAAAAATACATCAAATTTTAATTAACCATTTTCACTTAAATGTCCTTCAATTTCATATATAAATTATTGCCGAACTCGTCTTAGTTCTTTTAACGAGATGGTCCTTAAATTATCTCATTTGTTGTATTGTTAGTCTCAATCTATAGTTTTTACCACAAAAATTGTGGTTTATAGTATCAAAATAGTGATTTGTTTTTTAGTCTAAATGTTATATTTTTCTCTTCAAATTTACAATTTGCACAATAATTCACCAATGGGGGATCAAAAAGCTAAATAATTATAATAATTGAGAAAATAATCTGTATTTTCAAATGAGATAATATTTTTGTAAATATTATAAAATAAGAGACAAAAATACAATTAAACGAAATTAAGAATAAAATTTTAAAACTTTATGAAGACTAAAAAATTTAACCTAAAGTTTTATGTTCAAACCTCGCTGTCACCGTACACAAAAGATATATATACCAACTCTCGTTGACAAGTTGCACAAGACACTTGGTTAGCGGAGCGAAAAACAGGTTAGTTAAAAAAAAATTAGAGTTATTTGTACTTTTGATATCTCTATTAATATTATTATTATTATTATTATTATTACTATTATTATTATTATTATTAATTTACTGAATTATTTATTTTATTTTAAAAATCGACAGTTTTATTTTTTGTGTCAAATTTTTGAACTAAAAAATAACGATTTGACATATTTTTAACAATGTGACATACAATTTTATAATATAGAGTTATCTAAATGCATTAATTATTCATATGTTATTACTTAAATTAAAAATATGAAAAAAAAAAATTAAAGTTAAAATATAAGTTTTTACAGCGTTTTATTTCAACTTTATAGGTGTCAATCATTCTACTATTATATATCATGTTATTTAAAATATCTCACATTATCCATTTTTAATTGAAAATTTAAATAAAAAGACTAAAATTGTCGATTTTTAAAATAAAAAAATTAATTTTATAAATTAATAAAAATAAAGAGATTAAAACTGCAATTCTAACTCAAAATTTACCCTCATAAAGTTTTTGTTAATGACGACATTTATGACATTGGAACACTCATCATTATTCATGTAATTTCAGCTCACCACAACTTTGCTTATCAAATTTTAGATGAAAATCATGATGTAGATTTTTCAAGTTGCACCGTTGGTATTTTTAATATCTAGTGTCTGTATAAATCAATTTTAAGCCACTTTGATAGAGCCAGTGACAGGGTTTAAATTACTTATATGTTAGAAGTTCACGTTTCATTGTCATCATTGTAAACAATATATATAAAAAATCTCCACTTTAGTTTTTCAATATACTATTTTTCATGAAGAGTGAGAGGGAAAATGATGTGTTAGTGGCAAGGTTTCTCTTACATGTTAAGTTATGTTTATTTTGTGAAAATATATTTTAATTTTATTTTTTAAATTTTGAGTCAATTTTATTTATTAATAAGTAAGCTGGATACTTTTGAAGTAAATAATTATTTATATTTTTAAAAATAATGAAAATGTTAAAAATTATTTTCATTACTTTTATAAATATATATTTATTAACTAACATTTTATTTCCTCTCAATAACAATAGTTGACTTAAAGAGTATTTTATCGAAGTAAAATGAACACAAT
>JBBPBP010009779.1:64448979-64467151 GCA_037974735.1 Cicer chorassanicum | reverse complement strand
TTAATTGTAATGAAAATAGTTATTTTAGAAAAAACCAATAATGAAAAATGATTTTTGAGAGAAGCTACTAAAAATAGTTTTTAGATATTTTTTTTCTTCATATTATCATTTAAAAAAAAATCTGTGCATATAAATTAAGTGTATGCGTAAAAAATCAATTATTCTCATTTTTAGATAGTTTCTATGTTGATGTGTAAAAATCGATTATTTTCATTGGATGAAAGTATAAAATGACTTTACGTTATCGGTGCATATAACTTAAATTCTTTCTTTTGCACTAAACTACTAAATAATAATCTTATTTTCTATAATTTTTCTTTGTTTTTCACTTTCTTTTCATTCCTCTATATTTCTTTCATCAGCCAAAAAAAGTGTAAAGAAGGTAAGGACTAATTTTTTTCGGTTTCATTTTCTCATAGATTGAAAGTAACCTTTATTTTTCTCAGGGACTTAAATGAGTCTTCACTCTATTTTTTTTCCATCTTATTTTTCGTTGGAATGAAATTTTATATCATATAGATCATGTATGTAAAATTTGGCACAAATAAAATCATATTCAAAAAATTGCATAAGAAGTTAATTTTGATTTATCTCAATAATATATTAAGCGATTTTAGATTTTCTGTAAAATTTTATATGCATGATCGTTATGATATAAACTTTCAATCTAAACCGAAAAAATTGAAAAAATAAAATAAAATTAAGAGAAATAGAGAGGATTGAAAGAAATTAAGGGAGATTTGGATTGAGATAATCTAAATCTGAGTTGAAATTTTCTTTTGTCATGTCCCATTGCCATACCTAGTTTTTTTGCCACATTTTTTATTTAATATTATTGATTATTAAAAAAGAGTTAAATATATTTTTAGTTCCTACAAAATTATGACACATTTCAAGTGTAATCTCTAAAATCATTTATTCACTTTTAGTCCTTTAATTTTATAGGAACTAAAAGTATCAATTTTTTACAAAAACTTTTGAAAATATGACTAAAAGTGAATAAAAAAAGTTTATGGACTAAAAAGTTGACAATTTTTTTATAAAGACTAAAAATAAAATTTTATAGGGACCAATCCAATATGGACCGAAGAGGATGGTTGGCTTCCTTAGTCTGGTTAGAAACTTTGAACCCGTTGAGGAGGTGACATCTGAAAATACTCTGACACTCGAGTATTGATTCGAGGAAAGTGAAAGATAGTAGGATAAAAATTGTGTACCTTTATCGACGTCAGAGACACTATTTATATAGGAGTTGTCCCAACACATAAGAAACAAGATCATTGAATGACAATCAATGCAAACAGATTCGACAAAATTGGCGTTATTATTCCATTGAAATTAGATCTGGCTGAATGATACACGGCCCTAGTAATCTGCTTCGGATTGCGACATCAGGTCGGTGTATGAGCCTGAACTAGGCTTGGGCCATTCCGAAACCGGGACTATCCACCACTCTCATATAAACCTTGCTTCTTTGTGGGAAATAAGTTCTCCAAAGCAAAGATATTACAAATAGCTTTCAATCAATCAAAACAGGTTGATAAATTTGATTTATCAGCTCAATATTTAAATTGTTCATTAGTCATGAAATCATTCAAACTTGATGAATTTAGGGTTTAGGGTTTATTTGGTTGGTTAAAAGGTATACTCAGTGTCATTGGTTTTTCCCTCCAAATATAGTTCCATGACAACAATGAATTGAGATAAATTTCATATAAATAAATAAAAATTAATGCTTTTATTTTACAAATTTTTATTGTAATGCTTTTATAACAGGGTCGGCCATAGCCCGTGCAGACTAGGTCACTGCACAAGACCCCAAAATTTTAAAGGTCCCAAAAAATTAATTATATATTATCAATATTTACAAATTATTAGATGTTTTGTAATTATTCAATGACAAAATATAATATTTTTATGGTTTCGTTAATCATAAAGATTCACTAATTAATGCAGAGCATCTCCCAGACTTAAGTCACTAAGGCAATTTTTTATGCCTGGATTTTTTATTTAATAATATTGGTTATATATTTTTTAAGAAAAGAGATGAAAGACCTCTCTTACTAGAAAGAAAAAAAAAGTCGAACGTAACTATATCGCCTCATTTTCTCTTGATTTGTTATTTATAGTTTCATTATGATTTTATTGTGTGTCTTGGCTTTGTGGATTTTAAGGGATTAGAACCTTGTTTTGGTTCCTTAGTAATCAAGTAAAACTACAATTCTTAGTATCAGCAATGTAGCTAAGGGAAATAGGATTCACTAAACAAATGGGAGAATTATTCGTTGTGAAGAAATTAGCTTCATGAAGGAGAAAGATGGATTCGATAAGCAAGTGTTTCGGTGAAAAAAGTGTCACTAAGTGAGTCTAAAATCGTAAAGCGAGTTAAGTCGTGATTACTCATTTTGACGTGACACATTCTGGTTGGATGAGATAGAATTGACATAGATTAATTGATTGATAACAAAAATTGCTAAGACAAAACGACTAGATCAACAACTATAGCTAGGTAATCATTTTTCATGTTCTTACTTCTTACCATCTATTTCTTTTCTCTTTTCTCCCAACCCTTTGTCAATACTCGTCCACAGACCTTTCAAAGTGATTTTAATCGCAAGCCTCATACCCTTTCATCGTTTAATCTATCTAGTTTAGTTAGTAGTCAGATCATTGTTTCGTCAACATTTCGATACAAGCTAAGTTTTTTATTATGAAACTTTTACCATCCATTTATACAACTATAACTTGATTCATCTGATTGTCGTGGTGTTGTTCTTATGTTTTTAAAATTCAATTCATTCGTTTTTTTATCATCTATTAATAGATTAGGGTTTTATTCAAAAGTTAAGATTTAAAACAACTCGTAGACCACATAAGGGATTTTATGTCACTATCTTTTGGATTTGTTTGGGAGATTTTAAACTTGGGTATATCCATTATGATAGCACGTGTATATGCCTTTTTTTCACTTTAATATAATCTATTATCGGTTTTTAATTCCAGGTAAAATATCAGTCATTTTAGAATAACTCATTATTTGGTAAATTGATCTAACTATAATGTTTTCTCTAATTTTGTATTTAAAATTGTTTTTTTTTTCTTTCTAAAACTACTTGTTTTGGAGATTTCCAAACAACAAAGGAATTGTCGTAATTCAAATGTTCGTATGAATTCATGTTTTGTTGATTATGGTACGAAGTGAGTGTGACTCTTAAATGTAATAAGTTAATTGAATAACTATTTTAAATAGAGATGTGTCACGATTCCTACGGTTTGCACGATAAAAGTTAAGTGTGTAAGTAATCGCTAAAAGGAACAACGAACTAGAAAGTAATGAATTAATTAGAGCATCTCTAATGATGTTATTGTAGTGTTAATTGCAGTTATTAATTGTTAATTTTCTGAGTTATGTGAATTATATGTGTAAATGTGTGAAATTTATGTTTTAGTGATGAACTTCTATGATAATTGATGTTTGGTATGTTTATGGTGAATGATACAAACTATCAAATTTACTGATAAATTACATTAATCGATTAGATAAAGCATATTAATCAATTAGATGTAATAAAGTTAATGTGTTAACTAATTAATTGAACAAAGCCAATCAATTAAGTAACTAGAAAATCCAAAAATTACTGAGTGTCAACCTTTTCCTAGGCTTAATGAGTTAAGACCTTCATTAATGAATTAAGTGGAAGATAATCAATTAGATATATTAATTAATTGATTAGAATTGGTGAGATTGTCTTAGTTAATGAACTGATTTGGAGTAAGGGGTTTAGAGAGTAGGGTGAGAAGAGGTCGAGGTTTGGTTTTTGTCCTCATAAAAATAAAAAAATATTAACTATACTAATTACTAACATTAGTTGTTTCAAGTCCTTAAGTCCTAGTTCAATTGAAAAAAGTCAATATTGTTAGGTTGAACGTCTTCTCCAAGTTCGATTCGGGATGTTACAATTGTGTGAGTTAATTATAGTGAAATTTATTATCTTTTCTAAGTTAAAAAGAAATTAACTGTTTCAAAAAAATAAAAATTTGATGAATTAGGAGTAATCGGAATTTGTGAAATTGTCAAAGTTAGTGGATTAATTTATTAGGTAACAGAGTTAATAGATTAAATAAAGAACAATAAATTAAAAAATAAAAGTGTATAGTCACGGTAGGATAGGGTCTTCCTGTGTGCAATGACTCGGAAATGGACCTAATGTGCATTGATTGATGATTAATTTGCATATTGGTTGAGAACATGCATCAATTTGTAATATGTCATTTTTACTATGTGTTCAATTGTGTTAGGTTATGTTGATTAAGTGGTAGTGTTATGTTCATTTAATTTGGTTTACTCCACTTATTTTTATAATACATGCGCTATTCATTGGAAGAAACATTACGAATATTATTAACTAATTATCAATTAGTTATAGTTGATAATATTAGAGAAATTTATAATTTGGAAAGAGGAAAATTAATCAAAGTAAATATAATTTTAGTATGAACTGTATATTGGTTCTACAAAATAAGTATTGTCAACATTCTCTAGTGAATTATTGTCGGGTCAATCTAATCAAATAGATAAAACACAGGATATATTTAAAATACATATAGATTTGCATCAATACTTTGAATATGATAATAAAGAGAAGTCAAAGATAAAGACCAAATAAATCAAAGCACCATTCAATCCATGGAATGCCTCTAAAGAAACATTCAATCCATGGAATCCAGAGGGCTGGGGATGTTGATAGACAGGTCAAGACCGGGATGATCCTCAAAAATACCATGACTATCGTAATTAGAAGGAGCCGAAGTTTCGCTTGCCTCTTCCACTTCGGACCACCCGAAGGAGGTAGTGGAACAAGCTCTTTCGGAAGCGGAGGATAGGATTCTGTATCGATTACGCCCATTCCCTCAAGCAAATGCGGACAAGCTGCTTATGGATGGAGGAAGCGCGAGCGATCGCTCAACTAAAAGGGTGGATTGTCGATCGAATTACTTGGATCATTTGGTACATCGTCATCTATTGCAACAATAAGTTTCCTTTGGAAATGACACTTCATTTGGTAGAATATTGGATCTGCTTGAAGTCCAAGTCTATGGAACAAAATAATTGGTCAACTAAAATAAGATGTTTGATCATCAACGACTATATGTATGATATGCAAAAACTTTTCGGCATAGCACAACAACTTTTTTCTCAATGACTACAACTTCAAGACTACATAAGAAACATCATTTAAACTGAAGATAGTAACAATGATCATTAGGATCATGTCCATGATAATTTTTGTGAAGATTGAAGATTATATGACCATTTTCCCTATGAGATTGTTCACTTGAACATCCATGATATGAGAGAAAAGATAGAAAAGAAAAAGACATGTTCGATAAAAGAATATATCTGAAAAAGCCTAGAATAAGTTGAGTGAAATAGAAATATTCACTCATTTGAGAGTTATTAGAACTTGTTATAAATTAACCTAGTACATTCAAAATGAACTCTTAACTAGGTTACTTTTAATTTGGATTGATATAGAATTGATATTGTAATATCCTATCTTCGAGAGTTAGAGTCTTATGATAACTTTGTTTTCATATCTAACACAAGTTAAAACTTTTGTAATCTCGCCCAATAGTGGCGACCACCTTTGTGAAAAGGTAAGTCTGGAGGGACCGATAAACACTAAGATTATCAATAGTGCATGTTTACCAAAATTGTTGAGAAGACTAGAAAGCTTCTAGTGGGTAGCCTAAAATATAGGGTAGAACCATACTTGTAGTATGGAGAAACATATAAATACAGAATTCCTCAACAACTCAAGGTTATAAGGAGTTCTGAGAATAATATAAGGTCTTTGGTGGGAAGGCCGAAGATAAATTGTACAAACTCAATTAAAGAGGCGAGTGAAGCCAGTAGTCTTGAGTAATCCAAATATTATACTTTTTGTGGATTTGAAGAGGCTCTAAATAATACTTATCCTTGAGAGGTAGATCAAAGAATACTCAACTCAAGAGACGAGTAAACTAGTAGTATAGAGGAATCCATATATGTTACTTCTAGTTGCCTATTGAGGCATCACAATAGAAGAAGTCTAATGAGGCTTTTTCAAATAATACGAAACACTTGGAAAGGTGATTAATATACTCACTGATTAGTAGTTTGACTATAGAGGATTATGTCTTTGACTGTACTAGGTGAAATATCTCTATAAGAGGAAGATTGGATGTAGCAGCTATTGTTGAATATAAAAATATTTTTGTATTCTTCTCTTTCTTTATCTCTTTAATTTATGTTTTAAGTTTTTTATGTCTTATCATCAATAAAGAACTAATATTTTGATTTTTTTTGTAAATGATCAACACAATTCAAACTCTTATTTCTTGTGATTTCTCGTATCTTTAATTAATATCAAAATTTGATCTATTGATTGAACATTTTACCGTGTGAGAATAAATATATTTAATTACTGAAAAATTTGGTTAGAAGGTTTGACTTTTGTTTTGTGTTGATTGTTTCATTCATATGTTTTGAATTTGTTTTTGGAATAACAATAACCATTTGTTATGAATGAAAAATTGAAATTATGTAAGTTAATAAATGCATAAGCAAATATTCCACTTTAAAATATCAATTTAATTTTGCAATAAAAATTATTTTGGTCTTAAAACAATTTCTTTAATAAAGTGATTTACAAAATGATTATTGTTAATTTTTATTTTTATATTACTCTTCAATGACATTTTAAATAATAACTTAAAATCTTCTTATGAAAAAACTTTAAGATACGTAAAGAGAATAACATAAATAAAAAAGAAATGAAGTATGCATGGTTTAAAGTTTGTCTTGAAATCTTAATACTGACTTATGTATTGTAGGCTAAAGCATTTAAATGTGAGCTTCAATAATCTATATTAATATATTTTTTTTATTAAAACTGCTGTTTGTAACTTCAAAATTCATCAATGAAAATTGTGAATGATTTTTAATTCTTTCTTAAGAAGAACGTATCAATCAAACGAGAAGAATTAGAAGACTAAAATTAAAATTTATCAAATGATAAAAAAAAAATTAGATTACAACAGAAAGATTGATGCAAATCATGTAACCACGAGAAAACATTATACTAAGTTAAAAATGAATTGATATTTTGGTAAAGAACTAATATTATAAAAAAAAGTTTAAAATAATGAACAAAATTTGAATCTTCTTTCTTGTATTTTTGGTACCTTCAAAGATGAAACAAATAAATAGTCTACATGAAAATTTAGCAATAGCTAGTAGTAAATAAGTAGTCTACATGAAAATTTAGCAATAGTTAGTAGTAAGTTGTGTCGGAATGTTGACTAACTTTTATTGTTTATAAAAATAAATAGAATCAATTCTAATAAATGTGACAATTGGAGTTAGTTCTATAATTTTATTATTTTCGCATGTTATGTTTTACAACGTGATTTATTTTTACTAATGAATTTCTTACTATTAAAAATACTTGTACTTCTAGATCTAATTATCTATTAGTTCCAAATCTCATATCCAAACAATAACTCACCAAAAGACACCATTAGAAATCCCTTCCTCTCCCCCTCCACCGTCACCACAATAAATCTAAATAACCCTAACCCCAAATCTCACATGCAAGCACCCTAATTCTTCATTGGTTTTATAGGAAAATGTTGGTTGTTAGAATGTTATTTTAGTAGTTAGGGTTTGAAATATGGACTTCTTTTTTAAACTCTTTTAGGTATCCCTAAATTTTAGTCATTAGCACTTACTAACAACACCCATACCTCAAACTCATTGAAATGCAACATTTTTTTTTATGTCAATAATAATTTCACTATAGAAAGTCTGAAAACAAATCAAAAGTCAACACATCGGAAATACAAGGTGAAGTCTATAAATCTATATACAATTTTGATTATAAGAGCATATTTAGCTAAATAATGTGTAGCTTGATTGGTCTCACACTTAACATGTAAAAAAATTTAAACTATGAAAGTAAACATTAAAATTAATACAACCTCCAATAACAAAACTAATATAGGTGGGGGATTGTTATTGAGCATTTAACGCCATGAACACATCTGAAACATCCGACTCTGCTATAAGATTCAAGAAAACATATCGTTAACAAATTTCAAACTCTTCCGCATAACTAAAGCTTCTGTTACATCTGAATCTGGTAATGAAATGACTTGCCAGCAGCTAGTAATAACCACTACATCATCAACATCTCTCACTACAACACCAATACCTCATTTATCCCCATCTATCAAACCTGCTGCATTAACATTAAGCTTATAACAACCACTAAATAGGGGTGTCCAACGAACATCAGATATAGGAAAATTGAGACACTATCACTATTAAAATTAATAATAGATCTGTGTGCCTTTTGAGTAATCGTAGTCACATCAGCATCATTCCTTTAAAAAAAAAATATTTCTAGCACACCATATTTCATAATACAACGCCAACACATGTACAATCACATTCTCATTTGCATCAATAATATTTCTTTCCAACCACTCATGAAATGGTACGCACTTGAAATCATGCGAATTAAATATCATACATAAAAGGGCAACAAACTAGACTTGTTTTGACAAGTGACACTCCATAAAAAGATGTGAAATTGTTGCATTATGTTGCTCACAAAAAGCAAACAATAGATCATAACTGATTCCTCTTTTAAAAATATCATTTTTTTACTGGTATTTTTGCATGTAGAATCCTCCAAGCAAAATAAATGTGTCTTGGAATATTTTTTATTTTTCACAACTTTTTTTACACTTGTTGATCAAATTTTTGCGTGGAATTATGAAAAGAAAATTCCATATCATTTAGGATTTTTCGTTTGTAATAAAAAGTTTAATAAACTAATGATGTATTTTATGCAAAAAAAAATAAATTTGATCTACTTATTATTGAGCACAAATACAACCATATAAGATAGTGATGACCACATAAGCTTTTCTTAGCACAGTTAAATAAAAAGTGAAAACAAATTAAGGTTGACAATTTTAATGTTATGAAAGTTAGAAGATTTACTCAAGAAAAAACTTAAAAAGTTAATCTTCTATAGTAAAATAGCTTAAATAAGAATTGCAAAAACTCTTACCCTTCTAGTCACTATTATAAATAAAAAAGAGGTATCAAATATATGGGTTATTATTATAAACAAAAATTAATTACTTTTGAATTATTTAATATTATTATTTCTAATACACTATTCAATTAATTCAAAAATATTTAATGTCAATAGGTTAGAGTACTACAAGAAAATAGACATATACCTACAGAAGTTTATAGTGACAAAATTAAGAACAGTATTAGTTAATTTAGATTAAAATCATTAATATTTTCTCTATTTTATTAGTAATATTTTTATATTGAATCGTGTATTTATTCATTTGTTATTGTATTGATTGTAGGTGAAGATTAAAAACTAATTTGTTGTTGAAGATGAAATCTTGGCAATTTAGTAGACTCAATTTCTTAATGTTTTTTGAGATTGTTTTGTATGACATAATATGTCTATTTTAAATATTAGTAAGACAATGTTTTCCACTACTAAGTAAAAATACTCTACGTTGCACTATAGTGAACATTGTTTAACTATTGTTTTATCGTTGTAAGACTTTTATGTTAATTTGAGGAACACCTTTTATTTTATTTTGACTCTTAAATATATATATATATATATATATATCATTGTGTATTTTATATTTGGTTAATTTTATAAAATAAAATTTTAAATTATTGTATAATTTTTATTGATAACAAAAAATTAATATTTATAGCAAATTTGTTACTGTTAAAACCTATACCAACAAAAGTATGTTGTCACTTAAATGTATAGCAACATAATCAAAACCATAGGTATAACTTTTAAAATCAAATGTTTACGGCAACGAAAAAAATTATGTCACTATACCCTATAGCAACGGCGAAAAATCCGTAGGTATTGGGTAATTATGTACCACGAAAAAAAACTCCGTCGGTATAGGTAATTTTGGTTATCCCTACGGTTTTTATACTTTTATCTACATATTTTTATTGTCACTAAATGTAAATTTTCTTGTAATGGAGGTTGACATTAAAAATAAACAATTTAGTAAATTTTGACTTATATTTTACATAAAATATAAAATATCTATTGCACTTAATTGAATTTTTTACTCAATTTTAATTGAATTTATGAATTGGGAGTTAAGTACCTCCATTGGTTTGAGATAAATGTTGAAGATGTTGAAACTTGAAAGAGTTAAAAATTCAAAATATAAACTCTGATGAAGGAGAAAATTGTAAATTTGATAAATATTAACATTCACCTATAAAAAACTGAATTTATTAATAACCGTGAAATTAGATTTTTATACATGTGATTGAATATTTCAAATTTAATTATGAGTAAATATATTAATGAATTTAATTTATATGCACTGCTATTATAAAAAGTTTTACGTAATCAACAAATCATTGACTAATCATATAAATTATTTTATAAATAATTATAAAAAAAATTAAATATTATTAATAATTTAATAATTATAATTGATTGTATATATGAAATAAATTCATATATAATATGAAACCCATTTTTCATCTAACTATTCAAACTTACCTAATATAATTAAACCGGTTTTATGACTATAATCAATGGAAGTCCTTGTATGGTTGGCCCATGTAAGTGGACTATTGACAAACAGGTTACAGCTAATATTAGCCCCACTAAAGGACAAAAGGTACTTACAAGTGATGGTCTTTTGTTTTTTTCATAGTACAAATGTACTATATTAAACAGGAATTAACCACATGCCTTAAATGTTCCTTTTACATCTTGGTACACTTTTTGTGACTATAGATAAATTAGTAAAAAAATAAGGGCAGGTAAATTTTTTAAGAGCCACGATGGTATTGATCAAGATTCATGGGGTCAATTATTCTGATTTTTGTTTTTCAAATACTTTTTTTGACCCTTCTTAGAAACACCGAAGACACTCAAATTTTCGATCATATAATTAGAGATGGTAAAATAAATTTAGTCCGTTTTGTTTAACTTGTCTTGTGATTAGCTTATTATAAAATGGAGCGTAACTAAATAATTTAACTGGTGGAGTCAAAAATATCACTTTATTCTATAAGTTTGTGAGGCGATCTGCTAAAACAACTTTTTTATTTTATTTTAACATTTAAAAAAAAAAATAATGGCAACGTTTATCGATGTCAAATATTAAAACAAAATTATCACTAATATAGAAAAAAAAGTCTCAAAAAATAAAATCACCAACATTAGACATTCTTGAAAGTCAAAACAAAGTTAATATCATAATAACATTAGACATTCTTAAAGGCCAAAACAAAGTTAATATCAGAATAAAACAAGTCTCAAAATAAATGCTATTGTTAGATATTTACATTAATACTATGGAAATAAGAATTCAACAAGACCATGAAAATAAGAACTCAATTAGCCATGATTATTGAGAAAATTAGTGACTATTGTTAGCTACTGGTATAACTACTTACATTAAAAATAATTATTAGTAATCTTATTTAAGATGAACTCAATTAGACCACAAAAATAAATATTGTTAGCACTGTTAGGTACTTCCAAAATTAAAAACCGCAAAATAAAGATAAAACTTACTTACTATTATTGTCTTCTTAATTAACTTAAAATTAAATTTATCGTAACTAAATTTATCAAAACAATAATTAAATTTATAATAAGTAAATTTACATTATGTAATTTGAACAAAAATAAATAAAATTTATATTATGTAATAGACTATAATTAATTAAATTTATCAACAAAAATATAGAAAAAAATATCAATAAGTTAATAGCAATATATCAAAATTTAGAATGCTTAGTATGTTATTCTTTTAGTTTAGTTTAGTTAATAAAAAAAGTTTGGTTGAGGTAATAAAAAGATTGAATACAAAATCCAACTAAAGTCATAAAAACAAATAGTATTTTCAATTTGGCCCGCCTGCTTGTGATCGTCTCATTTTTCAGCAAGTTAAATAGAGTGGACCAACTTAGATAGACGAGTTCAAATATTGATATTGGTCCAAATAAAATAACAGGCAAAATGGAATGGTATGAGGGATTGACCCATTTTTCCACCTCTGCTAATAATGTTGATACAATATCCTTTTTAAATTAGTGGATAGAGCAGTTAAATGAATCAGTTCGAATGATTAGTCTAAAAGAATTCGAAAAAGTGTCGGATTTGAGTATTAAATTTTGAGCCCTATCATAGAGGCTTTTTAATTCATTTCAAATAAATTCATGACGGACTAACTTGACCAAGTTTGGGATCGCCTTTATAATAAGCACATTAATAAATTATTTATATAAATCACAACACTATTGTTTATTAAGTTCAAAAATATTAGTAATTTGTCATTTTTGAGATTAACAATTAAATACTAACAAATAATATTAGCAAAAACAATTAATGTAAAAACTATATATATTTGCACGTGCTAATTCTATTTATAGAGGTTTATTTTGCTACTAACAATTGAATATTTATATTGAACTTTATATTTTATAGGGTAAATACCACCTGTGGTCTCTTAATTTAAGTGGGGTTCCGTTAAGAAAAAGTTAAAAAATCTCTCCTCTTGATCATTGCATATGTTCATCAAACCTATAGGAATCATTGTCACTTATCTGAAGTGATGTCTATGGAGTATAAATACTCATAGATTCGATTTTAACGAATCAATTCTACTACCAAACTTAGAACAAACTTTGAATTTTTTTCTAAAATATTTCCAAAACATAAAGGGTAACTTTTTCAAAAAACGGAGGAGAGATTTTTTAACTTTTTCTTAACGGAACTTCACTTAAAGGGTAACGCTGAAATTATTTAAAAACATAAAGGACCAAGTCGGAAAACAAAAAACAAGATCAATGATTAAATCGTTAACTGAAATTAAGTTAAGGAACTACGGGTGATATTTAACCAATTTTATACGACAATATGTACGTTTACATATTAAATATTTTTTTAAAATTAATTAAATACTTGATATTAACAATTGAATAGTAATTTGTTACTCTCTCTAGTCCTGTATATAAGTAGAAAAAGCACAAATCACTTATACCAATATAGTCATTAAATGTTATAATATTTATAGTTTATTTTAAATATAATCCTATATTAAATTATCTTAAAAAATGTGTGATCCACTTGTATGGAATAAATCCATTTTTATTGACCATTAAATAACTATAATAAACAATTAATACATCTTAAAATGTGTGACTTTCTCTTATAATAGAGAGAAAAAAATTCTCCAAATATTTTTTTATATAAGAGACTGGAGGGAGTATTATTTATTGAACCCAATTGTTTATTTCCAATTCTATCTATTAACTTTAAGTTTTTCGTATCACAAAAACTTAATTTCGTGAATTAAAATGCGTACTTAGGTTTAATTTATTTTTGTTGTGATGCAAAATTAATTAATAAAAAATCCAAATGATAGAAAATTATTCATTTTCTATTTTGATAGAAATAATTTTAATTTAAAATAGAAAATATGGGTGATTTGGGTTAAATATTTTTTTTTAATTTTTACAAAATTACTATTTTAAGTTTAATCTCAAAATTTGTGTTATTTACTTCTATTCTCTATTATGATTTTATTGTGATTAAAAATATCATTTTTTGAAAATTAAAAAAAATTTCAAAGCAGGAGCTAAAAGAAAATAAAAAATATTTTATGGACTAAAAACTTTTATAGAAGCTAAAATTTCTTTTATCTCTCTCTTTTTTAATATTAAAATTTCACTTTTTAATTAGGAATCCATTTTTTAAAATTATAATAGGACCTCCAAAATGTTTAAGACGACTCCATTGAGTAAATAAAGATTCAAATGTGTTGGGAAAAACAGACATAGACAAATTGAAAGAACACAATGATAACACAAGAATATACATGGAAACTCCAAAATTTGATTTTAAAAAATCATGACCGTTGTGTAATGACAACAAAAGAATAACACTATGTGAAATTTTTTTTCAACACATAGAATTCTTTCAAATACTTTCAGCCTCAGTACATCGACGCACTCAAAAGCAAATATATAAACTAATTCCCACAATACTTAAGAGAAGAGTATAAGAGAAAAGAAGAAAGTCATATAAAAGTTTAGAGTGCTTCTAATTGGTGTATCTTGTAACGAAGTACTAGAACTCATATACATAGCTTTAGCTCCCCTCTTCCTTTACAAATCTAAGCTATATGAGACTATTTCAACAAGTATTATTTCAAGGGAAATGCTAACCTCAAAAATTGTGTATTCTATTTTTTTTAAGATATAATTACTATAGGTATAATACTTTAACATATGCCTTTAGGGGTCATGCTAATACGTGCCCTTAAGGAACATGTTAAAAATTATACAAATAATAATTATATCTTGAAAAATATACATAGCCTTAGCTTCCCCCATCTTTTACAAATCTAAGCTATATGGGACTTGAAGACACATGATAAAGATTCTACAAAAAGTAACTATATCTTGAAAAATATACATAGTCTTAGTTTCCTCCATCCTTACAAATCTAATCTATACGTGACTATTTCAATACGTATTATTTCAAGAGTAATGTTGATATGTGTCTTTTATACTACCAATAGGTATTCTAAGATATGTGAACATGAGATATCCAATAGAAAGCCCAAACAAATTAGCTAAGATGTTTTGTCTTCTAATAGAAATATGTTCAGTATAAATGGTAGATTTATTAGGATTGATATGTCGGGCAGAGGTATCACTATAGCTATTAAAGAGACTTTAGAGGTTTTTAACATTAGAAAGAGAGGCCTTGAAAAAAAATCATCAAGTCATCAACATACAAAACATGGGAATGAACAACAATGCATCTAGGACCATTTATTAAAGAAAGAGATCCCTCATCAACCGACTTGGGCATAGTCCTACTAAGAACCACTTCGGCAATGGAAAATAGAAGAGGAAACAGAGGAAACATATATAGAAAGATTTGTAGACTTAAGAATCATGTTGATCTAATGGCATGACTTATTATTAAAACCAAAAGCCTACATATCGTTGATAAGGAATGTCCAATCTATAGTATCAAAGGCTTTTCCGATGCCACTCTTGAGAGCCAAATTTCCAACAAAGTTTCTAGTCTGAAGCATATTAATAGATTTTGAAGTGATACAAATGCACTCTCCAATATACCTAACTTGAATGAACCCCCCTTGATGAGGAGAGAATGAGAGATGATATTAGCCTTAATAGTGGTCATCCTATCAGCCAAAATGTTAGTAATAATTTTTTAATTTGAAGTTGGCATGGGAAATGAGTCTATAATGCTCCATTTTACTTGGACCATCAATCTTAGGAATAAGCACCACAAACATTGGAGTTATAACAAGGAAGAATCCAATCATGCACAAAAAGTTGAAGAACATCTTGAGAAATATCATGACCAACCACATCCTAATACTTTTGAAAGCAATAACCTCCAAAACCATTAGGACTTGGAGCACTGTCAGGATTCATGCTAAAAACATCATTTTTAACGTCTTCAAAGCTAGGTAAATTAGTTATCACATTCATAGAGTTATCCACAAGATGTGGGATGGTGCTCTCAACCAAATCATTATCCCCACAATTATTGTTAGAATTGAAGAGATCTTAAAAATAGGAAACAAATTTGGCTTCAATATCTAAATGGTCCTAAATCAAGACATCGTTGTGAATAACGCTAGAAATAATCTTGGAGGCCTGTTTGATTTTGACAGTTTTATAAAAGTAAGAGGTGTTCCCATCACCATATGAATGTCATTTAATATTAGCTTTATGTTGCCAATATTACTCCACCAAATTAAGAGCTTCATTTAGTTCCATTTGTACTTACAATTCCTGATTCAATAAATCATTTAAGGGATCAAGAGGATCATGGTGTTTTGAATGCTATCAAGATTTGTAATTGTAACATGAACTATATGATGGATGTTAGCAAAACTTATTTATTCCAAATTTTAAGCTTGGAGTTACTAAGCTTTACCTTTTGGTTAAGCAAAAACATGAGGCAACCTGTAACCCGCTCCTTCCAAGTATTTTTCACCACATTGGTATAGTCATGATGTGAAGCCACATCCTCATAAACTTAAAGAAAGAAATATGGCTAATTTCATTGATCTGAAAATCTAACAAGATGGAGTAATGATCTGAATTAGCTTAGGTGAGGGTGATGCAAGAGCTAGCATTCCAAGAATCCAGCCACATATGATTGCAAACAACCCTGTCAAATCTTTTTTCAGTATGAGTCCACCCTCTTCTACCATTAGACCAAGTATATTGAACACCATTACTGGACATATGAATTAGAGAATGGCCACTAGTCCAATATTGAAAATCCTCCATATGCAAATTGTATCGACATTGCTTATTAGTAATATGAGACCACAAAGATCTCATAGCAATGTAATTCTTGGATGCTTAAAGAACAGTCATACCAAAATCCACACCATTATGATGCACGGTGAAAGAAATATGTTGATCTAAGTTGCAAATAATGTTAGGTTCAATATGAAAATAACATAAACCTCAAAGATTTGGCAGCAATTTGTCCCTAGAATAAACAACAACAAAAATAAGGCTTGTAATGCAACTTTTGTAAAATACGCTTAGAAAAATCATTGAAGTTCATCCAAAACTCAGCTATAAAGAAAAAATTAGATTTATATTGAGCACAAAACCTTTTAAAGATCAATCTTAATGAGAGATTGGTCATCATACCCTTAATATTCCAAAAAAATGCACTTCATTTGGGTTGAAAATGCACTTCATTTGGGTTGATTCCTCGAGTCTGTCCTAGCTTGGGCGCCTTTGAGACACTCAAGATTAGAATGAAACCATTAATCATCAAGGTTCTCATATTATTATTATTATTATTATTATTATTATTATTATTATTATTATTATTATTATTATTATTATTATTATTATTATTATTATTATTATTATTATTATTATTATTATTATTATTATTATTATTATTATTATTATTATTATTATTATTATTATTATTATTATTATTATTATTATTATTATTATTATTATTATTATTATTATTATTATTATTATTATTATTATTATTATTATTATTAGATAATGGTTTTTTGATATTACTCTTGATTAAAGAGTAAATTTATTAGGGGGTGGAAGATCTATCGGTCCCGAATAAGGAGTAGGTTACTTGTTTTGATTATGATTTGTATGTGATTTGGGAGAGTTAGAGCAAATCAAAAAAATTTCAAGTGTTTTATTAGCTAAATTTCATAAAACTGCCAAACTTCAAAGACTAAGGTCATCTACTACCATCTATTAATTTTTAAATTTTTTTGACTATTTAATTAATTTAAATTTTTGATCACCCATTATTTGTGTAACTAGCCCCACAATGCAAGGCATACACGTAATATACAAATTCCAAAATCATACAATAATTGTTGTAACTATCCAATATAACTCTGCCAAGCAATTCGAACAAGATGTCATCAGCAACCTTGATTGCATAATTATCCTGTAAATTTTAGATTAAGCCTTCTATAATTGAAGGATAGTGTAATATATAGATATGAACGTTTTCAATCAATTATTGAGATATCTTTTACATTTGAAAAACCTTTGCTATCTTAACCATAAGAATGTTTATCCTAAGTTTCCAAATCAAGATATGCCGTATTACTTCCACCTATTGAATATATCATGCAACAAATATCCCCCACAAAAAATCCCTAATTTAGTTGTTATAAATTATAAGGCACAAATCATATTTAGAGTATGTTGAGGCAACTTTTCTCGATTCAACAAAATGTATTTAATTTGAATGATGTGTATGATAGAAAGAAACATGATAGGATAATATATAATAGTATAGTGATAGGATAAATAGTATCATATTTTGTGTTTGATACACACATCATAATCAACATGATAACATTTTATCTTGTGATGTATTTGATACACATCTCATCATGATATGATATAATATATATTATATTTAAATAACAAAATTACTATTGTGAACAATTACATATTAGTTTTTTTTTAAATTAACTTATTATATTTTAAATATTATAAATTAAAACAAAAAAAATAAATAAC
>JBBPBP010009779.1:64425229-64448777 GCA_037974735.1 Cicer chorassanicum | reverse complement strand
ATTTGTTAGAATGTAAAAAAGAATATAATATATATTATATGTAAATGACAAGAATACCTTGTAAATAAATTATATTTATTTTAAAATTTCAATTAACTTTCATGTTTTTATAATTGTGAATACTAATTTAATAAGTTATATAAAAAGACAAAACTACCCTTGTGTAAAATCATAAATATTTTTTAAATTACTTGTTAATATTTCAATTTTAAGTTTAATATCAAATTCTATTAATTATTTTTCTATTTGATTAGATTTACATTTTTATATTTTAGATTATATTTTATAAATTATTTTTATATTTATATTTTAATTTGTATTTTAAATTATATTTTATAAGGATAATTGAGTAAACTACTGTTCTTATTCTATTATGTTGGTTTCTAACCCAGCTCATATTCATAATAGAAATTTCAATTAGAGAGACATGATATGATAGAATTCTGGATTAACTTATTATATTATGTTGGTTCATTAAACACTGGATTCAGACATGATATAATAATTTATTCCTATTTTGTTTCTTATCATGTCTATTAAACGAGCCCTTATAATTTAGTCTAGTAGTAAAAAGAGAGATGTTGAATTTGACGGGTTATAGATTCAATTTTTATTAATGTTATTAGAGAAAAGTAAATGTGAATTTTTTTTAAGTGTTCGATAAATCTTAAAATTTTATGTGCTTTGGATTGTGACATCCCATGCAATTAAAACAAAGCTAATAATGAACTTAAGAAGTGTACCAAACATAAAATTAAAGTCTACTAATCTAAGAAAATATAATTTTGTTCTAAATATACTTTGTCAACTTCAAACCAAAGTCTTCAAAATTAATAATCACTATAGCTGAAATTTCTTAATTTTTTTTTTCTTTTTTGTCTATTTGGACTAACTAAGTGGTATTAGACGCAAATGATTAATGTGCTTAACCCAAAATTGAATAGTTCATACAACGAAGTTGGATTATCGATTAAAATAATCATTTTCATACTTTTCTAAATTCTGAATTAGTCATTTTTATTTTCTCTTTAAAATCGAATGATTAAGATAAAAAAATAATAATTAGTCTCTTTATAAAAAATTGACGAACTAAAAACAACTAATTTCAAAAAAAAAATTATATTGTGTTGATTTTAAGTTTTGCTAATTGTAAAATCAAATTATTATTAGATTCTTATAATTCAAGACCAAAATAGTGACTAAAGTGATATATTTCCCTAAGTTGGGTGGTTGAAAACTTGGACCCTATAACAGCTATGGGTTTGTGTTGTTTACTTAATAAAATAAACTACGAAGTGCCATTAATAATTGATGAAAATGACCATGTAGATCTTGTGTGCTTCTACTTACTTTATTTAATATTTAATTCATTCATTGGAAATTTGGGTGTAAATAATTGGAACCAAAAATTAACATGCCATGGAAAAGTACAACCCAAGTTAGATGAAAAGAGCTGGAAAGGGAGAAATAGTGTGTAGGCTTTTATTATTATTATTATTTTTGAAATTATTGTTTAATGATTCTTTCTTTGTCACATATGCTTAAAATAAAAAGAGGATTGTTACATATTTGTCAAAACCTTAGCAATTGAGGTGTTACTCTTCTTTGTTGTGTGTCTTTGAAAGCTACATTTCAATCTTTCCCTACCCCCAATAATTCCAACCACCTGGGCTGGCTTTGATTGTGACATTTCATTTCAATTCCACGTTATTGTTATTTATTTATAAAGATTATTAATTTTGCTAAGTTTGTTTGTGTTCAACATATTCATTTGTTGAATTTCTTTAGCAGCCTTCATTTCTTTAGGGAACTTAATAAAATAATTATATATATACTATTGATGTCACTTAATTTTTTTTATTTTATTTGTCAAACACAAATTCAACAACATCTTGAAATGTTAGCATATACAAGTAAGTACAAAAATGGTGACATATAAGTCATATAAACAAATGGTGACATATATGTCACACTATTAAGATCATTGGCTTCTGTATTTTGTTTCACTTTAATGGATTTAGATTCTTTGTAATTGTGAAATGTGGTAGTAATTAGTTCAAATAAAATTGATTGTACTTTGTACTTTCAATAACTTAAATATTCATCGTTATAAACATTCATATAATAGAAATTATGTATTTTAAGTATACCTCTAAAACATAATTTTGATGAAGAATTTTTTTATTGTTATTTTTATGAGAAACTAATTAAAATAATTTTTCATTTCAACTATTTTTTGAAAACTGTATTATTCAAAAAAAGTTGTAGCAAAATAATATCTACTTAAAATGAATTTTTATTAAAAATTATTTAAATAAGTTTCTCATTTGAAATTCTTTAAAAGATTTCTCTTTAAAAAAAGTGTAACAAAAAGATAAAATATTTTAAAAATTAATTTTGTGAAAAAATTGTAACAACGCTGAGAAAGGAAAATGAAAGTGGCTTTGGCATTGGTAGGTGAAGTTTGTCCACTAGAAGCTGCAGCATGTGATGTGGAAAGAAATTAACTATAATAAAAATAGAACAGAAAAAGCCATAATCAAACAATATTTTACTTTGCTTTTGGCGTTGAACAACTGGGAAGTACTTAGATTTCATAGATTTCAGATCAAGCATAGGATTCTGTGGATTTTGTTTCTGACTTTATTGTTAAGAGTTCATACTCATCACCAAATTGATAAGTACACGTTTATAAAAATAATCAAGATTAAGTGTTCATTTTTCAATAATTGATTAAAGATTAAGTGTGTATTTAATTTCACAATGTAAATTAACTTTTAGAATCAGTAAAATGTGATTTTAGTAAATTTATGTATATTTGATTTTTTTTTGTGATTGTTCTGAATTAAACATTTATTTTAAGTTGAAATTTGAATTCAAAATCTTACAATTATATAAACTAATTATAACGATAGTTATCATTTATTTTACAATAAAAAATATACTACTATGGAGACATAAACCAAACTCTAATAAAATAAGAAAATGCAAGAAAATCAAACATAAAAAATAACATATAAAGAGAAGACATTGAACGAAGCTATAGTTTGATAAACCTAACCTATCTCTACAGGACTCTAGCTTAATAAATTCGGGCAAAGAATAAAAGCAATTCTTTTTACAAGAGTAAAAGAAGCTTTTAATATTGTATTAAAAGTTTATTATAAACTTTAAGGATTGTTTGGTTCAAATGAAGGGAAGAGAAGATAAATTTTAAAGGAGAAAAGGAGAGGAAAAAAAAAAGTAAAGGTATGTTTGATTCAATAGAAGAGATGAGACTAATTTTAATGTATTTTTGATTCAATAGAAGAGATAAGAGTAATTTTAATGTATTTTATATTGTGTCTATTCTCTTCTCTTCGTCAATGAAAGAAAAACAAAATCAATTTTTGATTCTCTTTCTTTCTCTTTTAAAAATTGAAACAAACGCAAAAATTTAAAAATATAATCTTTTCTTCCCACCATCTATTACCAACCAACCACAATCAAATTTATTTACGAATCAAGTAAAATTAATATTCATAAACAACTTTTATTAAAGTTTATGATAAGCAAGATCAACAAAAAGAAGAAAATTATTACACTAAAAATAAGTTCACCCAAATGCAACTTTAAATCAAATTAATCAACTAAATCCAAAATCATGCATGTTTTACAAAGTATACTCTACCAAACAAACAAGTACCAAAAGTGGTTTAACGTTTTAAATTACTATAGTATACAAGTACTCATGCGATGTGGCTGGACTAAAACTTCGTTAGGTGATATATATCCATGAAAAGACCAATGATAGGAAACACCAACAAAAATCAAGAATACTATACTTTTTGCAAAAAAAATTCAGTTTTATTTTTTAAAATGTACCCTGATTTTATTTTAATTAGAAGTTCTCAAATTATTAAAATAACATGTAATACTAGTTAATAAAAAATATATTTAAAAAAAATAACTGAAATTATTTTTTAATATTTTCATTATTTTTGGAGAATATAAATAATTGTCTTTAAAATTTTTTATTTTTTTATTAACGAGTAAATTAGTATAAATTTAAAAAATAAAAACATATATATATATATATATATATATATTTTTTAAAAAAAAATATATTTTTTACTTTCTATATCTTCATTATTAAGTAAATAGTAGTTTTCAGCGGTTATAATATACATTGAATAATAATCATTCGACGCAGAGAGCACTTTCAACCGTGCTCATTCTCTGCCAAGCCAACCTAAAAGTGACATGTTATAAATAAATAAATAAAAAAGATAGAGTGCTTTATTGCTCTAAGAAAAATATACTTACTTATAAGGTTAGCACGCTAGTGATAGTGACACATGTATTTTTGTTTATTACGCCTAGAAAAATTTATCGGTTATTAATTAAAGAATATTCTCGAATTAATGATCATATCATATAATTGGGTGCTTTTCTATGGTAGAAGAGTTGTGTGTCTTAAGAATCATAAACAAATATAAATATAGAAAGGAAGAAGAAGAGAAACAATCTCCATTAGAGTTTCATAATCAAAATGAACAAAATATAAAGTTAATAGAATTACAATTAGTGTATATACAAGAGAATAGAAAAGTTTGAAATACGTTTACAATTAATATATAATAAATATTATCTAACATTTTTTCTCAAACTTACGATGCATTAACATGGAGTATCGATAGTTTGTCAACCAAAACACGAAATATTTAATGGAATGCATTTTTGTGAACAAATCAATAATCTGTAAGAAAGATGAGACAAATGGTAGAGTAATGTTCCATGTTGAAGATGATGACGAGTAAGATGATAATCAATCTCAATGTGCTTGGTGCGTTCATGAAATGTCGAGTTATGAGCAATTTGAATAGCACTCTTGTTATCGCAGTACATCGGAGTTGGCTCAGAAAGAGAGATACCCATATCAGAAAAAAGAAAAAAAAACCAACGCAACCAAAATATTTCATTAGTAGTGGATGTCATAACACGATACTCAGCTTCTGTAGAAGAGCGAGAGACAATGTCTTGTTTCTTACTCTTTCAAGAAATAAGAGAGTCTCCAAGAAAGACACAAAATTATGTGGTGGACTTATGATATGTGGTGTCACCAACCCAATCAACATCACAATAAGCACGTAACTCCAATGGAAAGAAAAGGTTCAGAAATTGAGTTCCTCGAAGATAATGAAGAATAAGAAGCACAACTACCCAATGTATTGTAGTGAGAAAGACAACAAACTGACTGACAACATGAACAACATAAGTAATATCAGGTCTAGTAATTGTAAGATACACCAAGCTACCAACCAAAGTACGGTACAAGGTGGGATCTGGTAAAGGAACACCATCTAAAGGAGCATACTTCACATTCAACTCAAGAGGAGTATCTGCTGCTCTAGTATCAGAAAGAAGAATTTGTTCAAGAATGTTGGCAATGTACTTGGATTGAGAAAGAAGTTAGCCTCTAGGAGAGTATGCAACTTCAATTCCCAAGAAATAGCAAAAAGTTCACAAGTCCTTCATCTCAAACTGCTTGGCTAACTGCTATTGCAACTCATTGATTCCACTAACATCATCACCTGTAATAATCATATCATCAACATACAAAGAAAGTATAATGTGACCATAAGTAGTGGACCTTATAAACAATGTAGAATCATGTTCGCTAGAGCGGAAACCAAGAGAAGTGATCACATTAGATAATTTCTCAAACCCAGCTCGAGGAGCATGTTTAAGACCATAGAGAGCCTTTTTAAACTTACACACTTCCCCCTATTTATGAGAAACTCCTTGTGGAGGGACCATATAGACTTCTTCATGAAGCTCACCATTTAAAAAGACGTTTTTGACATCTTGAGAAATTTACCACTGGGGAATAAATGCAATTGCAATAATTCCCAAGTATTTATTTTGTGCAATGCATAGAGTTCTTTTGCCATAGCATGCTGCCAAAGACGATTAAGAATAGCCTCTTTATAGGATGATGGCTCAGACGAACTGTGAATAGAAGTTAAGAAAGAAGCAAACGAAGCTGAGTAGACTTACGATGACGAGAGGGGTAACGAGGAGGCGGAGACGGAGGATCAACAATCGCAGGAGGTGGTTGGACATCTGGGGGGACCAGAGGAATGTCATCGTGTGGAGTAGTAGTATTTGTTATGCAATTCTCAATATTACAATCCCTAGAAGCATTATCATTAGGATCAAGCGAATCAATATGGGCTAGTTTTGAACTTTTAGTAATATGAGGATCAGAGGAAACAGAGTAAAAATGGATGTGCTCAAGAAAAACAACATTACGAGAAACATAAAGTTTTGTTGCATAAGGAAAACACACATGGTTGAACGAGAAGACAACTTACTACGTTTTACCTGTCGACGAAGAACAAAACAAGTAGAACCAAAGACTTTCAAAGAATAGTAATCAAGGATAGAAGCATACAATTTCTCAAAGGGAGACAAACCTGATATGATAGACGATGGAGTTTTAATAATAACATCGACAACAGTAAGAATTGCTTCCCCCCAAAACTAACTAGGAATCGAAGCAGACAACAAAAGGAAATGAGCAATCTCAATAATATGACAGTGTTTCCTTTCAACAATTTCATTTTGTAGAGTATCAGTACAAGATGTCTGGTGGAGGGTGCTAATCCGCTGTCGCATACGGATCAAATATGATTGAAAATAAGTGCAGAAAAGGGTAATAACCCGAGTCGTTTCGCAAGGACTCCTGATATAACGATATTAACCGAGTTGAAATTCGAAATTGGGGGTTTTTGATAATGATTTATCGAAATTAAAAATAGTTTGGACAGATGAGCAAAACGATTAATCCACTCATTCGAGCTTCGGACCTATCACAAATTCTATAATTTCTAATTTATGATTCTACTATTATTTGACTATAGAATTGATCAAACAAGCGTACAATCAACCCTATGTAAATTCGGTTTCATTGAATGAATTAAGCATCACAATCGTCAAAATATTACAATTAATGAACAAGCGTCGCAAAATTATAATTTAATTAGAGACTGAAACCAAATTCTGTCAAATAAATATAATCGATCCTATTGAAATTCAATTTAAGCAATCGAAATATCAATATAATCAAATACGAAATTAGAATCATAAAATAGAATTAACGATGTAACCTGAATCTCCAGGTGTGATGAAACTCTGAATTCGTGGATTAACCTTGTAAAATTAGCCTTCCATGGAATTGAAAATAAAAATACGTTTATATTATGTTCTGATTCTGTCCCAAAAAAAATCTGATCCAGAAAAGAAAGAAATCCCTATATCGTGCTCGGGCTTTTTGGGCTTTAAAACAAGTAGCCAGTTATTTAAATTATTACAAAGAAGGTCCAGATTACTAAATCTGTAATTTAGGCTCAGTAAAATTTGGAATTGAGATTTTTTCCAACACAAAAGTTGTAGCTCTGGTTTTTAGCTTTCCAACGACTGCTTGCATGCCTCAATCGGATATCCAGAGCTCAAGTTATGGCCTACAAAGCAAGCAGGAGTTAAAATGCAAATAATAAAATTGTAATTCAATTTCAACCCAAAGTTTAGAAACAAGCTAAAAATTTATTCTAAGCTATAAAGTGATTTTAAAAATACTAAAACAAAATGATAGAAACATGTGCCCAAGTGCTATGATCAGGTGCCATCATAAGCAAGTAATTCAAAGAATTTATTATAGGTATATTAATCACCTAAATCACAATAAACACTTTATAACAACATTATGTTGAGTCTTGACTATAGCACGAAACATATGATAAATGTCAAAAAATTCAGAACAATTTTTCATAAGATAAACCCAATAATAATGAATGTAATCATCAATAAACGAAACATAATATCTAGATCTACCTTTGGTGAGAACCGATGATGGACCCCAAATATTAGAGTGAACTAAATCAAAAGGCGCATATGAAACATAAACACTTTTACTAAACGGTAAAGCTAAGAATTTAGCAAGTTTACAACCATAACAATATGAAATATCATTGATTTGTAACTGTCCTAATGTAACGCTTAATTTTTTTTTAACATGAATGAAACAAAAATGAACACAATGCAGATGAAATTGAAATTTTTAATTCATAAATATCTAAATACTTACAACTTTAAAACAACTTTCTAGTGACTTAATTAAACTATGACTATAATCTAGACGTGATCCGACTCATGACATTGAAGGACTGGTGAGAAAATCCGAATATTCCTCAGGCTTTCAACGTTTACCTGTTACCTAGAGAACATCACCCTCAACATAGTGAGCATAAAACTCAGTAACATAGATTTAATAAAAACAATTATTGAAGTTTCCCAGCCATGCCGGTGTGCTAAGCATGGAAAATCCTCTCGACAAACTATACTTCAAATTAATATAATAATATTTCTTCGTAAGCTATATTCAAATACCTCTTCTACCTTTAGCCTCAAATCTTCTAAACTCTTTAAGCCACTAGACATGAGTAATCTAATGACTTAACCTCAACATAACAAGTAAGTCATAAAGACTACATTGGTTTCACCCAATGTCCTCTTTTGGTAAGATTGGACATAATTAAGTCCGTAAGTGGTGCCCCACTTACCCTTCGCTCCCGTCGTATATAGGCGGAGAGTTCATCTAGCTAGAATGAACCATATATATATATATATATATATATATATATATATATATATATATATATATATATATATATATATATATATATATATATATATATATATATATATATATATAATAATAATAATAATAATAATAATAATAATAATAATAATAATAATAATAATAATAATAATAATAATAATAATAATAATATAGTATATATCTAACCATAACATTGAGTAATCTCCATTCACACCATGGAACATGCGCTTAATATCTCAAACTTCCAGAAAAGAGTGTTATATTTAAGTTTGCAAATGCAACTCAAAAACGAGTTTCCTAGCTTAAGATATAGATATTTCAAGACAACTAATGCAGACAAACTCATAATACAGAACAATCTACTTCATAAAATCACGAAAATTTGTAAATGTAATATAAACTTATAAAAATTTACAGCAACAAATTAATAGGAATAAGCTTTCCATTCCAATTGATTTCCCTAAAAACCAATTCCTATTGCTTTTGTCATACCCATTTTAACTTAGCTACGTCATAATCTTTTTATGCAGAAAACACTATAACTTTGGTAATTTAATTAAAATATCAAACAATGTCCGATTTGAATAAAAGATAACATTTTGGAAAGCATTAGATGTCTAATTTATAAATATAATTTTATTCTGTATGATAGACATTCAATTAATACAGTTTAATAAAATAAGGTATACATATACAAAAACGGAATAACATATTATTTTCCAACTTGTGACTCAATTTTCTCTATCAATTCGACATGAAAATAAGTGAAACCCGTATTTCGTAGGTAATTAAATCTATTTTCTAATGGGATAGAAATCAGCTCAAAACACTATCTATGGATAAAGTTATGAACAAAATACCAAAGGTGTACCTATACGGGTTCAAAGACAACATTATACTATTTTCACTTAAAAATATATATTTTCAAGTTCATATAATCAACTAAGTAAAATACATTCAAAATTCAACATAAAACCAAGTAATTACCAATACTAAACAATCATCATCTCATCGCAAACCCAACCACAACACTCAACAACAATAATAAAACAACAACTCTTCATAGTAATTAATACAAACACCTAACATGCATTATTAATAATCAATGATACTAAATCAAATAGGATTATCTCAATACCTAAATATACAAATCATGAACAGATATTAGGAGCATGCAACCAATATCTCTAAGCACACCTAAGAGAGGTTTTAAAAGGATTTTCTATGTTACCTTAAGAAGAGATTTGAGACCCCCAAAGTTTGATTCTAATTCCTTCTTCTACAAGTGAAACCTTAACTCCTCTTCATGTTTCCATCTTCCTTCTCAACATGCAAGAACTCTAAACTTCTTCTCCTATATTGAAACCCTATCTTTTCTTTTCTTCTTTCTCATAATTTCTCATTTCACTCGTCCTCTTGGTCCTCTTTTTTCTCTAATATAGGTGTAAGAGTTGTTTCTATGATGAGATGATGAAATGAGGGAGCTTGAGAAGGACATACAATGGATTTAGTGTGTTCTCTCTGTTTTTTGTTCTCTATGTTTTTGTTTTCTCTTCTTCTTTCCTCTTTTCCCTTTTTTCCTCTCTTTTTTTCCTCACTATTTCTATTTCTATTTTCTTTTAATTTGTTTATTGGAAAATTGATAGGTGCACCACTCATATGGGTTACACCCTCTATTAAGCCCCCAATAATATTTTAGTTATTACTACTCACTCAAATTTCTACTTATGCAAATTAATTATACCATATCCTATAAAACGAATTATTCTTATTATTATACTTATTCTACTAACTATAAAAGTGATCCTAAATTGCATAAAATAATAATAATAATAATAATAATAATAATAATAATAATAATAATAATAATAATAATAATAATAATAATGTTTAAACATTTACCACTCGAATTTCCAATTTGGTTATGCTATCACTAGATTATCATTAAATACAATTTTATAAGGAATTAATGCATTTATTTAATTCTAATAATAACAACAATAGTAATAATAATAATAATGACATATTGATAATAGTTTAGACAAAGAGAGTTGGGGTGTTACACCTAAAGCTCTAATAGAAGCCAAATATTTTAATCTAGAAGTAGAAATATGTCCAAGGCAAGAATGTCATAAATAAAAACTAGAAGACGAAGAATTCAAGCAAAAACTAGATAATAAGTCGACAGTGGCTGTTGAGGCTACCGTATCTGGGACTCGTAGTTCATCCAAAACATAAAGCCCCTCATGTATATGGCATGTCCCAACCTGCCTTCCGAAATGTGGATCCTTCACACAACAAGAAGTGGAAGAAAATATAACTGAGTAACCGAAATCACATAGTTGATTGATAGATGCAAGACTCAAAGTGAGATTAAAAATATAATAAACATCATAAAAAAGACAAGTTAGGTGTCGAGACAGAACGAATGTCTACTAATGGCATAGGAGTGTCATCAGCAGTCATAACCGACACAGATGAGGCATGATTCACAAACACAAATTATTTATCATGATATGTCATATGGTGATATGCTCCCAAATCAAGAATCCATATGGAAGGAGATATACTTGCAGACTAGAGGAGTTCAAACCTTTAGTAGATGAGGCAGACACGACATGTGATTGAGTGGCAAGAAGTTTTTGGAGTTGTTCTACAATATCAAATATTTGGGAAATAGTCTCAAATGAGTATACAAAATCATAACTAGGGCTAATGGTAGGAAAAACAGAAGCAACAACATTGGACGATGACCCCCTAAAATTCTTCTTATGTGCTCTCCCCAATTTCGGACAATGTGATTTTCAATGAACTTTTTCTTTGCAAAAAGCACATTCATCATTGTCAAGCCCAACTCTCCCTTGAGATTACCCTTTTTGAACAAGAGCAGCAAAAATAGATGGAGGAGTTGAGAGAATTCCCTTATCTAACACAACAGAGTGGTTCTTGAGTCTGATTTCTTCTGCCAACAATTCACTAATTACTGATTCAACAGTAGGAAGAGGAGAACGATGTAAAATACCCCCACGAAGGCCCTCAAAATCATCACGAAGAGCCATTAGAAACCAAACCATACGTTATTCCTCTCTTTGATCAATGTATGCTTTGACAGCTTTCAACTCAGTTGATTTCATAAGAGCCAATTGATCCCACAAATTAGTCATTGTTGAATAGAATTCCCGAATGGTCATATTGTTCTGCTTAGGGGCCCTAATATCACTTTCCAACTGATATCATTTTGTAAAGTTAGATTGAACATACAAACATTTCAAGTGATCCCGAACCTCTTTAGCAGTATCATATTTTGCTAATTGCACACTTATAGACAACTCAACAAAATTATTAATCCAAGTTATGATTTTTGAATTACTTACATTCCATGTTTTCAAATCTTTTACATATTTAGCTTCATCATTTTTATATGTAGCCTTAATAGAAGTTCCATCAACATAACCTCACATATCTTTTCCAATCAATATTTTTTGTTCATCACATAACTCCAATAAGAGTAATTTTGTCCATTAAGGTGGACACTAACAGCTTGAAGAAAATCATCCTTAGCACAAGCCATAACAAAGAATGACAAAAAAAATACGACAATCACTGAGACAAAAGAAACTAGGGATAACCTGTCAATCAGGAACCAAACAAAATCGTGTCGAAAAAAGAAGAGCAGAACCACGCAAAAAACAGAACAGTAGAATCGCGCAAGAAATAAAGAGGCAGAATCGGAAACGGAGGGAGGAATTCGGTACCGGCCGCAAAACAGGTTGTACAAAATCAACTATTAAATCCCAAAATCAACCAAAGTTCTTTGATACCATGTTAACAATGATAAACAAACATAAACATAGAAAGGAGAAAGGAGAAGAGAAAGAACCCCACTATGTTTTATAACCAAAATGAACAAAAGATAAAGGTCATAGAGTTATAATAAATATATAGGCTAAATTGCATGTGTGATCCCTTAACTTAATTTCAGTTAACGTTTTAGTCCTTTACCTTTTTATTTTCCTGATTTGGTCATTATTTTAATTTTAAGTGACAATTTGGTCTTTTATGTTTTAAAATGTCAACAATGTTATCCTTTTTTTTGCAACAATTCATCAAAAATTTCAAACAAAACTCATAAAATTAATAATCATCCTCAATATAATGCAAATTTCATCAAATTCATAACTTAAATCTTTAAATAAACTCATATGTTCATCTCTAACAACATCAAATAAAGAATAAAGGACCAAATCAGGAGAAAAGAAAAAAAAAGATAAAGGACTAAAATGTTGACTGAAATTAAGTTAAGGGACCACAGATGCAATTTAACCTAAATATATATATACAAGAGAATAGAAAAATCTAAAATATCCTTACTATTAATGTATAATAATATCATCTAATAGTATGTCTCATCCTTAAAACAAAACAAAAAAACGAGTTGTGTGTCTTATGATACAATTTTCTCCAAAGAACAAGTAAAAAAGAAACCAAATTATTTTCACTATTTAAACACTTTTCTGATAAGTTTTTTCAGACGTATTCTATAGTTTAGTGGTCAATCTGTTATGTAAAACTTACTTTGAATAGGAATTGTTTGTGACAGAATAATCTAACGAAAAATGTGTTATTTTAGTAAAAAGCCAATAATTGAAATAATTACTTATCAGAACTTTACAATTTTTTACCATAATTTTGTGTACGAATTTTCAAGAATTAAAATAAAAACGATTACTTCATGGGAAATATTACACATCGCATCAAGCTTCAAATGGATTAGGATATAAGCATACAATAATTTCAATATTTTTACAAGAACAATAATTTTATAATTTATGTAAGTGTCTTTGTAATTGTTGGATGAATCTTAAAGTTTTATCTGCTTTAAATTCAAAAATTATCATTAAAAAAAAAATCATATTTTGTCTTCATGTAATATATAATTATGAATTATTCTAAATGAAACTCGTGATTTTAGGAAATTGTAAACTATGTGAACTCTCTGGATTGGGAAAAGATTTCCTTCCAGGTAAATCTATCATATTTTTAGTTAGGGAATCTACGTCCTTAAACATCTTATTTCTCTTATTTTCAACATTAAACCTCTACAACCTTTTTATTTTCAATGACCCTCCAATCAATGGAAAAATGATCCAATGACTTGATCAAATTAATGCTATGAGGTGGGACTTTGATAAATATGACAACAACTTGTCTTGACTTTGACCAAGAAACTCCGCTTTGATCAAGTACATATTCAACTTTTTCCCGATATTTAAACTTGAGGTGAGTTTGATTCGTTTTTAACCCGTCATGCTCGTAAAATTATTATTATGTGTCTGTGTTTATTCATTTTATTTGATAATTTTTATATATTATTAATTTTATTTTATTATTATCTAATAGTTATTTTTTATTACACAAATTTTAATAAATATAATTTTAAATTTATTATTTTTTATATATATGATAGATAGCGGGAATAGGTTCCAAAGTAGAACGAGAAGGAGTGTGAGTTTTCTTTGAAGAGTTAGAAGTGGGACGGAAGAGGCCAAATCCACCTTCTACCCGTCCAATTTTCATATCTAGACTTCAACTTCATAATAGATATGTGTACACACTGAATCGTTCAACTTAACTTCATAATATATCACCTTCATTTATAAGCAAAAGAATTTTATCAAGGAAAAATTAAATAATAGCATAAGTGCCAAGATACAAGTCATAGAAAAATTCAAGAATTTGTATAGGTCTCAATATAGACCCTAAAACTAAGGCAGAACATAACACCATCTATTGAGTATTGACAGCATTACAAAGAATAAGTTTCTACATCTTACGTATGGGCCTAAATTGAAATAAAGAAGAGGCCTAACAGAAAATGTGGCCTTCAAAACAAAGAATCACCAACAAACAATTTCTTTAAATAATAACACAACTATGTAAAAGGATAGGTTTGTCTCAGACTCTCGGTAGCATTTTGGGACGGTCAAACAACTTAACATCCATCAAATCACCAACAATAAGTCCTCGAGAGCTTTTTATCTCCCCCTATATTCCCGATAGCTCTCAATTTTTTTTTTCTTCCAATTTTACCTCATCTGAATTTATCGTTTCGAATGATATTTGTCCGGATTTGCCAAGCCAGACACGTCTTTTTTACTGCATCAAGCAGTCATCTGGGTTGGCCAATCCGAACTAAGTTTTTCCTACACTGTCTATCTTTCTGATAACCATTGTACCATTTCAAGTATGGATGATCCCTCTATTGATTTGAAAGCTGACAATTCTAAATCAGTTATCGATATTACTCAAAACTTCACACCTTATACGAAATTTAAATATAGAGACGACGTGTTGGAGTGGGTTTGAGATGAAGCATTTAAGATATATGTGAGAGTTCACAGAATCATAGAATGATGCCATGAGTGACATATCCTCGAGTCTTCCAAAGAACAATAAACTAGGTGGCTTTGGTGGCGGCATCTTAGCTTGTACTCTTTGGTTTGTGTTTGCGAACTCTCCTCGATATCATTCACTCGTTTCAAAGCTATTCTTCGCAAATTGAGACAAGCGTTATGATCCTACCAAATCTAATGCAGTGTCGTGTAGGATCTTCCTCTATCACTGAATCAAACAACAGCATAAATTATAAGTAACAAATCAACCCCCCTCTCTTTGGTTTAGTTGATCCGAACACCACATATGGTACCAAAAACACATCCAGATCACCTGATTCGAACACCACATATCTCATCTAGATCAACTGGCCCATACACCACATAACAATCCAAAAACACGTTTAGATAAGCTGATCTGAACACAACCAAACTATAAAAAAAAAAAAAAAACTGAGAGAAATGAAATATTACCTTATGATTTAGACTTCTAAACTTGTGAAATGTAATGTGTTGGTTATGATTATGAAGAAACTAAGAGTGGAGAAGATTTTGGGACTTTGACGATTTTTGGGATTTGGGGGTGTTTTTTGTTAAGAATGGAAAGAAAGATGCAGTGAGTGGAGAAGAAGGGGTTTGCAAGTATAAGAAGGACGTGTCCGGATTGGCCAATCCGATTAAATCTCGTCCAGAACAGTCAATCCAGATGGGGTAAAATTGAAAGAAAAAAAAGGATTTTAAAGACTTTTGAAAATGTAGGAGGGAGAAGAAACTCTTTAAGCCCTAAGAATTGTGATTTTGTTCCCAAGGCTTCTCGTGTTTCTTTTTTTGTCTTTTAATGAGTTTTTTCTTCCACCTCTCAATGTTCTCCGAATTGGTCAATCTAAAGGTGTATTTTGACATAAAAAAAACCTTTGAATTGATCAATCTAGGGGTGTATTTCGAAGGCTTTTGGAACATAAGAGAGTGGGAGAAGAAGCTACCTATTTTTATTTTAATCGAGTGCGATTCATTGGGTTCCCCTCAATGGGCTCTGGTTTGTATTGCTTGTTGAACTTGAGCTAGTGGTTGGTTTTTCCATCTATCCCTTTTGTTTGTTTATGGATTTCCTTTGACAAAAAAAAAACTAGTTTGAGAACAATAAATGTGGATCCTCAATTTTGAGTTTGAACCACAACCAGAACAAAGTTTGTAGACAAGAAGCATTGAAGACAACAAGAGGATCACATAAAATACTAAGCCACTATTTGGAATTAGAAAATAACAACGATATAAAGATAGACATCACAAAATATAGAGTGCTCATGTCAGTTATGCCTTAAACTATGGCACATGCAATATCTGCGAACTAATTGAACATCAAGACTATTATTATTCCAAAACTGAATTGGTCAAAATGCAATGAAGTTTGAGGGTGACCATTATGATGTAATGTCATTGAGCATTCCAACAGTGGTACTTTTTTTTGGGTGTAAGTTCCAACTGGGGTACTTGAAGATTGGATAAAGTCAAAAAGTCATCCAAATTAGTTTTTGACATTTAAATAGAAAGACTTGCAGCTATCAATAAAAACAAAAAAAATGTAATGCAACTATTTTATTATTCCATTGAATTTCAAGATACACATAAAATACAGTTCTAAAGTACAACTTTTCACAAAGGTAAGCTGCTTTCAGAGCTTTGTACATTAGGTTATATCAACAGAACTCTACAACTGTAACCCCATATCATCCAAAAAACCTATTTTATGTATCTAACAAGGAAAAGAAGCCTATTCTGTATCTAACAAATGAGTGAAAAAAAGGACCAAAAAAATTGTATGTTATGCAGCAAACAGCTCTTCAACACCTACACTACAGAAATTGTGGGTGATTGACATGAAAAAGGATGTACTATATGTTGAATCTGAGATAGCATCTTCCCAGTCATTTAGCATTGTCATTACTCAATCATTCTTCTCAACAAACGTTAATATGAATACATTACCAATTACCATTGCAAAGCAATGTGAAAACTTCATTTCGATGTTGATGCACATTTTGTGAGATCATAGACAGTGCGGAACCTAAGTCCAGAGCCAATATGGTCTGCTGTTGGCCACAACCAGCTAAGGATGTTTGGTCCCAAAACCTTCAACCAAATGAAACAGAAGCTCAAACTCAAACAATTTTGTAGATTTAGCTTCTGGTTTTGCTTCAATAATAAAAGAAAACGGAAAAAAAAAAGGGAGAAAATTGAAAATTCTAATAATTGGTAAATTCACTCATAAAGACATGCAGACATAGTTATTCGCATATATGTTTCATCAGTCACCTTCACCTCTGATTATAGTACCAGTAAGCCTAAAAACATAGTTTCAGTTAATTGGCAAAGACTTTAATAAAAATTGTTTTATATATATAACAATTCATGAATATTCACCAACATATGGACCATTATAAATATAGACTATGAAATATCAAAGAATAATCTTAAGTTGTTAATCCATGAATGAATAAATAAATAGACCATATGCAAAAGAAAGAAAAGAAATAGATTCTATAAACAACATATGGACTATTATAGACTATGAAATATCAAAGAATAATCTTAAGTTGTTAATCCATGAATGAATAAATAAATAGACCATATGCAAAAGAAAGAAAAGAAATAGATTCTATAAACAACATATGGACTATTATAGACTATGAAATATCAAAGAATAATCTTAAGTTGTTAATCCATGAATGAATAAATAAATAGACCATATACAAAAGAAAGAGAAGCAATAGATTCTGTATTTCAAAGATCATTATTAGTTAAATGCTGCAAGAAATAAAAAACTTTGAACCATAATGAATTCAAGCTACAGATACTAGAATTATTAAATAACATATATAGAAATAAAACACATAGCCATTAGCTTCCTTAACAGCTAGTATAAAAAACACATAGCTACATAATGATATTGATAGTCACTTAGTCAGTACTAAATATCATATCAAATTTAACTTATATACATTGTCAGTGTAAAATATTTTTACATATGCATCCAATCAATCACATCTCATCATGTAAATATTTGTCGAGATATTTTATGAACTAATATAGTCAAGTGACATTATGGTGCAATTTAATTGGGTGCATGTATAAAAATATTTCACACCATCAAGGCATAGCAATTAACCTCATATCATATCATATGTTTCTTCATGCCAATATAAATGGCTTAACATACTAATACTATACAGAATAATCAATATGTTACATTGTTCTCTTAATTTCAGAATGTGAAGAACTGTTGTCAATTATCACGTCAATCAGATGTACTTCAGTTTAGTCGAAGTATATTTAACACTTTCCATTAATGGCAAGGATGATCAGTGAAAAAAGTTATGGCTCAATTCAATCACTAAAGATGCCAAATAAAATGATCAAGATGAACCAAATGAATGGAGTTCAGAGAGAAGAAGCAGTGTGGGAGAAAAAGCAGGGAAGACAACAAGAAAAAAGAAGCAGCAGCATAATTTTCAATTCTTACAGATGTCAAATTCTCATATGGGCCAAGGTCATACGGATGTTTATAGATACTCCCACCCTTCTCTGCAAGCCACAAAGCTCTCACTCCTTCATAATACTGCCAAAACAACTTCCTAATTGAGAAAGTCGAAATCAGTCTGGTCAAATAAAATAACAATTTTGAATTAAAAGCAGCTAATAACCTCTATTGTGGTATTGTTATGTAGGATGAGATAGATATGCCATCCTAGAAGAACACATAATGCTATAGATAAGGGGACCAGTAAGAGCCCAGAAATAACCTGCAAAAAAGTTAATTTCATGAGAATATAAAATTATTAACTTTACTGAAGTGAAAAAAAAAAAACAAAATATTTGTTTTGAGTAGAACATACATATACAGTTCTGAAAGAGCCATCATTTTTCTCTTCATCCCATAAACCATCATAAGCTAGACTACCAACAAGTAAGACCTACAAAGTTAAGCAATATTGAACAAAAAAAATTCTCAGCACAATCAAATCTAGCACCGCACCATGAAAAATACCGAGAGGAAGACAAAACTAAATCAGGCCACGGATTTCATTTATGCAAAAACAACTTGGTGGAAACTCGTAACTATTATAAAAACCAACTCATGCAGATAATAAAATAAATAAACATACCAGGGAGTAAATGCAGGCAATTACAGCATATGTGACAAAAATGAAGAAGATCTTGTAGTTTGCATGACCAACACAGTTATTTATCCAAATGCAATGGTGATCCTTACAACCAATAGACAATACTTTTTGTCATTATCCAAATAATCCAAGATAAACCTTAATTGGTGATATAGATCATGCATACCATTCGTAGAACACATCTTTTACAAACCCGGCAATGATGTGCACGGGGAGGCTTATAGTGAGAACACTTTTGGCAATATCGCAAATCTCCACCCTGCTTACAGTTCCAAAAAAAACATCACAAAAGATAATTTTCATGCTGTTCAACATTGATACATGATCACATGTTTATAGGAATGATTGGAAGATCAGAAATATATTTTTCTGTTTTACGTGATTGGTTCAACAAAAAAGAATGTTATATGAAATAAGCCATCTTTGTATACTATAATTGAATAAAGGACAAAAAATGTTTTTTATCAGCATAGCAAAATTTTCAACATCGTAATTCCAGAAACTGATAGAAACACTGGTAAGAAGGATGGACTAGATGGAACATAGTCCAACAGTTGGAATTAAAGGGAGACTGAGGAAAATTACAGGTCAAACCATTAAGAAATTTATAGGTAAATAGCCTATCTTTAAGACCTATTACATGAGAAGTCTTTATGGTGTCATCTATCCTACTAGTGAAAAAGGCTTCGTTGTGGTGGTGTGGTGATTGTTGGTGTTGTTGCAATGAGAGTGTAAAGGGTATCTTAAAAAGGGTCCTTAAGCAATGTATGCATAATCATTAATCAGGATAATTGTATAAGAAGGATAACCTCGGAGATGAGGTCCCTAAACTACTAAAGCTCAAAAACAATGGAATCAAAAGCATCAATCTCAGACACAGATGTCGCAATGTATTAGAGCTGTAAACAACTAAAAATAAACAAGTTCCTTAACAAAAAGATGAAAATCAGCACAAACCCTTCTTTTTGGTATCTCAGGCCACAGCTTTCCTTCCTTTTGGCTTAGTTAACAGAGAAAACCAAAAGAAGTTAAGATCATATTAGCTAAGGAATCTCAATCAGAAGGGTCTAGGTAGGATAAAATAGAATTTGTCTTATACCAGCACAAGTAACAACGTTAATACTCGTATTCTTACTTGTCGGGTAGTAAGTATTCATACCCATTACTTACTCACAATTTAGTTAACTATATAAAAAAAGCATTGATTATAAATACAATTGCAACTCAACTGAAAAATTATTCAAAGTTTCAAACCCAATCATAAAACATTACTAACAAAATTATTTTAATAAATTGAATTACAAAAAACAACACATATAATATGTTTGAAGATTGAGTAAATGTTACAACAAACTTCCGAAATAAAAAATTCATATATTTACAAGTACAAATTAATGTTCAGTTTGAATTTAATTTAATTTGTTTAATTTAATCTTAAAATTGAAATTATAATTACATTTTAATAATACATAAATATTGTGTACTAGGTACCTGACCTGTACCCATTCCCATCAAATTATGCAGGTATTAGTTACCCAATATATATCCATTAGAAGGTTACCTTGCCTATTATGGATGAATTTTATGCGTACCATTACCATCCCTGAAATAGCCAGACTCATAAACTCACCTTCAAACTTGTGAGCTTACATGATTTATGCAAGTTTGATTAATTTCACACAAGAGTATCAAGCTGCAAGTTTTGAGGTGTGCTAACAGAAATTCCTTATTTAGGAGTTAAGGTCATAAACTTGTCAGAGTTAATGAGTTAACTTATCTTGAGAGTTTGATAGCTATGTAAATGATAGTCCACTTTAAAAGCTAGCATACGAGCAGGCACCATAACAAGCACAGATTAACTTAGATTAAAAATAAAATTTAAAACCTTAGTCTATTGAAAAATATCAGATTATAGTAGAATAACTACAAATTTTAATTCCTAGTCAAAACAACCAAACTAAAGTCATTTTCATTCCATCACAAGTCATAGGTAATTAAGAATATCCAAATATAATTAACTTCAGGCAATAAAAGGCCAAGCACTTCTTTCATCAAATTCAAACATAAAAACAAGACGGTTAAAATTAATCTCTGTAATCAATAGCGGCGTTGTGTAGCATAGCAGCCCTTAGGCACTACGCGACAACCCATTGAGTTAAATTTATTTGTAACGGCCACTTCATTGAAGCTCTTGTAAAAAATCCCGAATATGCCCTCCACTTATAGCTGTAACCTTTGTTTTTTTATTAGTTATGAATGTTATTAATTTTGTATGTTCTTTTGTTTTTGAGCTTTTATATGTATATGGTATACATTTCTTGTATTTTTGTTTCCCTAAACTTCAACGTAATGGCCATACCACTACCTGCTATACCGCATTGCATTACATAAAACCCCATTGCATTACGTTTTTAAGCAGCAGCAACTACTGGCAAAGCTCCTGTAAAAAGTAAAAACCTCGAATATACCCTCAACTTATAGCCGTTACCTTTGTTTTTTTGGATAAGATATGAATATTTTTAAATTTTGTATGCTCTGCTATCTTTGAGCTTTTATGTTTATGGTAAACATTTCATGTATTGTTTCTGTAAACTTCAACGTATCAGCCATACCGCTGTCTACTATACCTCAACAGCATTTTGGGGGTGGGTGGAAATGTGTGGCTGCATCGTCAAGGTTTTCAATATTATCACAACCAGAAGTGTGTGTGCATTGTATTAGTCATATTCGACCGCAATTTTCTGCAATATTAAAGATTATGAAGTGACCGCAACCCTACCAAGACCCAAAACCTTGATCAAGACACCATTAAATTTTTTGCTAATGTCGCTAACTATCCAGCTAAACAAGAAGCATTCCACCACAAATGTATCCCTTAGCTCATACTAGGTCTAAAATTTATAGTTCAGCTGAAGGAACAAATCAAAATGTCACTTTTTTACTTATGATTATGAAATTCAGCTAAACTTCTACAACAAGAAACTCAGCACATAACAGATCAACCTTTAAACAACCAATATAAGTTAAGAAAACAAAAATTGAAATTTATAACTAAAAAAAAATCAAATTGTTCACGTGGTATCAGCTCAATGGTAAGAACTTAAACTTATTGACAGAGTCAAATCTCCGTCCGACATAAATATGGGCAATTAGTGTAACTTTAATTAATTAAATAATAATAACAATAATAATATTCCATTTTCTGAATTTTACAGAAAAAGAAAATCAAGATAAAACGACAAAGACTGCAAGCAAACGACGACAAGAATAAAATTGAATTAAAAAAATGCAAAATTAATTTAATTTTATTACAGTGTTGAAGTGTTGTTGTTACCTTGCGTTTGATCTCATGGATAGGAGTTTGGGTATCTTCAACGTCAGGTGAGTAGGTAGATGGAACCCGACCGGGATCCGTGAAGACGGCGGAGCGGTAAGAAAAGACGGACATGAAAGCGATGAAGGTGAAAACGACGGCGTTTGCAATTCCAGGGGAAGAGAAAAGACCAAGCCATCGGTCAATGAAGACGAAAACGGTGGAGATGTAAATGTAAGCGATTGCTGAAACGACGACGGTTACGGGAAACGAGAACGCGAAGCGCTGTTGTTGCTGCTTCGCTTTCTCGGCCATTTCGCCGGCGGGAACAAAACGACGGCGTTTTGTGAGAGAAAATGGGAAAAGAAAATGGGAAAAGAATGTTGTTTGTTGTTGTTGTTGCTGGGGATGACTCGTGTGTTTCAACAAACAAAAATATTTAATTTAATACAGACACTAAGCTTTGCCTTTAATTTTACTTTATTAAAATTTAAATTCTTCTTTTTTTTATGAAAAAATATGAAATTCTTGATTTCCATTTTCAGTAATGCATATGACGGGTCATTATTCTATTTTTAATCTTTTAACCCTTTTGTTTTTTCGTTTGAATTCTCTTTTGTTGTTTGTTTATTTATTATTTACACAACTCAATAAATAAAAAATTTGACATGGCATAAAAATAACAAAAAAATGAGTCAATGAAAACAAAGACATGGATTCTCTCTTACTACTAAAAGTTGACATTTTAGATGTCTAATAGATTTTCAACAAAACCATCTCTATACCTATAAGAGATATTTAAAAATTGAATATTCAAATTATGATTTTTAACCGATTAATGTATTTTTAATATGATTAATTATTTTTTTAATTTGATTGTTAATTTAGATGTTATATATATTATGAGAAAAAAATTTGTAGTTTTTTGTCTTTTATGTAAAAAAATTATAAAAGTTTTCAACTTTTTTAAAAATAATTTGTGAATTATTTTTCCGACCAA
>JBBPBP010009779.1:64369595-64420305 GCA_037974735.1 Cicer chorassanicum | reverse complement strand
ATCTCAAATAATTATTTATAAAATAAATAATTAAAATAAGAGATACTTAAAATATAAATATGTGCACATTTAACATTAGTTAAACATACAAGAAAATATGACATTAATTACCAACTCACATATACACGTAAAATCACCTAAAATCTTATTCTTTAAAATATTTATACTAAAATACTATTATTTTTAGAAAAATATATAAGATAATAAAATATAATATTTTTTTATTTATATCACTCATCTAGTCTAATATGTGACACCCTAAACCCCAAAATAATATATAATAATTTATAATAGAATTTTTAACTTTAATTCGAAGCGGATAAAGCAAATACATTTTCAAGGGAGTAAAAACTTTTATAACTGATTTGAGATATCACATTCCTCAAAGTTCAAAATGAACACTTTAAACTTTTTCTCCTATGAAATAATGCAATCTCCATAAACTTTGATTTAACTAGAATTTCTTAATTTAATTCCAAAAATTTACTAGTTATAAGGTTTCATACAAAAAGTTGTTTCTAATTAAACAAATAAAAATACAACTTATGACTCTCATTCCCGGTATCACCTATGAGAGCGGGGCTTCTCCCAAATTTGAACTCCAATACTCATTAACCTGTAATAATTGCGATTTCGCAAACGCAGGGCCAAGCCAGTCAAACACAAACAACGAAGGAGGTGAGTTTTGAAATCATGTTATTAGTATAATATAAGTAAGAAGAACACACAATTAATCATAAATAAACCGTACCATTAGACAAACATTGTTCAAGAAAAAACATAACATTATAAAGTCAAAACCACTCAAGGAAAATCAATACATTTCACTATAACATCAAATCATCTAAGAATAGTTATTATCGCACACAACACATATTAATCACAACAAAATAATCACAAAAAAATGCAATGCTATGACCCTGTCCTCATAGATCCCCTCAACTCAACCCGAGACACATATACGCGACAGTCGAGGTAAACGTGTGTTGCATGGTAGCTCCCAACATTTGGAGTGCTACCTCCAAGTCACATAGGAATTCCCCACCCGAATAACTCCAAGGTCTAACAATCTTACCTTAAGGCTCAACAGCAGACCGCCACGATTAGACTCAATTCAGTTGTACTTCCTCGGAATCACTAGGCTTGTCAGGCTCAACCTATATGATGACAAAATAATCTCTACTTCACAAATTCACAATATTTATTTTCTCCCCTCGTTGGCCTATGATACTCCATTAAGACTGTCATCTCAAACACAAATTGGAATCACAATTATTTCATCACGGGTTACTTCAATATTTTCATCACAAATTCATAACATCACTATTATAAATCACACATCATCATTATTACATAACTCATCACCAATTTAGAGCATCACTATCATCAATCGTACCTCATCACATAAACTTATCACAAATTTACATCATCACATAAAATTATCACAACACATCCATCTTTTATTATCAGTCGTACCTCATCACATAAATTAATTCGACACTCAATATCACAATATCATCAAATACCACACGTTTAAAGAAATTAAATCAATCAACACCTTACAAATATTTATATTCTATATTTTAACCTCACAATTTCCATATTTGCACATTAATTAATTTATCCCTCAAATGGCTACTGCCGTACGTAGCGAGCCCCGGATGAATCGTTGGGAAATACAGTTTTCCCGTTCATCTCACAATATATTATACTCATGAATTCAAACGCTCTCTCACCCATTACCTTATTTCGACGCTTTCACACACGAATACGATTCCACAAGCAAATAGCCTTTGTTCATTGACTCTTTGTCCTTCAATAGATCTAACTCGACAATTTATGGGTAAACATTAAAAATAAATTATGAGAAGACACTCTAAAAAATAATTTCGAAATTCGGTCAAGGAAACTTACCGTAAATTAGAGAACCAATCAGTGGATAATATAACCACTTTTCACACGATTGTTTTGGCGTTGGTTTCACTCAAATCGGACTTACGGTGAGGAAGAACAGTGCAAAATAAGGAATTCTATAAACAGCGAAGTCGGGTATTTTATAGAAGAATTGGGATGATTAAAAATCTGAGAATGAGTGTTTAATTTACTAGTTAAATGAGTAAAACAACATATTAAAATTTGGATGAAAACTGAAACAAAATTTTTTGACAGTTATCCATCGCCTGTATCGATTTCTTCAATTTTTTCTTCAATTCCTCCAATGAGCGGCGAGATGTTCTTATTACTTTAGGCTTGTATTATAGTTAGCTGGGAACAAGGATTTTTGTTTTGGTAGGCGACAGATAAGAAATCAAGCAACAAAACCTAATAAGCTGATCTAAATATTTGTAAGATTTGTTATGAGACCATGCCTTCATATATCAATCTGCTTCTACAAGTTAGCGTGTCCTATATATTTTAATCTATCATTATTTATTTATTTATTTAAATAAAATAACAATTATCAAAATTAATTTTTGTTAACACTTTACTTAAACCTTACTAATATTTCAAAATTAATAATTTATAAAATAAAGTAATTAATTTTTTTAAAATACATTAATAACCAAAACTCTCTCATTCAAAATAGTAATTATAATTATTACTATAACATTTTTCAAAATAAACTCATAAAAATACTACCATCTTTATAGAATAGTCAAAATGATAAAATAAATAAATATAGCATGAACAATTTTTATTAATTACTAAATCACAATAAATATTTATAAAATCATCATGTTATAGGAAATATATAAAAGTAAAGGAAATCAATCACAATATTATTAATATCTCAAGATAATTATTTATAAAATAAATAACTTAAAATAGAAAATAATTATAAATAATTGAAAAATAACTACGTGCATACTTAGCATCAGTCAAGCGCACAGAAAAATATTACATTAATTGGGTACGCGTATATACATGTAAAATCGCATAAAATCTTTTGCTTTAAAATATTACACAAAAATACTATTATTTTTTTAAAAAAATATATCAAATAGTAAAGTATAATATTTATTATTTATATCACTCATTTAATCTAATATTTATAAAAGTAGCACATCATAGAAAGCACCCATATAACGAAAATTAGTCAGAAAATTTATCATCATATATTCTAAAATAATTTTAACATCAAATTAATTATTTAAAATCTTATTTAACTAATAAAATAGTTTATTATAAAATTTAGGGTGTTACATAATATGTACAAGATTAGAATAATAGAAAGCACACATATAAAGAAAATTAATCTTAAAATTAATCAACATATATTCTAAAATAATTTTAAATTCAAATTAATTATTTATAATCCTATTTCATTGATAAAATAATTTATTATAAAATTTGGGGTGTTACACGTTGGGGACGAAGTTAAGACTAAGCTCTACTTATCACCCACTAACGGACAAACATAGAGAACCCATCAAACCTTAGAGGATAATTTAAGGGCTTGTGTCTTGGATGAATGTTTATCGTTAGTGGAATTGACCTACAGTAATATTTTTCATGCAAGTATTGGAATGGCGCTATACGAATCCCTTTACGAACGGAAATGTCAGACACCATTTTGTTGGTATCTTGATAGTAAAAGTACCACATTAAAGAAAAAAATGGTGCAACAAACCACAAAGAAGATCAGAAAACAAGAGAGAGAATGAGAACTTCCCAAAGCCGCCAAAAAAGTTATGTTGATAGACGTCGTAGACCTTTGGAATTTGAAGAAGGGGAACATGCATTCCTACGTGTTACGCCCACTACTGGAATTGGTAGAGTCATTAAGTTAAAAAAGCTCACGCCAAAGTTCATTGGACCTGACCAAATCCTCAAGCGAATCAGACTTGTAGCATACAAAGTTGCGCTACCACCGTTCTTTTTCAACATTCATGATGTGTCCCATGTTTCACAATTGCAGAAGTACGTCCATGATCCGTCACATGTTATTGAGTCAGATGTAGTGCAATTGAAAGATGATTTATCTTTTGAAGTGCCTCAAACAAGAATTGAAGACATAAAGGTCAAAATGCTTTGCAACAAAGAAATTTCCTTAGGGAAGGTAATCTAGAATCATGCCACTGGAGATGCCACCTGGGAACTGGAAGATAAGATGAGGGAGCAGTATCCAAAGCTTTTTGTTGATGTCATTTTCGAGGACGAAACTATTTTAGGTGGGTAGAATGTAAGATCCATATATTTTTAGTATTATTAGTAGTGTGTGAAATGCATTTTATTCATTTAATTTTAGGAATTAGGAATATATGAGTTTCGATACTAAGATAATTATTATTAATGTGAAGGTGTGAATTGAATTGAATAAGAGTTTGCGACGCATAATCTTAGAAATGACCTGGTCTCGGTAATGGTAAAGGTATCACTCTAATCGTTTTCTTATGTGAAATATGTGATATGAATTATTTTTACTGCTATATGATGAATTTCAATGTGTATTGTTATTCATGACATTTGTGTTATATGAATTACATATTTATTAGTGATATTTTGTATTTTGATGGGTAATGGGTGGTTCTCAAAGGTGATGACTTTGTTTCTAAACCGGGTTGGTTTAGGAACAAGTCCAATAATTTTGAACACTCAGTGTGAGGGTTTCCACTAGCTAAAGTGATAGCATTCATGCATGTATTGGTGGATTGGATTTAGTCGCAAATATGTGATGACGGTTCCTCGAAAATGCAATGTGATTAAGAAAAATACTCAAACAGTGGGTTATTTAACATTTGAGGAGTATTTGTTCAATGGTGGGACATTGTCCAATTGTGAGACTTTTTACCCTATGGAGAGGAAATATTTCAGAAAGCATTGACATACAAACTAACAAATAGAATTTGAGAGCATTTTGGCTTATTATAATTTTGGTGCTATGTGATGAAAATGGATAAGTGAAGTATGTGATTTATTTATATTTTATGCAATTATATAAGGGTAAATCTCAAATATTCAAATAAATTTATATTTTCATCTCCAACAACAACATCAAATAAAGAACTCAACACTTTAAGATTTGATCACCAAATCACCATGAGAATATCTTCTTCTTCTTTCTATTTTTCTCCAAATCAAATCCCTAAATTATTATTATTATTATTTATGATTTAAATAAAATAAAATGGTTATTTTTTGATGGATTTGATGTTGTTGGAGATGAAAATATGAGTTTATTTTGATGAAAATTTGAATTTTGTTGTAGATAATCATTAATTTACTGGGTTTTGTTTGATGATGATGAATTTTCTGGGTTTACTTAAAAACGATAATATTGTTGACATTTTAAGACACAAATGATCAAATCGTTACTTAAAATCAAATAAATGAAAAATTTGGGTAAAAAAAATAATAAATGATTTAATTGTTACTTGAAATTAAGTTAAGGAGCCGCAAGAGCTATTTTTCCTACAAAAATTATGAAAGTTTGGGGGACCATGACCTCTGTTGGTCCCCCTTCTAGCTCCATCCCTAGTTACTAGTGAAGTTTTAAACTCTAATTTCAAAAATATTTTAAGATGATTATTCTTTTTGTCTTATAAAAACCTGTGTAATTTTTTTTACAAATAAATCTTGTTTTAAAAATAACATTTAGAGTAGTCTGCAACATTTTAAAATCTGATGTACGATTTATAAAATAGTATTGTTTCACCATAAATCATTACACATAACATAATCCCATAGACAATTACGGTTTTCAAAAGTCACATTATAATATTTAAATATGTCCAAAAGATAATCCAGAAGAAAAACTTAGTTGATCAACAAGAGTCTCCCTAAATAACTCTGACAAAATATTTGATCCATGCGACCAACACAAAACATAAGAAACATAACTACTAGTCTGCATCAAGTATTTCAAACGTCAACATCATTTGATCAAAGGTAGAATTCAACCCAAACAAAAATACGTGCAAGGGTCACAAAACAAAAATAGCTTATATCATAAAATAAAAAAATAAAAACAACTATCACATATTATCACATAAACAGTTCGATAATAACAATGCACCACACCCTAATGCAATGACTCTATTCGCATATGATTCCAAAATGTCAATTCCCCTTTATAAAAGGTGGTGGATCACCATCCATCATGATCCACAAATATGATGTCTATTAAGACTGTCATAGTAATGTATATCACACAATCATGACTCAATATCCCCTCAAGATCAGATGGGTCGCTATCATTAGCAACCTCATCCCATGGTACATAATGGTCACCACGTAACTATGAAATGCATGAGCATATGATTCCCACACATCATGTAAAATCACAAAACATATGTAAAACATTTCATACATATCATGTAACTTATGTAAATACGTACCTACATATCAACATCATATGTAAAACAATTTCATACTTATCACTAAATATATTTAAAGAAATAAACTCATTTTCACATATGCCAAACAACAACATATATAGACATTATCACACGAAATTATACATCACAAAAGTACATGTTAAGAAAAGTGAATGTCCATACCTCCTAATGCTATTGTTAAATTACAATAAAAAAATTGCACTTCTTGGTGTATTATACTCGCACCTTCATATGACATCATTTTACATAATGCTTATAAAATTTAGACTCTGGACTCTACTAGACTTTCGTTTGAGTTCACAACACAATTAAATCTCTACTTTAAAATTCCTAAAGTTAAACAAAACACTTAAGAATTAAAATTCATTTATTTAGTATGCAAGTAGAACACGTGGTGCCCCTCTTTTTGGTAGCTTAAGGTCTGAGAAAAATGGAAATCGTTCTGTTAGTAGAAAGAAATTACTTCTCAAGAATATGAATTGTTTTGCTATTGAAGAACGGAATTTGGAAAATGGTTCTTTACCTAGAGTGTTTTGTGCTTTGCCATTGCCACTTGCTCCTATCCCTCTCGCTAAAAAGGTACATTTCATTTACATTGGTGTCGTAATTTTGATATTATGGAGAATTGAAGTAAAATATAGTTAATACAACCATAGTTAGTTGTCAATAAGAGATCAAAATTCATGTTCTGGTTTTTTTTAAATCTTCTAATTATGAGTAGTGGATTTAAAAAGTTAGTTATATCTAATTAATTTAACTTATTAGTTTAACTAAGTAACTAGTATATCTAATTAGCGTAATTAACTAATTATAGCAGCTAATTTGTATAACTAACTTTTTACCTCTAAAATTAGATCGAATGGTAAATAAAATAAAACGAAAATTTGTTACTTTCAATTGATTGGACTTCAACATAAATTCATTGAAGTTATTATTATAGGTTGGAGCAGAGTTTATAGGCACATTCATTGTAATGTTTGCTGGAATGAGAACTGCAATAGAGAACTAAAAGGTTGAAAATTCAAAGACACTAATTGGATGTGCTGGAGCTAGTGGACTTGATGTTATGATCATAATTCTATCAACTGGTCATATCTCTGGTGCTCATCTCAATCCTGCTGTTACCATCTCATTTGATGCATTGAAGCATTTTCCTTGAAAGAATGTAAAAAGCCTTAACTTGCATTCTCTCTTTATCTTCCTCTTTTTTCACATGTAAATTAAAGAGTTATTGTTATATTATAGTAGTAAAATACTAGAATATGTCTAACTTTTCAATTGCCTTTTGCTGTGCATATATTTTTTATTAGTAATTATGTTTTTTTTAATTGTGGTTTTAAAATTGTTTATCCAAATTAATAAAATTATTAAATTTTGTTATTTTTGATAAACAACTTTTAATTATTAGTTTATCTTTTAGCAATAAATAAACAGAAATAAATTTGATAAAATAACATTTAAATAATATTTTAAAATTTAAAAACTATAAATAAGAAGGAACAATCTTATTATATATATATATAAAAAAACACTTAAAAATGAATGAAAATTTTCTTTCTTAAACTGCAATTAAGACTATCATAATAATGTGTATCACACAATCATGACTTAATATCTCCTCAATATCCTAGCTATCATTAGCAACCTCATCCCATGGTACATAATGGTCACCACGTAAATATGAAATGCATGAGCATATGATTCCCATACAACATGTAACATCAAAAAACACATATAAATCATATCATACATATCATGTAACTTATGTAAATACGTACCTACATATCAACATCATATGTAAAACATCTTCATATCACTCAACATATGTAAAGAAATAAACACATTTTCACGTATGTCAAACAACAATATGTACAGACATTATCAAACCGAATTATATATTACAAAATGGTCACCACGTAACTATGAAATGCATGAGCATATGATTCCCATACATCATGTAACATCACAAAACATATGTAAAACATTTCTTACATATCATGTAACTTATGTAAATAAGTACCCACATATCAACATCATATGTAAAACAATGTCATACTTATCAATGAACATATGTAAAGAAATAACACATTTTCACCAATGTCGAACAACAACATATACAGACATTATCACACCAAATTATACATCAAAAAAGTACATGTTAAGAAAAGTGAATGCCCGTAGCTTCTGATGCTTTTGTTAAATTACAATAAAAAAAATTTCACTTCTTGGTTTATTATGCTCGCACCTTCATATGACATCATTTTACATAATGCTTATAAAATTTAAACTCTAGACTTTACTAGACTTTCGTATAAGTTCACAACACAATTAAATCTCTACTTTAAAATTCCTAAAGTTAAACAAAACACTTAAGAATTAAAATCAATTTATTTAGTATGCAAATGCAACACCTGGTGCCCCTCTTTTTGTAGCTTAAGGTCTGTGAAAAATGAAAATCGTTCTGTTGGTAGAAAGAAATCAACTCTCAAGAATATGAAATATTTTGCTATTGAAGAATGGAATTTGGAAAATGGTTCTTTACCTAGAGTGTCTTGTGCTTTGCCATTGCCACCTGCTCCTATCACTCTCGCTAAAAAGGTACATTTCATTTACATTTGTGTCGTATCTTTGATATTGTAGAGAATTGAAGTTAAATATAATTAATACAACCTTAGTTAGTTGTCAAGAAGAGATCAAAACTCATGTTCTAGTTTTTTTTAATCTTCTAATTATGAGTAGTGGATATAAAAAGTTAGTTATATCTAATTAATATAACTTATTAGTTTAAGTAAGTAACAAGTATATCTAATTAGCGTAATTAACTATTTATTGCAGCTAATTGGTATAACTAATTTTTTACCTCTAAAATTACATCGAATGATAAATAAAATAAAACAAACATTTGTTACTTTCAATTGATTGGACTTCAACATAAATTCATTCAAGTTATTATTATAGGTTGGAGCAGATTTTATAGGCACATTCATTGTAATGTTTGCTGGAATGGGAACTGCAATAGAGAACCAAAAGGTTGAAAATTCAGAGACATTAATTGGATGTGCTGGAGCTAGTGGACTTGCTGTTATGATCATAATTCTATCAACTGGTCATATCTCTGGTGCTCATCTCAATCCTGCTGTTACCATCTCATTTGCTGCATTGAAGCATTTTCCTTGGAAGAATGTAAAAAGCCTTAACTTGCATTCTTTCTTTATCTTCTTCTTTTTTCACATGTTAATTAAAGAGTTCTTGTTATATAATACTAGTAAAATACTAGAATATGTCTAGCTTTTCAATTGCCTTTTGCTGTGTATATATTTATTATTAGTAATTATGTTTTTTTAATAGTTGTTTTAAAATTGTTTATACAAATTAATAAGATTATTAAATTTTGTTACTTTTCATAAACAATTATTTATTAATTTATCTTTCTGCAATTAATAAATAGGAATAAATTTGATAAAATAACATTTAAATAATATTTTAAAATTTAAAAACGATAAATAAAAAGAAACAATCTTTTTATATATATAAATACGTAAATAAATAAATAAACACTCAAAATTTTCTTTCTGAAACTTCTATTAAGACTATCATAGTAATGTGTATCACACAATCATGACTCAATATCCCCTCAAGATCGTCGCCATCATTAGCAACCTCAACCCATTATACATAATTGTCACCACGTAACTATGAAATGCATGAGCATATGATTCCAATACATCATGTAACATCACAAAACATATGTAAAACATTTCATACATATCATGTAAATTATGTAAATACGTACCTACATATCAACATCATATGTAAAATAATTCCATACTTATCACTCAACATTTGTAAAGAAATAAACACATTTTCACGTATGTCAAACAACAACATATACAAACATTATCACACCAAATTATATATTACAAAATGGTCACCACGTAACTATGAAATGCATGAGCATATGATTCCCATACATCATGTAACATCACAAAACATATGTAAAACATTTCATACATATCATGTAACTTATGTAAATAAGTACCTACATATCAACATCATATGTAAAATAATGTCATACTTATCAATCAACATATGTAAAGAAATAAACACATTTTCACCAATGTCAAACAACAACATATACAGACATTATCACACCAAATTATACATCAAAAAAGTACATGTTAAGAAAAGTGAATGCTCATACCTTCTGATGCTTTTGTTAAATTACAATAAAAAAAATTTCACTTATTGGTTTATTATGCTCGCACCTTCATATGACATCATTTTACATAATGCTTATAAAATTTAAACTCTAGACTTTACTAGACTTTCGTTTAAGTTCACAACACAATTAAATCTCTACTTTAAGATTCCTAAAGTTAAACAAAACACTTAAGAATTAAAATCAATTTATTTAGTATGCAAATGCAACACCTGGTGCCCCTCTTTTTGGTAGCTTAAGGTCTGTGAAAAATGAAAATCGTTATGTTGGTAGAAAGAAATCAACTCTCAAGAATATGAAATATTTTGCTATTGAAGAATGGAATTTGGAAAATGGTTCTTTACCTAGAGTGTCTTGTGTTTTGCCATTGCCACCTGCTCCTATCACTCTCGCTAAAAAGGTACATTTCATTTACATTTGTGTCGTATCTTTGATATTGTAGAGTATTTTTGATTTCATTTAAATATAGTTAATACAACCTTAGTTAGTTGTCAACACGACATCAAAACTCATGATCTAGTTTTTTTTTTTTTAATCTTCTAATTATGAGTAGTAGATATAAAAAGTTATTTATATCTAATTAATATAACTTATTACTTTAACTAAGTAACTAGTATATCTAATTAGCATGAATAACTAATTATTGCAGCTAATTGGTATAACTAATTTTTTACCTCTAAAATTAGATCAAAAGATAAATAAAATAAAACAAACATTTGTTACTTTCAATTGATTGGATTTCAACATAAATTCATTCAATTTATTATTATAGGTTGGAGCAGAGTTTATAGGCACATTCATTCTAATGTTTGCTGGAATGCGAACTCCAACAGAGAACCAAAAGGTTGAAAATTCAGATACAGTAATTGGATGTGCTGGAGCTAGTGGACTTGCTGTTATAATTTAATCAACTGGTCATATCTTTGGTGTTCATCTCAGTCATGCTGTTACCATCTCATTTGCTGCATTGAAGCATTTTCCTTGGAAGAATGTAAAAAACCTTAACTTGCATTCTTTCTTTATCTTCTTCTTTTTTCACTTGTTAATTAAAGAGTTCTTCTTATATTATACTAGTAAAATACTAGAATATGTCTAGTTTTTCAATTGCCTTTTGCTGTGTATATATTTTTTTTATTAGTAATTATGTTTTTTTAATTGTTGTTTTAAAATTGTTTATACAAATTAATAAAATTATTAAATTTTGTTATTTTTCATAAACAACTTTTAATTATTTATTAGTTTATCTTTTTGCAATAAATAAACAAGAATACATTTGATATAATAACATTTAAATAATATTTTAAAATTTAAAAATTATAAATAAGAAGCAACTATCTTTTTACATATATATAAAAAAAAACAACACTTAAAAAGGAATGAAAATTTTCTATCTTAAACTTCTCTCTCTGCAATGAATAAGCAGAGACAAATTTGTTTTATTTTGTTTTGTTTGTTTTGGTTTAATTATCTATGTTGTATAAACTGGTCTAAATTTCATTGTCAATATCCGTATTATATGTTTTTAAATTTTAAACAAATGTGTTTGTTAAGGAGTTTTTTTTTATATTTATGATTTTGATTTAAGTTTAAATGTAAATTTGAAAAAACTGAATTGTTAAGAGTAGATTTTTGAGAAAAGATTCTGAACAAAATTAATAGTTATTTTTTTATTTTATTTTAGAAGAGATTGTAAATTAACTCACACAACTGTGAAGTCGTGAGTTCAAACTTGAGATAAGATGTTCACCCTAACAATATCAATATTTGTCAATTCAATTGATGAAACTTTTGCATTATAATTCATTATTGGCTTTAATCTCATGTTTGTTGTCACTGCAGTTGCCACCGACACAAGAGCTGTAAGAATTATCATATTATTATTTTTTTTAAACCAAAATTGGTATACAAAAGCAATATATATATATATATATATATATATATACACAAACAAATAAAAAAGCTACAAAATATATGATTTGCAATTATCATTTTTTTGTATCAATTATTACTTTTTTTTCAACAAAAAATAACCACCAGTGTCTCTACTCTCTATACCTATACTAGTTAATTAAAGACAAGTTGATTTGGAATCTTGCTTGTCGCATCAAATAATTTGGGTAGAAGAAATACATATTATATCTCTCATATATAAATAAAAAGAAATTCAAAATTGGAGAGTTAAAATACACGATTTGTTTAAAAAGTTCTACTTAGTTAATGATACTATTTGGAAAAAAATATGATTATTATTTATAGAAAATTAGATAAATAAAGAACATTTTAATTACATAAATTAATTATTTTTTTCGATTTTCAAGATTAGGTCAATTATATATTAGCAGGTGATCTACTAGTGTTAACAGATGAACCTCCTTATGATTTCTTTTTTGACATTCATTTTTTTATTTTTTTTATTTTATGAAACTTTTTGACATTAATCAATTTGGAGTGTGAACATGATGCAGGTGGTTTGGTAATAATAGTATTGCTAATATTATTTGAAATTAGTAACTATGCAAAGTATACAAAAATATACGTCCAACCAAATTTCAACTATGGTCTCATGCTATGTTTTATTCCTTAAAATATTTGTATATGAATAAAAGTTGTTTGTAACACTAGTACATAATAATTGAGTTGAAATAAAAGATTACTTCTGGAAAAATTTGCATTTGATACATTCGAATCGTCAACAATTTTTAATCTTTGTTATAAAAATCATCAATCACCATTCCTATCAATGTTTCATAAATATTTGAGTAAGAAATGAACTATATAATTAAATGTTTGATAAATATTTGAGTACAACATAAACTATATAATTAATCTTTGGTCATTAAAAAATTAAGCTATGCATTTGTTACATAAAATCACAGCAATAAACAAAAGACTATCAAAAAATGAATGAATGAATTAATGACCAAATTATTTTCACTATCGGCAACAGCTTTCTTACTAACACTGACTGAATATATCGACTTCAGTGGGAGGACATGCTTAGGTCGTAAAAAATTTCGCTGAGTTCGTAATTGCAAAATTTCATCAAGTGATGTTGTGTACCAGAAATTTTGTGAGATTGTACTTGTTCCTGTTCTGATAAATTTGATTTTTTCTTCTCATGTTTTGGCACTCTTTACTTCAATTTATTTTTCAATTTCTGTCAATCAGTATTCCAATCTCATTGTTAATAATACTCCAAAAATTTCAATTTTAAATCACACAAAGTATGCTTTTTATGTTTCTAAATCTTAATATTGAACATCTTGAAATTCAACGAGTACATGCAACAACTCTCAAAACTTAGAAATAGAGCAAAATCAGAATTGTATGGGAACTTGGCATATTTGTAATAAAATCAACTTCGCAACAAGAATTATAACAAACTTGGTCCTAATTTGGTTTTGAGCTAAAACTAATTATGCATGCCAGATATTACTTAAACGGTAAATGCAACCCTCTGGCTTCTTTAAAGAACACTCCATCGTTTAGCAACAAGAAGCATTTCTTACTCTATCTTGATAATTATTCTAGAATAACAATAGTTTTTATTAAGTACACTCTCAATTTTTGAAGTTTAAAGTCCTCATAGAAATTCACAAATCCTTCATAACTACAAACATTCACTCATGTATAATAATTTATTACTAACCAAAAATATATCAAATGCTAATTATCTTTAACAAATTGGAACAAAATTTATCAACTATGTGAGAGAGCATGCAAGAATACAAAACAGGAATAACGAAACGAACCTGCAAATGGCTAGCAATGTGTTCTCGGGTTAAACCCGAAACATCCATAATTCTTTGTATTTGTTTCGGCTTTGCCTCTGAAAAATACATAATGCACATAAGTTCAGTTGGTAAAAGAATACAAACAAGTAAAAGAAAAGAAAAGAAATGGAAAAGAATCATACTATCAAGTCCTATTTGATTGACAACAGCTATGAATTGATTATGCAACTTTTGATTCCATGAAAACCGGAACTTCTTTACCGCCTGTGGATAATCATCATTATGATTATGCTTTTCATCGTCAGAATCAATATCTTGTTTTGGAACATTGACCTCGTTTTCTCTCCTTCGTTTTCTATTGAAGATGTTGTTCATATCAAAGATGCCGTTCTTTAATTCTTTTTTATGTTTATTTTCATTAATCATAACTCCTTTTACAACATACTTCCACATATTCTTGAATTCTTGTTCTTCCAAAGGTTTAATCCAATAATCGGAAACTCCTTTTGTGATAGCTTTCATGACAGAATTTGTAGAGTAATCAGAAGACATTACTGCAAATTGAACAAGATCACAAAAAAAAAGTAGTAAATACATATGAACAACAAAAGATGAGATACATAAATAGATATAAATAAAATAATAAAAGACTTACTAATGACAGGAATTTTGTGGAATAAGAGAACATGTTCAAGAAAGTCATAAGCACTCCATTCTTGCATATCAGTATCAACAATTATGACATCAAAGGAGCATTTTGATTGGGAAAGAAGACTCAATGCAAAAGAAGGTTTGCAACAAGTGGTAACTGAACGAACAACGTATAAAATGTCAAAGAAAGAAAAAGAAAATCAAGAATTGAAGCATTATTCAATAGATAGTTACCTTGGTATAGAAATCGATTACCCATTGTATGAAGGATAGGATGGTGAGTTGTGTTAACATCAAGGGCGAGAACCCGTAGACCAATTGGGAATCGTTTTGGAAGTCTTCTTATAAGCTCCATCTTCACTATTTTCTTGTGCTCAAAAACAAGAACGAACCACACGAGTCTTTCAAAAAGAGAAAGAGAACGAAACAATCGCAAGAACTTGGAATAAGAAAGAGAACAAATATCAATATTACATGAATTGTCCTTCTGATTATATATATTTATATTTAGTTTTGGGCTTTTTTATGAAATCAAGCAAGAGTATAAAAAAAGATTCGTGTTTTTGAAGACAATCTAAAACAAGATTTGATTCATATTTATAATTGAAGAAAATCTTTGACCAAGTTGAAAAAAATATATGATCAAGTTTGAAAAAGATATGATCAAGATCTTATCAATAAGAAGATATGAATTATTTACAAGAACATATAATCAAGATTTATTTACAAAAAGATTTGATGAAGATTTATCACAAGAAGATGTGAATTATTTACAAGAGAATTTGATCAAGATTTATATACAAGAAGATTTAAATTATTTACAAGAATATTTGATCAAGATTTATCACAAGAAGTTATGAATTATTTCCAAGAATATTTGACAAAAATTAATCTACAAGAAGATATGAATTATTTACAAGAATATTTGACGAAAATTAATATACAAGAAGATATGAATTATTTACAAGAAGATTTGATCAAGAATTATCACAAGAAGATATGATTTATTTACAAGAGAATTTGATCAAGATTTATATACAAGAAGATATGAATTATTTACAAGAAGATTTGATCAAGATATATCACAAGAAGATATAAATTATTTACAAGAAGATTTGATGAAGATTTATCTACAAGAAAATATGAATTATTTACAAGAAGATTTAATCAAGATTTATCTACAAGATATAATTTTTTTACAAAAAGATATGATCAAGAATTGTTTACAAGATATAGTTTTATAAGAAAATATATCAATAAAAAATAGAATTGAATTTTAATAAAAGTAAAAGTCTTAAGAAAAATAAATAAATAAATAAACCGATGCAACTATGTCCACACCACCGTTCTTGAGTAATTTTCACCAATCTTGATCCAAAAAAGTGTTACACCATTTGGATAAATAGTTTTCTTGTTGTTTTTACTTTAAAAGTATGAAGTATATATATATATATATAAAGTTGTCTAACAATTAGTCAAATTTTACAAAATTTAAATAGAGTGATTCTTTCATTGTTTGATCATTTAAGTTTTTAGTCCACCTTTTATCCATATCTAAAACTATTTACTTTCTTTATTTGCTATATTTAGCTCAACTAAATAACGATAAAAAAAAAAACTTAAACATAAATATTTTATAAAAATAATCACTACAACATTTTAAAAATATCCCTATTGCATATTCTAAATATTGTATTCAAAATCATATATCATGGAGCACATGCAAAAATAAGTGGGTATAAATTTATCACTTAAGGGAGACCAATATATCATTTCTTCCGTTTGGGTTCAAAATGGTCCACCAACAAAACTTGACAGTAAACATGCTGGATTTGGGGTGAGTTACTTTTCATAATGTTACTATGTTTTTATTTTAATATCATTCACTTATGCTCCACCTAATATGGATAAACCCACAATGGGTAATGGATGACTGCCTCAAGAAGGATTTAGAAACTCGGATTTCATGAGAAACTTTGATATTAATGATTCAAAATATAATGAAATTGAGGTAAAACTTGAGGATATAAAGAAATCTAGTGATGCTAATTCGAATTGTTATGACTTGCGGTACCATAGTTATGAATGCAAGTTTTTCTTTATGTGGTTCAGGTGGATCATAATGTGGTATATGATTGTATTCACAACTTTATTCAATAAAAGGCCTAATAATACTATTTAATAAAAGTTTACTTTATATAATAGTGTCAATTTTGAAATTGTTCACTCACTTTTTGCTCCAACGGTTAATTCATAATGAATCATACAAAATACTCTACATATTGTTAAAAATGAATTATTTTGATGAGTAATCAACCTGAGACTTCCAGTCCATATGTAAGCATATCTCTGAAGGGGAATATAACACCCCAAATTTTATAATACACTATTTTCTTAATTAAATATTATTTTAGATAAATAATTTGGTGTTAAAATTATTTTAGATATATGTTGATTAGTTTTATGATTAATTTTCCTTATATGTGTGTTTTCTATGATGTGTTAATATGTACATATTTGACTAAATGAGTGATATAAATAATAAATATTATAAGTTTATATTTTTTTTATATTTTTTCTAAAAATAATAGTATTTTATGGTACATATTTTAAAGAATAAGATTTTACGTGTACACGTGTGTTCGTAATTAATATAATATTTTCTTAGATGTTCGACTCGTGTTAAGTGTACACATAGTTATATTTCGATTATTTATAACTATTTCTATTTTTAGTTATTTATTTTGTGAATAGTTATATTGAGATAGTAATAATATTGTGTTTAATCTCCTTTATTTTTATATGCTTATTATGACATTGTTATTTTATATATATTTATTATGATTTAGGTACTAATATAAAGTGTTGATGTAATATGTATTTATTTTATAATTTTAAATATTCTCTTATGATGGTAGTATTTTAATACGAGTATTGGAAGAAAAAAGTATAATTATAGTGATTTATTTGAATATGAGAATTTTAATTATTAATGTAGTTTAAAAGATTAATTACTTTATTTTATAAAATATTAGTTTTGAAATATTAGTAATTAAATTGTGTTTAAAAGAAAGAAGTAAAATGTGCTTTATGGTTTAGCCCAACTAAAATCTAATTAATAATAATAAAATGATAACAATAATAATAATGAAAAAAAAAGAACAATAAAAAAAAAAGGAGAACAAAAGGACGTTCTCAGCTTCTTCTTCTTCGTAGCCTCCGCCCCGCCATTCTTATTTCTTCTTCATCTTCTCTCTTCAATAATGACCATTATAGTGGGTGTCGTACAAAACCGAGACCACATTTGTGATCGTTGTGATCTCCTCTTTCATTCCCAACTTGGATCGCAAATTGAAACGCCATATTCCTCTTTGTCAAAAATCACACCTCCACCTTTTGATCAAGATTCCGGCCACCACGACTATCACCAACGAAAACTGAGATCGTATTTGGACTTCACGAAACACCCTCTTCCATTATCTATGCTTGAAATCGTCAACCGTTATACTTCAAAAAATGGGTTTTCACCATCGTCGCGGCTGTGTTGTCGAATTCCGGCCAGCACGTTTGTTGTCCTGATAAATTGACAGCATATTTGGATTCCTCGCATCAAAACCTTCAAGAAGCACTACTCATTTGCGTGTTTTGGTGAAGTTGACGTCGGACCCTATCGGCGCTCCAACACGTCGGTGAGACCTTTTCTAATAACTTATTTCATGATATTTTGAATATGTTTCTTCTCCTAATATTTTTATTAATTATATAACACTGATTTTTATTCCTGCGTAAATTATCAGCCATATTTCATTGACTCTACCAATTCGTCGATGCTTTTGGACTTGCTCGTTGCACGTTATCGACATCTCATGGTTGCTGAAAATTATTCTGGTCCTTGTATCTTATGAAAGCGTCAGATTGAGGTAAGGGGTGAGAGTGCGTTTGAATTCATGAGTATAATATATTGTGAGATGAACGGGAAAACCGTATTTTCCAACGATTCATCCGGGGCTCGCTACGTACGGTAGTAGCCCTTTGAGGGATAAATTAATTAATGTGCAAATATGGAAATTGTGGGATTAAAATATAGAATGAAAATATTTGTAAGGTGTTTATTGATTTAATTTCTTTAAATGTGTGGTATTTGATGTTATTATGATATTGAGTGTCGAATTAATTTTATGTATATGTTTGATTAGATGAGTTTACGTGATCTGATAATAAAATATGGATGTGTTGTGATGAGTTATGTAATGATGATGATGTGTGATTTATAATAGTGATGTTATGAATTTGTGATAAAAATATTGAAGTAACCCATAATGAAATAATTGTGATTCCAATTCGTGTTTGAGACGACGGTCTTAATGGAGTATCATAGGCCAACGAGGGGAGAAAATAAATATTGAGAAATTGTGAAGTGGAGATAATTTTGTCATCATATAGGTAGGGCCTGACAAGCCTAGTGATTCCGGGGAAATACAACTGAATTGAGCCTGATCGTGGCAGTCTATTGTTGAAACTTAAGGCAAGATTGTTAGACATTGGAGGTATTTGGGTGGGGAATTCCTAGGTGACTTGGAGGTAGCACTCCAAATGTCGGGAGCTACCACGCAACACACGTTTACCTCGATTGTCGCGTATATGTGTCTCAGGTTGAGTTGAGGGGATCTATGAGGACATGGCCAAATCGAATTGTCCGTCCACTTGCGTGGTGCCATGGTATCAGGCCTCCTAACCAAGTACTTCAGAGTTAGAATGGTACCAAAGAAAGAGGAGGAGTCTAGAGTATAAGAGCATGCATACCATTACTTGATTTGTGTGTTTACTTACTTGATGATGTGCATTGTATCAATGTTTTACCTTGATTATTCTTGTTAATTGTGATTTGATGTGATACGGTGTTTAATATATTTTACGTGTTCTTCTCAATTATTTTATATTATTACATGTTTTCAAAGCTCACCCCTCGTTGCTTGTGTTTGGCGCTTACGAGAGCGCGCAGTCATTTCAGGTTATCGGTTGGTGATCCACGCTCCGATAGGTGATACTGGGTGGGAGTAATTTGTCGTATTTTGTTGAGTTATGAACTAATTTCGATTTTTGTAAATTCGATTGATCAATTGTGTTATTTTTAGCTTTTATTCGGATGTAGAAATTAATTGTCTCTAAGTTTAGAACGTTTTTTTTTGTCAAAAACTTTTATTTAATAAACCTCAACTATGTTCGATATTAAAGGATTTTTAATTGAAAACTTAAATGCAAGCATTTTGTGTAAGTGTGAGTGTGACGTCTTGAACCTTATAGTTTCAAATAGAATTTGTATACTCTATTTTTAACTACTGCGTATCTCTTTCAAAACTAACGTATTTTACTTTCGAGGTCATTTTGGGGTTTATGGTGTCACAAGAAATATCAATGAGTCTGCAATCATTCACGACTTACTGAAAGCCAATTAGTAACCATGCATGGAGGATGAACATGATGACCTCTCTTATCTTCATATGAAAGTAAATCAATGAAATCGCCTGATATGCATCTTGGCATTGTAGATTGAGAGGATGAATTGCACAAAATGTTCCAAGACTCATGTCGTTGGCCACAATTCGGTATCTCATAGAACCATGGTTTTCAAGGCTCAGTTTGCTCGCTATCTTTTACATTATCATTGATAAAGTTTCTTGAATAATTTTGAATTTCACAAAAATGATCAGTCTTCCAAATAAGAGCTAGACCCCCACTTCTTCCTTCTCGATCAACAGAAAAACAAGTACACCATAATTCGTTTTATTTCTTCAACTTTATTAGAATGACAAAGAGCTTAACAAAAAAAAAATATCATTCAAATTATGACTCTACCCAAGGTCCTTTAACGAAGGAACCACACTCGTGTGGTCCAACCTCTGACAATTTCATTTCAAAATAATCATTTGTTCTAGTGAGCCTGGTAGCCAAGACTCGCCTCTAAAAATGACAAACATACATATTTCCCACCATTTGATGCATGATGCCCAAACTTGAATTTTCTTCTACCATTCTTTTACGTTTTCTTTCAACAGTAGACTCATCCATGTCATCATACTCATTATTGTTGGGAGAGAGTAAAGTAGTGGTCCCACCAGAAATACTTCCAAGCCCATAATTTTTGGCACTGTTTTGGAAACGACAATTAGTCGAATTTGGATCCTCTACTATAGTATTGGACTGTAGTAGTGAGTTAGGAGAGAGAGAAGCGATGTAAGAGAAATAATTTGATGATGAGAGAGGGGAAAATGGTGAGAGAGAGAGATAGAGAGAGAGAGAGAGAGAAAATGCAAAGGGGGTGAGTATTGCAGACATCTAGATCCCAATTAGTCAAAGCATGAGAAAAGATTGTGGACAAAATTAATTAATAGTTATTTTTTATTTTATTTTAGAAGAGATTGTAAATTAATTCACACAGTTGTGAAGTTTTGAGTTCAAACTCGAGATAAGATGTTCAATCTATCAATATCAACGTTTGTCAATTCAACTAGAGGTTAAGAACATTAATAGATGTCTTTATATAATAATGATGATATACTAGTTTACTAAAAGTTTTTTATTTAGTGAATTGTTAATTAATTGTAGGTACCTATGTATATTGGTGCACAAATTTTGGCATCAATATGTGCTGCATTTTCTCTGAATGTGATTTTTCATCCATTGATGAAAGGTGGAGTGACGGTTCTTTCAGTAGCAATTGGTTAAGCTTTTGCATTAGAATTCATTATATGCTTTAATCTCATGTTTGTTGTCACTGCAGTTGCCACCGACACAAGAGTTGTAAGTAATATTATATTATTATTTTTTTTTAAAACCAAAATTAGTATACAAAAGCAACATTATATATATATATATATATATATACACAAACAAATAAAAAAGGCTACAAAATATAGGTAAACATTGAGTTTTATGATTTGCAATTATCATGTTTTTTTACCAATTATTACCTTTTTTTTCAACAAAAAATAACCACTAGTGTCTCTACTCTCTATACCTATACTAGTTAATTAAAGACAAGTAGATTTGGAATCTTTGCTTGTTGCATCAAATAATAACTTGAGTAGAAGAAATACATATTATATCTCTCATATATAAATAAAAAAAAATTCAAAATTGAAGAGTTAAAATACACGATTTGTTTAAAATTCTACTTTGTTTTAATGAATTTACAATATTTTGTGATTTTATTAACCTTATGTATCTTCGTAAAACAAGTGTTGATATATTACAATTTGTCGCAATTATTATTATTATTATTTTGGAAAAAAATATTATTATTATTATTTATAGAAAATCAGATAAATAAATAACATTTTAATTACATAAATTACTTTTTTTTTTTCGATTTTCAAGATTAGGTCAACTATATATTAGCAGGTGATCTACTAGTGTTATCGGATGAACCTCTTTATGATTTCCTTTTTTACATTTTTTTTTATTTTATGAAATTAATTAATCTGGAGTGTGAACATGATACAGGTGGGAGAACTTTCGGGAATCGCGGTGAGAGCCACCGTCATGCTCAACATACTCATAGATGGGTATGTTCAACGTTATTATTTTTAGTTTAATTACAATTTTATTTTTTCTACTTTTACGGAATTGCCCTCACTATTTTAAAAATTAATAATTTCTTTTTATTTAAATTTTTAAACTAAAAAAATGATAATTTGATATATTTTAAATGACGTAACTTACGATTTGGTATAGTATTATATAGATGTATTAATTATTGATGTCATTAATAAATTATAAAAAAGAAAAAATTTTGATGTTAAAAATTAAGTTTTTAAAAGGTTTTATTGGGATTGTTAATCATTCTATATTATTATATCATATGTCACTAACCGCATCGCCATTTTTTAGTTTAAAAATCAGATTGAGAAATCAAAAATGTCATATTTTAAAATAAGATAACCGATTTCGTAAATTGATAAAAATAGAAGAACTAAAACTACAATTAAGTTATTATTATTTTTAAATAAGTAAAGAGTCCGTATAATAATTTTATATAGACATCCAATTTATATTATCAATTTTAAAATAATTGTATAGATAATAAAGATGACGTGATGTGACAAAGTAAATAATTCTTATTAGTTGTCATGTAAAATCATTTTATATTGAAAATGCATGCTATATCATCCTATAAATATAGTCTATCACTATTATTTTTTGATGAAATATTCTCAATCATTATTATTATATGATAAAACTTTTTTAACTTTAATTATAATTAAATTATTTATTTAGCATATCAAAATTATACTCTTACACGTCCAAGTATGGTGTAACCAAAATCATTAGTGTAATACATGTACATATTCTTCCCCCTACTTTAATAAAGATTAAATACAGTTTTAGTCTTTTCATTTTAATAAATCAACAATTTTAATAACTTATTTTACTTTTACAATTTTAGTTTATAATGATGTGAAAAATTATCGTAATGTGGAATTTAAATTTAATTTTAAGTAAATAAATATCTTTAAAATTATTTTTTACTCTTTTTTGCTTTAAAAATTTAAAAAGAAAAATCTATAACGAATCCAGTTAATAAAAAACTCTACTTTGTAAAAAACTAATTAATTAAAATTTAAGAGAACTAATTACATATTATTTAGAAATCCAATTACATATTATTTAAAAATTAAGAGAACTAATTATAAATTATTAACTAAAAGTTTAGGAACTCAATTAAATTATTTGGGCCTTATTTCTAAGCATGACCTTATTGATTGAACAACAGAGGATTCTATCATGCACCTCCACACTTAAACTTGTCAAATCAATGTGAAAATATAATTTTGCCCTTTTAAACTTCTCATTTTTTAAGAATTTTCGAAACTTTCGAACAATTCAAAATTTTTGACATAGGAAAATTTCGAAACTTTCCAGATTTAAAAACTTTCGAAACTTTCTATATTTGAAAACTTTCTAGATTTGGAAACTTTCGAAACTTATAATCCATTTATTCCTAGTGGAATGCTTTAGTAGCCACATTAGTATGTTAGCTTATAATTTTTTTTTTTCGAATTCTTGTTGATTTTGTACTATTCTTGGGAAAGTGATTTTCGCTCATGATTTTTTTATCGATACGTTGGCAGATTATCTATTGAATGTGATTTTAATGATTTTTTTATCGATACGTTGGTAGATTATCTATTGAATGTGATTTTAAGTGTTGGATTGAAAGAACCTGTTCTGATCCCCATTAAACGAAAGTATGGTTCTTCGGGTGTATCAATACTGAATTATTACAATAAAAGCCTTTGAATCTTTAGGCTATTGTGGAATTTCATATGCATGAAATGCTAAAATCCATGTACTGCTACTGAATTATTACAATAAAAGCCTTTGAATCTTTAGGCCATTGTGGAATTTCATATGCATGAAATGCTAAAATCCATGTACTGCTTTTCCAACAATTCCTTTTTTTTATCTTTAAATTCGATTTGATCTTCAATTGTGGTAGTCTTGTTTTTCTTATTCCTGTTCCACATATATATAATTTCACAAGCACAAGCAACACTAGGGGCACTTGTTTTCCAGCGTTCTAACATTCGGTGGTATCAATTCAAAGCTCAGCAACGTCTAGCATTCGCCTCCCGACGGTATGTCTCTTATTATCATGGATTTTGGCATTTTAATCATTTTGCTTTTGGTCATTCACATATTGTACTATGAGCGGTTACAGCGGCACGATACGCTATTCAGGACTGGCCCAAGGGGAGGCGCCTAAAGCAAATGCTTTAGGCCTAGCAAAAAAAAATAATTTTTTTACTTAAATTTTTATAGGGTATAGAGGCCCAATAATATATTATCAAAACTCTTTAACCACATGTAGAAACAAAAAAAGGCCTTCAAAAAATAAGTATAATTTATTTATTAACTTTGAAAATGCCCCGTCTGATAATTTTACTTTAGGCCTCATAATGGGTTGGACCGGCCCTGACGCTATTTAGTACAAAAAGATCAAAATTTAATATAATAATTATAATAGTAATAAAAAATATTATTTTAGATTTATTTAAAGAGCCGACCTCATAGATTTAAAAGGTTTTTTATATGATATGTAGCCTGACCTTTTTTTAACAAAATACATTTTTTTTAGAAGTCTTGGTCTTGTTTGTTTAAAAAAAAAAGTCAGGTCTAACTTGAGTCTATCGTCTTTTCTAATAAGGATGACTAACAAGACACTTTTTTCAAAACATAATTTTTTGTTGTAAAAATACAAAGTTTAGGTGACTTAAGTTTTAGGAGTTAACCTGGACCAAATAAAATCCCACATATAAAAAAAATACTTAAACAAATAATTATATATTAAGAAGTTTTAACAACACACTCTCTAACGAAATTTTCATATCAACAACAAAATTGGAACTTAGATCATTGTGAGATACATATGAGCTAAATTCTTATTGGCTAATATACACTTCTTTATCCTTAAAATACATAATGTTTTTTGTTAATTGAAACTCAAATTGAATTATTTAAAAATGTGAGTTCCATACGATAGAAGATGTGAGTTTCAATATGAGATAAATGTGTTATTGTTATTATATTTTTCCTTTTTTAATTTAAAAGAAAAATCCTAACATATAGGAGCATGACTACTAATGAACCATAGACACGTGTTTATATGTCTCCCTATTGTCATATTCATATTTATAAAAACAATTCCTTGGAGCACATGGTGATGTGGTTTGCATAGGAGTGTAGTAGTTGAAATAAGTGACCAATATTTTGAGTTATCCTTGGATGTTCTCATGTTGGTACAATATAGGTTGGTTATGCACAAATTCTTTGAATCTTTTCCTACCTATTACTTTTACAGCATTAATTGTTTCATACATATTAAACAAGTAATGATATCATAAAAGTGATTTTGATCCAAATTTGGCCAAGCAAACACAAAAAGTACAAAAGCAAAATACTTCAAAAGCATATTAATGCCTAACTTATTATACACTTTTTTTTGCCATGACTCATTATGTTTATGCCAGACTATGTTTTTATTTTAATATCATTCACTTATGCTCCACCTAATATGGATAATCCCCCAATGGGCAATGGGTGACTGCCTCAAGAAGGATTTAGAAACTCAGGCTTCATGGGAAACTTTGATATTAATGATTCAAAATATAATGAAATTGAGGTAAAACCTGAGGATATAAAGAAATATAGTGATGCTAATTCGATTGCGTACCATGGTTATGAAGACAAGTTTTTCTTTATGGTGGGTCAGGTGGATCATAATGTGGTATATGATTGTATTCAGAACTTTATTCAATAAAAGGCCTAATAATAGTATTTAATAATAGTTTACTTCATATAATAGTGTTAACTTTGAAATTGTTCACTCACTTTTTGCTCCAATGGTTATTTCATAATGAATCATACAAAATACTCTACATATTGTTAAAAATGAATTATTTTGATGAGTAATCAACCTGCCAATTACATTCACTTTATTTTATCAGATTTGGAAAAGTATGCATCCAATGTGATGTAGCCATTACTCCATCAAGTCTTTCTTCAAATACTTGATCTATCCTGAGACTTCCAGTCCACATGTAAGCATGTCTCTGAAGGGGAATACCAATGAGTCTGCAATCATTCACGACTTACTGAAAACCAATTAGTAACCATGGAGGATGAACATGATGACCTCTCTTATCTTCATTCGATTCGAAGAGCTTAACAAAGAAAAATATCATTCAAATTATGACTCTGCACAAGGTCCTTTAACGAAGGAACCACACTCGTGTGGTCCAATCTCTGATAGTTTCATTTCAAAATAAGCATTTGTTCTAGTGGGCCTGGTAGACAAGACTCGCCTCTAAAAATGACAAACATACATATTTTCCACCATTTGATGCATGGTGCCCAAACTTGAATTTTCTCCTACCATTCTTTTACGTTTTCTTTCAACAGTAGACTCATCCATGTCATCATACTCATTATTGTTGGGAGAGAGTAAAGTAGTGGTCCCACCATAAATACTTCCAAGCCCATAATTTTTGGCACCGTTTTGGAAAAGACAATTAGTCGAATTTGGATTCTCTACTATAGTGTTGGACTGTAGTAGTGAGTTTTGTGAGTAAGGAGAGAGAGAAGCGATGTAAGAGAAATAATTTGATGATGGGAGAGAGGAAAATGGTGAGAGAGATAGAGAGAGAAAATGCAAAGGGGGTGAGTATTGCAGAGATCTAAATCCCAATTAGTCAAAGCATGGGAAATGGATTCCCTGAAGTCAAATTGTGACCGCAGGGTGATCTTGGCAAAACATTTATTACCTATAATTTATAATATTTTGTATTTATTAGTAGAGCTTTAAATGCGAACCGTTGGATTTTGATCGAAGGGTTTTAAATCTATTGACTGTTGGATTTACATTATCAAGGTATTAACTCAATCTCCATTATTGGTGGCATGAATGAGTTGTGTCTGACGCATAATATTAGACTTGGTTATTGAAGTAGCAATACCAATCATAAGGAAAGGGTTTAAATTGTGATTTCTTTTAAAATCTTAATTCATGTACTTAATTTAAATTAACTCAAGATCAATTTTAATTAAAACATAATGTTCAGAACGTTATGGATATGTTAAAAGTAAATATAGCATATTAGTTCTAAGTGATATGTGATCAATGAGTGAAAAATAAACATAAACAATGATAAGAATATCCTAGTTCACCCAAGGTAAGCTACGTCTAATCCTCACAATCTGTGAGATTTTCCACTAATGTGCTTAGCACCAGAACGTTATGCTTTCGCGCTATCTTTCTTGATCACCTTTGACCAATTACAACTTTCACCTTTCAACCTTGAAAGGTAATTTAGAGTCACCTTAGAAAGGATTTTTACAAGTACCTTTCAATAACTAAAAGATTATTTTCAGCACACTCAAACTAACATAAAAGATTGTTTTCTGGAACACAACATAAAGTTTGACTTTTTTCTAAAAATAGGTAAAATTGAATTTTTATTAAAATATGATGTAAAAATATAAATATGGGGTATAAGATACCATTTTTTGTTTCCCGTGCTTGCAGAAAAAATAGAGAGATATAGAAATTAATGTATAAAGAGTTTAATTATTCAACCTTATATTTGAACTCTATTAAAAAAACTATATTAGAACAATAATATAGTTGTTTTATACTTAATGAAAGAGAATCACAACATACTCTTTTCCAATGATTATCTACATTATTATTTCATCAAATGAATAGCACTCAATTTACATAAGTAATTTTAATAAATCTTGTATATTTTATGAATATGCAATGCAATGTAAAATCTTTTTTAATGTATTACATATAAATCAATCATGTGTAAGACTTTATCTATAGTTTTAATAAAAATAAATTGAATCTATTTATTAAGATATTTTTACACTATTAATAAATATTAATTAAAAATTTATTTAAATATATAGAGTAAATATAAAAATATAAAATTAATTTTATGATAACGAGTTCATTACCCGTGCTTTAGAGGATTACCGTAAAGTTATATTATTTCATATTGATTATTGAATGAATGGATAAAGGAATCTCAACTAAAGTAAGAACAAAACTAAAAAGTCGAAACATAAACCTTAGTCGATCCATTACTATAAGGGCAAGTCAATATTTTAATAGAAAAATGTGTGTTAGATCGATTTATGTGTCAATTTCACAGTTTCACTAATCATTGAACCTAATTTATATATTGGAAGGATGAAAAATTTATAATTAAAAAGTCCAAAAAAAAAATAAAAGTAAAAAACCTTTGAATTTTGTGGATTAAGTGGACCTATTTTTTCAATTTTTTTAAAATAAAATTTTGAAATTTTATTGACAATTTTCAATTAATTTCCAAAAAATAAAATTTTGATATTTTTCTCAAAAACTTTCAAATAAAAATTATTTCAAAATTTTTAAAATTTAAAAATTCAATTTTTTAAGAGAGAAATAAATTTGAAACTTTTTCAAAAATTTGATTTTTTTTTTAAATACTTCCAAGAAACAAAAGTCGAAACTTTTTCACTGTAAGTTGGCACACTCTAATCATGCTGAGGCAACTTATCTTTAAATTCCCTTGCATGATGTTTTCCTTATTGGTCTATTATATACGTTGTACCTCTCTTTCTATGTCATCGAATTGTGTAATATTATTCCATTGCTACATGTAATACTAATAACAATGTTAAACATTAAAAATAAATATAGCTATCAAGGACAACTTGAAAGCGATTTTTACATAAATTGAATTTCCATTAGCATCTTGACATAATACTTATGAAAATTACTACATGCATTTATTATTATTTTTTAAAACTTTATTTTATTTATACTACTAATTTATCTTATAATTTAAAAAAATAACACTAAATACACATCGAATAATTTAATAATAGCTATACACAATATATATATATATATATATATATATATATATTACTTTTCTTAATATATGTAAAACATCGAATATTTTTTAACTCTGAATAATTTGTGCCAAGTAGTCTTCAAAACTATTATTAAATATAAGTTAGCCTAATTAGTTTATCTCTACTAATAATATAATTCAGTTTACGTTATTTTGTAAGGTCTGTTAGTTTTGGTTCCATTGTATATATATAAAACTTGTGTCATCTTTCCAAGTGATTTTTCAATTCAAATAATTCTTCTTCTCTTAATTCAATATGGTATTAGGCCTTTTCTGGTCTTGAATACCTCTTTGTTTTTCCCTTTTTCCTTGTTTTTTTCTTCTTCAATGGCTGAAAACCTTTTCTCTGATTTTTCCTCAAATCCTTCAAATCCCTACTATCTTCATCCCAATGAGAATCCATCTTTGGTTCTCGTTACCCCATTATTGGATAGCAAGAATTACAATTCATGGGCACGTGCAATGAAGGTCGCATTAATCTCCAAGAACAAATTAAAATTTGTCGACGGAACCCTTCTTCAACCGACATCTACGAATGTTCTTCACGATCCATGGGTTCGCTGCAACAATATGGTGCTCTCTTGGTTGCAACGCTCGATTTCTGATACTATCGCTCAATCAATTCTTTGGATCGACAACGCACACACCGTTTGGAAAGATCTGGAAAATCGATTCTCTCAAGGTGACATTTTCAAAATTTCTGATATCCAAGATGATCTCACAAGACTTCAGCAAGGTAATCTTGATATTACAAACTATTTCACCAAATTAACCTCTTTATGGGAACAAATCGATTCGTTTCAACCCACTCGCGACTGCATCTGTGCAATTCAATGCACTTGTGGGGCTGCTGCTGACCTTAGAAAATATAAGAATCAAGATCGGGTCATAAAATTTCTCAAAGGATTGAACGAACAATTTTCCAATGTTCGTTCCCAAATCATGCTTCTTGAGCCCCTCCCTTCATTGGATAAAACATTTTCTTTAGTTCTTGGTCAAGAATGACAACTCAATGTTCAATCATCCTCTGATTCTTCCCTTGAAAATCAAGCTATGGCCATGCAAGTTCAAAATAATCCCTATAATGGAGGAGGAAGGGGTAGCAACAATTCTAATAATCGAGGTAAAGAACGCAATAATAATGGGTTTGGTCGTGGTCAATCTCAGAATTCTAATCGGATTTTTACTCATTGTGGTAGAACAAACCACACAGTGGAAATATGTTTTTTAAAACATGGTTATCCACCTGGATTTCAACAATGACATTCTCGAGCAGCCCTTAATAATGCAATTGCTTCAGATTCTCAAGATTCCTCCCCTGCTAATCAAGAGAGCACCAACGCATCTCTTACCATTATTTAGGACCAATATAATCAAATTCTTCAACTTCTCCAAAATACTCTTGTTGTTTCTTCATCTTCAACACCAATTCACCCTTCAACTAATACTGTTGATGTTCAAAATGATTCTCTCAATTCAGTTTACTCTCCATTAGGTAAGCAAGTTGTCTATTGGGTAATGGATACAGGTGCTACTCATCACATAACTCATAATTTTGTTCATTTTTCTACTTATGCTATTGTTCAACCCATTACTATGAAATTACCTAACGGTCAAACCACTACTACTAATATCTCTGATTCTATACAGATCTCTGAACATATTACTCTGCATGATGTGTACTATCTTCCAGATTTTCATGTCAATTTGATCTCTGTAACAAAATTGATTGACTCATCTAAATGTTACCTCACATTTACTACTGATAAATGCTTCATTTTGCAGAATTACCCCAAGAAAGTGATTGGTACAGCTGATAGACATGGAGATCTCTATGTCTTCCAAGCTCAGGCCAACATATCTCTCCCTATATCTAGTAATTCTTGTAATAATACTCTTTCTGTTTTCAGATTCTGCAATTTTATGACACTATAGATTAGGTCACATTTCTGATTCTACACATAAATGTATTGCTTCACATTTTCCTTTCATCTCTTACAAGTTTAATAAAAATTTGCCTTGTGATACATGTCAATTTGCTAAACAAAGAAAGTTACCTTATCCTATTAGAACTAGTCAATCCTATATGATTTTTGATATTTTGCACGCTGACATTTGGGGTCCTTATTCTATTTCCTCTATTTCTGGTCATAAATACTTTCTTACTCTTGTGGATGACTATAGTATATTTACTTGGATAATTTTGATGAAATTTAAAAGTGAAACTAGACATCACCTCATCAACTTTATTTCTTACATTGAAACACAATTTTCAACTAAATTAAAGTGTTTACGCACTGATAATGGGCCTGAATTTTCAATGCATGAGTTTTTCAAATTTAAAGGGATCCTACACCAAAGGTCTTGTGTTGAGTGTCCTCAACAAAATGGAGTAGTTGAAAGGAAACATCAACACATCCTCAATGAGGTAAGATCTCTTTCTTTTCAAGCTCACTTGCCTAAGAATTTCTGGCATTTTTCTATACAACATGCTATTCATTTAATAAACAGGTTACCTTCTCCTCTCATTGATAATAAAACTCCATTTACTTTACTTCACAACACACCTCCTACTCTACTGCACCTTAAATGTTTTGGTTGTTGAGCTTATGCTTCTACTTTAAATGCTCATAGAACAAAATTTGAGCCACGTGCTAGAAAAACTGTTTTTTTGGGTTATAAGGGTGGTACTAAATGATATTTCTTATATGATTTGCATATTAATGAATTTTTTATTTCTAGAAATGCTATCTTTTTTGAACAGGTTTATCCTTTCTCTGTTGTTACAAATGATACTCCTACGCCTATTATCCCTCAACTACATTCTAACCCTACAGACCTTGAACCCCTTGATTCTTTTCATAATCACACCAATTCAACCCCTCATCATGATGTTAACACTAATATTGACCACCCTGCTCAAACCATTGATCATGGACAACCTGTTCAGATAAGTATCATACCTCATCCCCTTAGACATTCAACTAGAATTACAACCAGACCAAGCTATCTAAATGATTATCATTGTGAACTTCTTAGGAAACCTACCCACACACCAACTCAATCTTCTAACTGTCTATTTCCTTTATGTTTTGTTTTATCTTATGGTAATTGCAACACCTCTTATAAAAACTTTTGTTTAGCTGTTTCTTCTATAATTGAACCTAGGACTTATACTCAAGCATGTAAACAAGATTGCTGGAAAATTGCTATGAATAATGAATTGCACGCCCTTGATTCTACTCATACTTGGTCTATTGTTGATCTACCAAATGGTAAGACTCCTATTGGTTGTAAATGGGTCTACAAAGTTAAACATCGCGCTGATGGCTCGGTAGAGAGATATAAGGCCAAATTAGTGGCCAAGGGATACACCCAACTTGAAGGTGTGGATTTCTTTGACACATTTTCACCTGTAGCCAAATTAACAACTATAAGAACTATTCTTGCATTTGCTTCTATTAAAAATTGGTTTTTAGAACAACTTGATGTAAACAATGCTTTTTTACATGGTGACTTGCATGAGGAAATTTATATGACTATACCTCCGGGTTATAAAATTCCTCATGACAGTAATGGAACTACCAAGGTCTGCAAGCTTCATGAATCAATTATGGTCTTAAACAAGCTAGCAGACAATGGTACTCCAAACTATCTAACTCCTTTGCCTCTCTTGGTTATACTCACTCCACTGCTGATTTTTCTTTATTTACGAAACAATTTAATGATCATTAATTCACTGCATTGATTATATATGTTGATGACATAGTGCTCACAGGTAATGACTACACTGAAATTCAGCAAGTAAAATCATTTTTAAATGAAAAATTCAAAATAAAGGATCTAGGTTGTCTTAGATATTTCCTTGGCATTGAGGTTGCTAGATCACCAAATGGTATTGTTCTTAACCAACGTAAATATACACTAGAATTATTAGATGAAATTGGCCATCTAGCCACCAAACCATCTAATACTCCTTATGATTCTTCTCTGAAATTACATTATACTGATTCTCCTTTCTATGAAGATATTACTCAATATAGGAGACTCATTGGGAGACTTATTTATCTTACTACAACTCGGCCTGGCATAGCATTTTCTGTTCAGCAGCTGAGTCAACATGTCTCTCAACCTCGACTTGTCCATTATCAGGCTGCAACTCACATCCTACAGTATTTAAAATCTTGTCCTGTAGAGGGCTTATTTTATTCTTCTTCCGTTGATTTATGTCTTTCTGGTTTTGCAGACTCTGATTGGGCTACATGTCCAAGCACTAGGAAATCTGTCACAGGCTATGCTGTCTTCTTAGGCTCATCTTTAATCTCTTGAAAATCAAAGAAACAGTCCACTGTTTCGAGGTCCAATTCTGAGGCTGAATATCGCGCCTTAGCCAGCCTAACCTGTGAAATACAATGGTTGCACTACCTCTTCAAAGACCTTCACATTACTTTCAGCAAACCAACCTCTGTCTACTATGACAACTAGTCAGCAATTTACTTGGCTCACAACCCAATATTTCATGAACGAACCAAACATATAAAAATTGATTGTCATAGTGTTCGTGAGAAAATTGGTCTTGGCCTCATAAAGTTGTTCCCTATATCGTCTGCTGCTCAAATAACAGACTTGCTAACAAAGCCTCTGCTGAAACCAGCTTTCATGCAACTACTGTCCAAGTTTGGTCTATTTGATGTGCATCGTCCAGCTTGTGGGGGAGTATTAAATATAAGTTAGCCTTAGTTTATCTTTACTAATAATAGAATTCAATTTATGTTATTTTGTAAAGTCTGTTAATTTTAATTCCATTGTATATATATAAAACCTGGTCATATTTCCAAGTGATTTTTCAATTCAAATAATTCTTCTTCTCTTAATTCAATAACTATACTCTGATTATTTGTTTTTATAAAGTTAAATCCAAGATGTTACATAAGGAGAACCAAACTTCTTATTCTTTACTTAGTTGCTTTTATATATATATATATATATGAATGTAATTAATATGATATGGTTGATATTATTCAAATAGATGATAGCAAAATGATATTTCACGTTCGACTTCCATAATAACATATTTTAGGATCAACAAATAACTTCAATGGTATATCGAAGTACCTAGCTAGGAAATTAGTCTCACAACAGACTCAAATCACATTAGATTGACCGCTTCAAAGTTGGCACTATAGTATGAATTAAACTTTTATTAAATAAAATGCTTCTAGGCTTTTTAGTGAATAAAGTTGTCAATACAATCATATATCAGACATTGTAATCCAACCAGTTCACCGTAAAAAAAAGTTTGTCGATACCACCTCTAGAAATTCACAAATTTTCATGCAAACAGTTTTTTTTGCAAGAAATTAATATGAATATGCTATAAATTTACTTAAACTATTTTTATTTTCCATGAACTTAAATTTGAAAATAAATTTGTAGAAATTGTTGTTTCATACAAATTTAAGTTTGTTAAAAAAATGTAGAAAAGTTTGCGGGTGATCTTGGTACATATTTGAAAATGCATGAAATTATGCAGAAAATATTTTGGTACAAAAACTTTTTTTTGTTTTTACTATTTTTTTTTCATAAACTTTTTTTTAACATAATAATTGATCTTAAACAGTTATAAACTTCAATTTAAGACGAATTATTCAAAAGAATTTAATTCAAATCTTAACTATAATAATTCTTAACTAGATTTTTAATTATCTCTTCATCCGAATAAAAAATTATTTTTAAGTACACTTAGATCACTTAGTTACTCTATACACTTGTTAATAACCAGGTATCGAATCGCTATATTTCTTCGCTTGTGCTCGATAACACTAGAATGCGACAACGCCGTTTCTTCAAGGAAGATGTGCCCTTAAATTCATCGCTAATTGAATCTTGTTTTTTTTGCACCAACTTTTCCATTCTTTTGAGTTTTGATTTTATTGTTCGAGTATTTTACGCAACCGAACAAATATTATAATTTTTTGAGAAAAAAGTACTATATTATCGGTGTAAAATTTATATTGACAGTATATAGTTGTCATTTATTATTTTATCTCATAATTATAACTTCAATCTATTAAAACTATCAAATCAATGGCTTATGTTATCTGTTAGTGCGCTACTCATACTCTCTTATGTTTTATAAAAAAGAATCACACTTTTAAAATATTATAATCAATCATGTGTGAGATTCTAAAAATAGTTATATAAAAATTAAAAGATTTTGATATTCGAATAATTGATTAATGATATAAATTTTGTTTATACCCTTAATAAGCATATACATATACATATACATATAAATTAAATCTTTAATCAAAATAACTTTTAAAGTTCGAAAGCTATTTTAAAAATCTTGTATTTCGCATATATCAAACTAATTGGCATCCTTTGGAAAATATCCAATTAATTAAAAAAAATTGAAAACTTCCTCCGAGTTCTTTGCAATGGAATGTTAGTCCATTCCACTCCCCTCACATTCCATCCATTTTTTTTTTTAAAATTCAAACAATGGAATGATAGTTCATTTTATTCCACTCCACTCCACCCCATTTCATTTCATTCTTTCTTATACCATTAATCCAAACACACCATAAGGATTTGAGGTTGGGGTCAATTAAAACTAGACAACATTACCCAAATGAAGTGTAATTAATTAGAATTAGCTATTTTTTCATTAAAAAATATATAAAATAGAATCCGCCATGTCTTAACCATGACATTAAAAACATGATACTTCATATAAACTCATTTAATACACTTCATAATTTATTTATTTTTAATACTTTTACTAATATGCGTAGGATTGTCAAATAAAACTTATAATAATGGAAAGATATAGTATATTTCAAACAAGTATTAGGAAAATGAATCTAGTCAAATTAGCCACAAATTTATAGTCCCTTTTACAAGTGAAGATAAGTGTAAATGTTGTTAGCCAAAGCTCTGGGCCACTCCATAACTGCCAAATTTATTAAGTAATACTAGATGATATACTCCCGTCTTATTGGGATCATACTTGGTTGTTGCTGTTATCAATAGACACCACACTAACACAAAGAAGCGACAATATCTAAAACAAGGGAAATAAGATAATCTCATATTTCATGTTAGATTTCAATTTCTCATTTAAAGAAAAGTTGGATTTCAAAGTGCATGAAAAAATTGTTCAAATTTGATAATACTCAGACATTTTAATTCATTATAGTGAACCAAGTATGATTTTGAACTTCTCCTAATGGATAATGTGGAAGTTTTAACTTAGATTTACAATAGACTCGCATTAATGTCTCAAATTATTCGAAATTAGTAACTATGCAATAAAATGTACAAATCTATGCAATTAATCATATTTCAACTATGGTCTTGTGTTATAATATTATTCCCTAAAATATGTGAATTTGAAATAAAATGTTACTTTTGGGACAACTTGCATTTGTCAAATTTGAATAGTCCATAATTTTTTATTTTGTTATAAATAAAAAGAATGATATAGGAAAAACCATGAATCACCATGCATGGCCTTTCAGAGTTTCATAAATATTTGGGTACAAAATGAACTGTATAATTAATCTCATCAAAAATAAATTATAAACTATGCATGTGTTACATAAAATCACATAAATGAATGAAAAGTAAATAATCATCAACACTACTAACCTTATACATTGATGAAGCTTACTAGTTTACATTCTACTTTATGTCTAATTGGCGAGTCCTTTGAGCAATTTGGTGAACTACAAAAACAAATCAACATGACTTCAGTATCATATAAAATATGCTCAGAAATCAAGTGAAGAACTACCATGGTCACTAATTATTAGCACCAATATAAGCCTCATTTAAAATTACTAAAAGTATTTATTATCATTTTTTTCCAAATAAATCTAATATAAATGCTACTAGTTTTTCTTGAGAAATGAAAAGCCATATATACAAAAAAAGGTATTTAGTAACATCTATAACAAAATAGACACGTTAAATACACTAATTTTTTATAATATATGTGAAAATGACAAAAGAGACTTATAAAAGGGTACAGTGGTAGTGACAAACTTGCTAGCAGTGAATGGTATGTCACTATGTCCAAAATGTACATGGCCACAATGGAAATGCACACAAACAGAGGTGCATTCACAAACAGACCACCTGAGACGTCTTGAGGTCTAGCTCATCCCACTCTAAGTATGGATTGCTTCCTTTCACTATCCCTGTTCCAGCATATATCAAAGCACCTTGTTCCTATATGAAAAACTTGCTAGTCTTATGATTCATGCTAAAAACAATTTAAGTAAGCTTGTGTGTGGTTACTTTTGAAGATTAAAATGAGTATTTAATATTGATACTAATTATGAGATAACTGAAATTCCTGAAGATTTCATAGAGTTTCTTTAGGCATAATTTTGTCAAAGGGACAAAAAAGATTTGTAAGATAAAATACCAATTTCAACAGGAGAGGAAAAACTTTGCCTTCATTTGTCTCATTTAATCAGAAATATGTAGTGATATGTAAATCAAATCAAATGCATTTTCTCCTACTTGAAACCACAAATTTATATAGGATGCCAATAAACCATCAATTTGGTGTTTGATTAATTAATGCCTGTGGATATAATAATATTACAAACTATTTGACGAAAATTGTACACTTGCAGATTTTGCACAACAAATGCAAATAACATGAACCATTTAGGACTATGATCAAAATTTTCTGAAAATCTCAACCAATGTGAAGCTAACCTGTTCCACCAATGCTGACCTGATGCCAACAGCAAACTCGCTCTCTCCTCCTCCAAACCAACCAACAGGTCCAGCATACATCCCCCGGTCGAACGCTTCTGAGCACCGTGTATGAAAGTAAGAATGGTTTACCAAAGTAAACATAAAAGTTTTGTAAACCAAATTTGAAATATCAAACAAATAGTTGATTTCAATATCTCAAAAATGGACAAACAACAGCAACACTAAAAAATTTAGATGCTGATGTAGTATTAGTAACTGTTGGAAAATGCCTTAGTGTATTTACATAGGATTTTGTTGAATAATTAGTCATCAACCAAGGCTTTGTGAGTTGTTATTGGTTTGTTTATTGTTATGCTTTAGTTTTGAGAGGAATAATCTTAGGAGTTTGATTTCTCTTTTACAGTTATGTTTGAACTCTTTATTTTTAAAGAGTTGTAAAATGATTATAAATATGATATCACATTCATCAAATTCGCTAAATCATTGAATAAACTTTATGCAACAATAGAAAATTCCAATTCCCATAAATTTGCTAAATCATTGAATGAACCTTCAGTGCTAATTATAGGCTACGTTCCATATGTGAGTTTATCCAAATAAATATAAAGAATGTCATGTCCTATGAAGCACCGACACTAACACGTCGACATCGGAAATAATTTTCAAAAATAAAAGTGATTGAATGTAAAGTGTCGGTGTTGGAAACCAGACAGGCCTCTACATAGGTCATACCTCCTCACTTTGACTTTATTACAAGTTATACCACATTTTTCATTTAAAAAGAAAAACATAAATGCTTGGACTAAAAGTCCTTTGAAGAACAGGTCAGAAAACATTTAATTGCATTAGAAACAACAGTGTATATCGAAAATTGATGTACCTGTTTCTGCAATTAAATTATGTGCCTCTTCAGTTGGATACCCACAAACTGCAGGACTTGGGTGAAGTGATGACAAAATTTCAAACTAAAAAAAGGAAAGAAAAAGAAAATTTGACAACCGAGGTATATGATGTGAATTTAATAGTTACTTGATTTGTAAAGTTTGAAAAAGTTTGAGCCTTTTTCCCACACTTAAACTATATCATGGTTACCTCATCCTCTTCACTTCTTAACCTTCCAGCTAATTGAGCATATAAATGTTGGATCCTAGATAGTTTTCTGACCATTTTCTTGGGCTTGATTGTAATCTTTCCGCAGACCACCTGCTAAAACACGTGCATAGATAATGGATTCATCCTTGTGTTAACCTAGGTAGGTCTAAAATGATTGTAAGATGATGCAAGAGTATTATGCAAAACGAAAGTGCATATTTAGTGTTGCATTATACAGTTCAAACTTCCAAAGTTCCAATCTAGTACTATATCCATTCCTTTTAAGTGTCATTTAAAGTTGTTTTGCACAAACCGAGAAAATCGATAAATTTTGGTTTTTCGTTAATGAAATTAAATGCCTCTTTCTTTTGCTGTCCTTGACTGTTTATTGTCTTATTGCACTTATTTCTCTCTTTGCAATAAATAGTTAAGGGTGTTACTGAAAAAACAATACGGGTAGTTAAAGTTGCATTGAACTTTAAAAACGACAAATTAAAATGAACAAAATTCTTCTAAAAAACTAACTGTAAAAAAGGAACAGGGAATATATTGTATTGGTTATATGGAGGACACATTAGCTGCAAATTTTAGTTAGAGGGAAGCAAATACAATTAACGTATCCTCAGTTTTCTGTCAGATTTTTTACACAATATTATGAGGCCAACACTTGATTAAAAAAAAAATCACATCATAAAAACAATAATCATTTAAAAAAATAGAATCTCTTCCTTCCATCTATTGTAATCCACTTATGATATCAATATCCAAGGATACAAGGAAAAATTCATTTAGAAACAAAATTGAACATACATTGGGAAATGTATATTGTAAAAGATGCAATTCATGCTAACAATCAAAATTACAAAAATAAACTTGCCTCCAATTTTCTTCTAATGGTCTCTCTTACTATAGTAAACTCAATGTCGTCCTTTCGACTATATGACCAAAATCAAACATCAAACATATATAAAAAGCACAAGCATCAGTAAAATCAACCATAAAACAACAGTTTAGATCAAATCCTTCAGCAACAAGGTAAACCTGGTAAGTAGGTCAAGTTCAATTTCACGGTCTAGTTCTAGTGACGCTCCTCTAGCACGGGTTGCAGCCAAAGCCTCACTGGTGATATCGAGTTGTTTTCTGTGAAATAGTTGCTCTGGCTATTCATCAAATTCATAAAAATTAAAATAGAAATACAAGAGAAAAATATATCATTGGCGATTCAATTCAGAATACAGTCACAAAAAACGTTGAAGGAAAACTATATTATGATATTGACCAAATTTTGTAAAACGTAATTAGAAAGAAAGTAACTCCAAATATCATGTGAAATTGATATATTTCGTGTAACTCCACATAGCATACTTACTGTGTTTCCAATAAATGCCGGTGCATTAGGCGGCTGAAGGAAAAACTGATAAGCGTTTTCACCTTCAACCTACAATAGTTTTGAATGAGACATAAGAAACCTTCTACTACATGTCATTAAGATAACACTGCTCAATATGATGGGGATAAAAGAGGAAAAAGTAGAAAAGTCCAATACCTTTACGCATGCTAACAATGTTAGAGGATCAATATTAGCAGTAGGTACCACTCTAGTGCTCCGAGCTAGCACGACCTGAGTTACCAATATGGCAGAAAAAGTTCAGCTTTAAAATGATTCTTGCAACGCAAGGAGTGACGCAAAAGCAGTGAACAAAAAGCTCGATTATCATGAGATGTAGCTTACCTTGGTCAGTGAGGAATTATTTCTCTCGATCATCTGCAAAGCTCTATTAACAGCGAGATTCCAATCTACTTTACATGGAATGTTATGGCTGCTTAATATTAATGTTGGAGTAGCTAGCTTAGGAAACTTCACAATGGAAGAAGAAATCTGCAGCACAAAGATGTATGGTTAATCCCTCAACTAAATCTATCAACAATGTTTGGTTATGAACTAAATATACTCTTTTTCCTAATTAATTCCTTATATGGTTATCCAAAGAATATGAATACATGAAAGCATTACGCACAAGAGGTTGAATAATTAAAAGAGTAGGATCTAGGTTTTGTCATGCAATAATCTTCATCCCAATTATTCTATATATCTATTAGTTATCTGTCTTTGGTCACTTGTCAATTAATTGATTAATGAGATGCAAAGGGAGATCAATCATAACATGTGATCAGAGAAATAGGACAATTTAATTAGGACAATAAAAAGTAAGACATAGTAAAGAGTATTTCTATCTCAATGGTTTCAACTAATCTTCCTCCTGATAATCTAAAAAGACACAATCTATTTACACTTACTTTGAAAAGTGTTTCTTGAAGTGCAGTGATTGCATTTTCCCATGACCAAGAAAGAGCATTATCCCAGGCAATAGTAGTGATAAGCATTGATCCTCCTTCAAGCTCATTAAACTCAACCTGTCAATTTTTTCAGCTAGGTATCTCTGGCTGCTAATGCTATAAATACTAACACAGTAACACAAATGGAATAATAAATTAGTTTATGGAAAGAACACAATGTATGCACCTGAGGAATCATGAAGTAGAAAGAACCAAAAGACAACCACTCTGATGATACTTTAGATTTTGCATTGAAACGGATAGCTCCATAGGCGCGAATCGAAGGGCATTTATCAGAAAGAAACCTTGAAGGTGAAAATTTTCAAAACAAAAAATCAAATAGTAGATGTGGCATATAATGCAGTGCGCATAAAATTTGACTAAATTGTTAAAATAGGTGACTAGACACAAACAACATGGATTTTAAACTCATGAGAAAAAACACATTGCATTTATTACATTTGGAAAAGGAATATCAACTATCATGCCAACCAAACATGAATTTATTTTCTATCTATTAATTTTTCTTTTACTAAAATGTTATTTCAGTTAAAGGAACACCTACTTTGTTGTTTTCCATTGTGCATTAAACTAGACCATCCACTTTTCTTATGTTAGTTAGGATTAACATTTAAAAAATGTGATTTCAAACCAACTTGATTTTGTAAAATTGATTTGATTAAAATTGAGTATGATGTTAAAGTGATTTACGTTTGGATATTTTTATTCTAGAAAACTTAGTATAAATTTTCAACCAAACGCAAAAGCTATTTTCCATCACTTCTAATCTAAACAAAGTTCAAAGGCAAATTAACTATATGTGATAGTAACTAAACATCTATATTTTTACCAAAATCATACATTTACAAAGACAAGATTAATTTTCACACTCCGCCTTGAAACCAAACATATTTAACAAATATAACTTGAAAATGTGTTTATTAGTATGAGACATCTCTTATCTTAAAAGTCAGTTTTGTAGGGTTGAGCTCAAATTCTAAGAAAAACAACTGACTTTAAAGCTGAAAATTTTCAAGGAACCAAGATGAATTACCTCCTGATAGATATCCAATCCCAATAGGAAAAGGGGTGTGGCTGAGAAAAGAAAACAGCAGAACCAACACCAGCAATGCTGACCAAGTTTCCAGGGCACGAATTGTGTTCCCTACCAGAGAAGTAGCATCTGGCAAATTGAAAGTGGCTTTGTGAATGGAGCCAATCAATGGCTTCAACCTGCTCCTCAATTGGAACTTCGACTCTCACTATGCCAGATGAGGTACAAAATGGAGAGTCTTCTTTCAGCTTTGAAATTGCCATTTTGAGGTTGTACATAGCAATTGCAGCTGATGCTACTGGTGCTAATGTTTTGGTTTCTATGGTCCCAATTGGCTCTCTTGTTCTTCCATTATTTTCTCCTTCTCTACAACCATTCATTGAAAGGTGGCATCCTTGACACATTGGTCTCTGAACAAACCAAAACATAATAGGCTATTAGACTTTAAGACACATAACAAAATATAGAATCAAGATTAGGCTCTGTAGAGTATGCAATTCACTTTCAAAGGTAAAGTAGGTTAAATCAACAGTTCATGTGATCATTAAAAAAATTCAACAGTTCATATTACGTGTACATTATAATATCTAATAGAGTTGTTCCACAATTTATAGAGTTTGAATAGTGACTAACTTAGGCACTTTTGTTGACACTTAGGCCCTAAATAACAATCTTTGTATTCAAAGACTGATGACAAACTTTCTTTCTCTTGCATATCAATCACAATTATGAACTAATACGAAATATTCTTTCAATTCTATATGCATTGTATGTTCAATGAATGTTTACAACTTTGTCTTTATTTATAACTCATGACCATGCATCAAGTTAATCTCTTCATTCTATGCTAATAGATGTGAGATAATGCCTCATTCTCATAAAATTAATCAACCATAATCAACTCATCATATCATTACACATATCAAAAGAGATTTATCACTTCTAAACATGCATATCATGCCTTGCTTCCAACCAAACATACCCAAGTTAAACTTTAACAGAGATTCATTCCTTCATGACCTATCAATATGAAGCATTAACATGATTAATAACTCTGTCATTCATAAAATTTGTACTAAAACTAAGAATTTAAAAAAGAATTTCAATCACAAATCAAAATCATACTTAAATGAATAGTCAAACACTTATCTCACTCTTCACCCATATGCATGCAATGCAACAACTAAAGCTCATCCCTTTAGTAAATCTCAAGCTCAACAGTACCACAGAGTTCAAAGACACAATCTCACATCACATGCATTTGACCCTTATTCAACAAACAAACATTTCATCAAACACATGACTTGCAACTTAATTGAAACTAAGAATCTTCTACAAATAAAAATAATAACTTGACAAATCACGTCATTATCATACTCTACCACTTATATTATATCTCACAACAAACTTAAATAAATCACTTTATAAATTCTAAGGTAGTGAGGATGGTGACCAACCATATTGAGAGATGAAAGCAGCATCATAAAGAAAACCTTTCTATTGAAGTCACTCTTGGGTGTTGTGAGAGACAATGATTGAGTTAAAGTGACAGGGATTTATTTATGAATTCAAATTTAGTGTTTTTTGTCTTGTGGATAAGGTTGAGGTGGGTTACTTGGAAAAAGTGAATAATGTCATTTCTATTCACATAATTATAATTATTATCTGATTCCATAATTATGAGCATAATAATCACTTTTTAAAAAAAAAGGTTATGCTAATAGTGTCGAGAAATAGAAATTTAACAAGAATAAAATTTCAACTTTCAAAAATTGAATACAAAATTTGTGAATACACTTTTTAATATAAAATTTTTATAGTTAGATGATCAATAAGTGCTCTAGACACTCGCACTTGAGCGTATTTTTTAAAATAAAATTATTTTAAGAATTTTAATTCACTTTTTATGTTTTTTGAAAAAATAATGAATTTGAAAAAAAATTGTTTTAAATAAGAAGTTGTTTTAAATAATTTCTTATAAAAATTAATTTTTATAATTGATATATTAAAAAATATTAATACGATAAACAAATGCAAAATATTTTTTTTTATATTGTCGTGTTAGCCGATTCATTATTACTATATTAACTACAAGAGAAGCCTTAGAAATCCTTTGTTTTCAACGTTCCCTCTAACACTAAGAATTTGAATTTGAACCCAACATTATAACTACAATACTCTCAAGCTAGTTAAACTGATTAAGTTGGCCTTAATTTTGAGAGAGAGATATTACCTTCTCTCTAACCTTCTCTTTTTCGTTTGCTTGAAAGAATTTGTTGTCCGACGACTTTATTGGGACAACCACCTTTTTCAATTTCATATCCACCATTCAAATGGCTACCAAACATGTGATGAAAATGGCAAAATACGAGAGTATTTATAGTTAATTTGTATTTGCATAAGTCAAAACCACGATCCATAAGTGGATAGATCAAAAGATTGTGGATCCTCTTTTCTTTCTAACTAATATATGTGTTTGGAAGAATTTAGTTTAGTTTTTAAGATTCAAATACGGATTTAGTAATACCTTCTCATTTTTTTAATGTATATTTGTTTGACGATTTAATGTATACGGTGAATACTACGGTGTTGTAATTAATTAATTAAAACATAAAACATTTTCCTATACCAAAGGAGGCATAAAGTTAATTAATTCTCCAAATCCTATTTCTCAAAATATTATCTAGATAATGCCAAAAAAAAAGTAAAAAAAGAAAAACAACAATGAAATAAAAAAACATTAAGTTGATTGTATATCTGTCCAAAATAATTGTCATATTTAAAAAACAAAAATTCTAAAATAATTGTTGTTTTTAATTTTCAATGCAACTTTAAATATTTATTTTCAAATTGTACCATCTAATTAATATTTTGTGCATCACTCCTAAGTTATTATCCTCTACTTTGCATTTATGATAATGAAAATAAATCAATAGTTGATATGGATAGTTTAGTTAAATCACTGTTCTCTTTTATTCATTTATCATTTTCTCTTAATAAGTGTGAAATGATCAACTACAACGATTATTTTGAAAGGGAGGAAGTAATAGATGTTAGGTAGTAAATAAAATCATTTCTTATTCAATTATATTTCTTTGTATGTTTTAGGTTATTTTTACCGAAGCATGTTACATGAAGGGGTGTAACGGGTTAGTTTAGTTCTGCTTTCAGTGAAAAATGAATTCAAAACAATGAAATTCACACAGGTTGGTTTGGTTATGTTTTATTTGTTTTTTATGAATGGATCTGAACCAAACTAAATCAATAATATATGAATCAGGTACCCCAATCTCATTGTCTCAGGAAGTTACTACTCCCCAATTAATATTCAATCAATAATCAAATCCCCGGACCACTGTTACCAAAAATAATGAGGAAGAATTAATGGAAGAGGAAATCACTACAACCCTAAAAAAACGAACACGCTCTAATAATGATGCTCCAAGAAATTGTTCCAACTCTGTTGATTGAACCCTATTTGAATCTAGACATGAAGTTGCACCTCATGCATCACCATCATTGGCCACTATTGTCGCTAATCACGAGCCCATGCAAGGGGTCCAACATAGTGACCAACAAGAAAAATGGTTCTACACAACATATTTTATCGGGAGATCCTGGTTCATAGGCCTGCCAAGTGCATTGAGTATCTTAAGTTGGAACTACCAGGGCCTAGGAAATCCTAAGGCAATTTCTAGTCTTAGAGACCTGGTCCATGTCTATAAATCGGACATTGTTTTCCTTATTGAAATGTTGTCTCATTATAATAAAATCAGTAAAATTTGTTACTTGCTTGGTTATGATTATTCCTTTTGTGTCAATAGAGATGGTAGAAGTGGAGGTCTTGCATTAATTACTTGTCCAATTTTATAAATGTCCATGTTCAGGATTCTACTCGAGGAGATTAGAGACTCATTTCCTTATGGGGTTACTATGACAGTAATAGAAGAAGACAATCTTAGAACCTTCTCCGTTCACTTGCCTCAATGTCCACTAACCCCTGGTGCATGAATGGGGACTTCAACGACCTTCTCTCCTATGAAGATAAAAAAGAAGGTGATGAACGCCCTTCCTAACTCTTCACTAGTTTTCGTAATGCAATGGATGATTGTTTTCTTTATGATATGCCCTTTGACGGTCACCAATTCACATGGCACAAAAGCTGGGGAACGACTTAGGCAGTTGAAGAAAGACTTGATAGAGCCATGCACATGCCCTCTTGGCAATTCATCTTCTCAAATGCTTATCTCATCAACCGTGTTGCTCTCACTTCATATCATTCACCCATTCTCCTCTGCCTAGAACAAGTTGATCATATAAGGCCGAAGCATTTCTTCAAGTTTGAGAACTCGTGGCTGCTTGATCAATCTTTTATCAACGACATTCACTCTGCGTGAACGCATTATCCCACCAATAACATGCTTTACAAGCTCAAATATTGCATTTAATACATGGATGCTTGGAATAAAGTAAATATGTGTAACTTTCGAGCCAAGGTAGCAAGATTCTGCTGTGAATTAGAAATCCTCCGTGAGCAACCCAATTCCCATTTGTTCAATATTACTAACAATATCCAAAACAAGCTCTTTGTGTTTTTCATTAGTATGACCAATATCAAAAGCAACGAGCAAAAATGTTTTGGACAAAACAAAAACATCAAATTCTTTCATGCATCTACATGATGAAAATGGAAAACTAGATCATGCACGAAGAAGGGAAAACCAGATCAAGAAGCTCCATGATGATAATGATGGTTACGTGGAAGACCAGTTTGGACTTTGTAATCTTGTAAAGATACTACTTCCAGGAGATATACACACCTACCAATGGGGACCTTTTGCAAGTCATTACTTTCATACCTCATTGTATCTCTATTGATGACAACGAATTCCTCACGGCCCATTTCACTAAAGTTGAATTCTATACACGGGCTCCCTGACAAATCTCCAAGTCCAGATTGTCTTAATCCTAGTTTCTACCGCAAATTATGGCCAATCATTGGAGGAGACATATACTTGGCTTGTTTTTCTTGACTCAACGATAGGGTTTTTCCAAAAGACCTCGACAATACAAATATAACTTTCATTTTTAAAGTTGATAAGCCATAAAGTATGAGAGACTTGCGCCTTATTTCTCTCTGCAATGACTTTTACAAAATCATCTCTAAAGTCTTAGCGAACATGCTCAACCACGTGCTTCCTAAATGTATCTCTAATGCACATGCCACATCTGTTTCTTGTAGAGATATGATTGATAACACTTTGGTAGCATTTGAAGTGCTCCACTTTATGAAATGTAAAACTAAGGGCAAAGAGAGGACAATTGCCTTAAAGCTAGACATCAATAATCCGTTTCCATATGCAATGGCTAGACATCATTAATCATTATGCGTCCATGGAAGCAAATTCAAGCTTGGAATTCACAATTTCTCTCTAAAGCGGGTAAGGAGATCCTAATCAAATATGTCGCTCAACCAATACCCTCATATTGCATGGGCGCGTTTCTCATCCCCTCTACTTTTAGTGAAGAAATTAAAATAATGTTGAACTCTTTCTATTAGGGCTAAAAAAGAAATGGGGGTAAAACTATCAATTGGCTCCGTTGGGATAAAATGACTCTTAGAAAAGAAAATGGTGGCTTGAACTTATGTGATCTCGAAGCCTTTAACCTATCTATGTTGGGTAAACAAAGGTGAAAACTCTTTACGAACTTCAAATCTCTCATCACCAAGGTCCTCAAAGCTAAATATTTCCCTAGAACGAGTTTCTTAGATGCCAATATTGGCCACAATCCAAGATTTACATGGAAAAGTCTATGGAGCTCTATTCCCCCTTTAACTCCTGAACATAGATGATGCAAAGGTGACAACAATAGTATCAATATTTGGAACGATCCATGGATCCGCACACGACCACATATGTGCCCCTCACGTCCCCACCATCTCACATTAACCACTTGGTTTCTAACATTTTCAATCCTCAGGATGTTGTTGATATTCTTAAAATCCCTTTCCATGTCGCACAACCTCAAACTTTAATGTTTGGAATTTTTCGTGTGATGGGAATATACGGTAAAATATGCATATAGACTTTGCGTAGAAGCAGTTGTCCATGATGATGTCCCTTCTATTTTTGGGGAGTGGCGTCAGCTTTGGAGCATCAATATCCAACTGCAAATTGGGTCATTTTATGGGAGAATGCTACGAGGATACTTCCCTACACGGTCCAATCTACAAACCCGTGGTATTCAATGTCCTACCAGGTGCGCATTATGCGATCATGCTGTAAAAGACGAGCATAATTTGTTCATCAACTACAAACATGTTGTCAGCGTTTGGAGACTTGCTAGCCTGTGGGATTTTATTCAGTCCATGCTTGGTAATGATCCCAAATTTATTCCTCTTGTTTCTCAACTCTTGTAGGTCTCATGGAATGGACATACCTCGATTCACCGCAATACTGTAGAGTATATGACACTCTTGCAACGCACGAGTTTGGGATCAAGTCACCTCCAAACCCAGGAACCATTATTTTGCTCATGACAGAGGTTGTCTAAGACTATAATTGGTGATCTCAAGTGCAATCAAGTTTGGACGACAACAATTCTCCATCACCCCTATAGTGGTGGAGCAAGCCACCAGAAGGATTCCTCAAAATGCAATGCGGATTGTGCTCGTTTTCAAACATAACTCATGCTAGCTATAATCTAGCTTTTGTTAAGAAGAAAGCAAATATAATCGCTCATACTTTAGATAGAACATCCCTATTTCATGCTAGTTGTTCCATCTTTTTACAACTCCCTGAATGTATTGCAACTTTGATTACAGAAGAGTTATGTTTGAATAAAAAGAATTGATATATGCAATGTAACAACACTAAAATAAAAGAGGTAGCACAACACTTTTGGTTTTTTTTACCTTTTCGAGTTTTGAGAAATGCTGGTAAGTGTTTTTGTGACACTTACTAAGATCCTAAATATAACAATAAAATATTGGAACTTGTATATTTTATATTTGAAATTGTAAAAAAAAAAAATCAAATTTTCAACTTAATAATTCTTTTTAATTTCCTTTATTGTTTCCTTAAAGGCACTTTAGGGCAAGTCGCTTAATGCGTCTCTTAATCTATTTGGAGAAAATTATTGTTGCATTTTAAGTTTTCACACGATAAAATTTCTTGATGTGAAGATTTTGTTGTTGCTTAATTATTTTTTATCTATAACTTAAAATGGCGTCTGTTATCATTAGAAAATAATAAAACCTTGATGAAAACTCAATAAAATTTCATAGAAAATGAGGAAGAAAAAACTGATCAATGTAATCTCAATAGAAAATCTAAACATATAAATTTCAATAGGAAAAATGATACTACCACAAACAAATCTAAATCAAAATTAGATATCAATGGGTTTAATGGGCTAGGCTAGGTGTGATGGGTGTTCTTTAAAAAAAAAAGTATGATGGTGCAAGTGTTTCCAACATCAACGGTAAGATAATTAAATTAATATTTAAATTCGAATTAAAATTAAGTGCAAATGATAAAAGGTAAATTTGTGAGGTCGAATATAGGTTGCATATATTGTAATTACTATTGAAGTAAAATTTATTGATGTTGCTTATAAATTAATTAAACGCTAACGTTATGTGGCAATCTACACCCACAAAAAGTAATTTACAGACTACAAAAATTCTTTCATTAGAGATGCTTTAAGTTAAGCTAAACTTTTCAATAAAAAGAAGTAGAGTTTAACTTTACTAATTGTTTTCTTAGTTTCATTGGAATTATCTTTATCTTAAAAAGTGACATTATAACTTTGTGGTTAGTGTAAAAGACGTTGAGAGAAAAGAACTCAATAAGAAACAAAACAAAAGAAAGAGAATCGATTTACATCCATTATTGGGATATTATTTTGTATTGAAAATAATAAATTTTATAATTTTTAAAAGTCAAAAATACAATTTTAAATATATTTTCAAATAAATATTTTTATATTTAGTTTCTTAATGAATGTCTCAAAGACATTATCATTTGCTATTATATTTGGATTTTTTACTTCAAAAAATATTTGGTTTTCAAAGTTTATATTTG
>JBBPBP010009779.1:64340615-64369083 GCA_037974735.1 Cicer chorassanicum | reverse complement strand
TGATCTAAGTTCTTGTAATATAGTGATGTGTAGAAACCCAAACATAAATTTGTAACATACATAGTTGGATAATAACAATTATGTCTTGCTTTCATAACGAAATAATAAATATTATTCCGTCTTAAAATATAAACAAAAATCAGTTAAAAAATAGATATAATTATTTTAAATTTTAAATCAAATTTATCATTTTTTTAAATTAATTTTTATTTATATTTTAAGACGGAAGAAATATTTACAATAAAAAAAAATATATTGTTATTGACAGGTGTCATCAAAAGATACTGTCATCAAAACATTCTTATCTTCCAATACAAATGTTTTTATTGTCATATTATATTTTAATTACTATTTTTCACATCATGTACTTTAAAATCACACACACGTCGATTGCTATTATTTTCAACACAAAAGTTTGTAGGTTTATCTCATTCTCCCACATATTTTGAACCACATCATCTAACGTTAAGTCTTTAATTAATCAATATTTCCATTAAAATACTTATGAATAAATTTGTAATGCTTGTAATTTATAAATCATACAAATCAATGTCTCTTTCTAGTAATACAAAAGTATATATTGTCACCTGATTTTTTCATTTCCATTTCACATTGTATCCTTTAAATCCTCACAATATGTATAAATATGTCTCCTATATTCGTATTAAATTACGCATAATGTATAAACTATAAAGCTCTAATAAATTAGTGCATGGCTCGGGGTACAATATCTATTAATAAAAATAACATCAACAACAACAATAATAATAATAATAATAATAATAATAATAATAATAATAATAATAATAATAATAATAATAATAATAATAATAATAATAATAATAAATTTTTTAAAAAATTTGTGATGAGAAAAAATGTCACGCACCATCAATATAATTAAAATTGAGTAGAGAATATATATATTTTTAAAAATAATTATAATATATATATATACACAAATTTAATTTATATATACTAATAATGTAAATATTTTTTATACTGTTAATTAATCTTAGCGTTGAATCATTAGAAATTTTTAATTTTTATAGTAATTACATCAAAGGTCACAATCATAAATAATTGTTTTTTTTTTAATTTTTTTTTCATTATTCTTTACATTGAAATTTATATACCAAAATATCATATTTTTTTGACATTCAAGAAATGGCATAATGCGACCATCTATAACTTTGAGTTTGATCTTAACCTCTCGAGATGTTAAAATAAAAAATAAAAAAAATTAAAATCTCCAAGAAATTAAGATCAAACTGAATTGCAGAAAAAAAAAATCATCTTTGTGTAGTTGCAAAGTAGATGCGACCTTCTAAAGATAAAAAATTAAAATATTTTGATATATAAATTTAAATATAGTTATAATAAAGAGTTTAAAAAAGCAGAGGATATATACGAAAAAAAAGTTTCCATTTTTTTTAGGCTTAATTGCAGTTTTAGTCCCCCTATTTATACTGATTCACGAAATTGGTCCTCCTATTTTAAAAGTCGACAATTTTGATCCCTTCCTCTGATTTTTTTAGCTAAAAAATGACGATTTGATATATTTTAAATGACGTGACATACAATTCTATGATATAAAACCATCTAGATCCATTAATTATTCATATGTCATTAATTAAATTAAAAATACGAAAAAAAATTGAAATTGAAAGTTAAGTTTTTACGACGTTTTATTCCAATTTCATGGGTGTTAATCACTCTACATCGTCGTATTATATGTCATGTTATTCAAAACATCTCACGTCATCATTTTTTAGCTAAAAAATCAGAGAGGGGACCAAAACTGTCAACTTTTAAAATAGAGGGACCAATTTCGTGAATCAGTATAAATAAGGGGACTAAAACTGTAATTAAACATTTTTTTATTAAAAATATTTTAGTGTAAAAGTTTTTAATGAAATTAAATTCTTGTTTGAAACTCCTCTGCATCCCTAGTCCGTCGGGGAAAGATTTCAAGGTCAGAAGACAGAGTCACTGCATTCTTTCCAATGAAGCAATGAAATGAATCATTATTATTATTATTTCTGAATACTTCTAATTTATTCGCCCTTCTTTCCTCTGTTTCCTGTCGACAATGCGAATGAGGAGGTTTTCCAACAACCTTTCCTCAATCCCTCCGAACAACCTCCGCCCTTTCTCCCAACTCTCCACCAATTCTCCCGACAAAATTATTTCAACCTCAAATTCTCAAAATCAAATTTTGGACACCCTCTTAACCCACAAATCCAACCCCAAATCAGCTCTCAAGTTCTTCAAAGGAGTTGAACGAAAACGAGGGTTTGTTAAAACCGTTGATGTTTTCTCTTTGTTGCTTCAGATTCTATCTTCCACCCCACAAACGCACAGTTCCCTTCGAAATTTGCTCAACAACTATGTTTTTGGTGATTCTAGTCCTTCTCCCAAGGTGCTTGTGGAACACTTGTTGGAGTGTTCAGGAAGGTATGATTTCGAATCGGATTCGCGGGTTTTCAATTATTTATTGAATAGTTATGTTAGAGCTAATAAGATTGTAGATGCCGTTGAGTGTTTTAGAACTTTGTTAGAGCATGATGTGATTCCTTGGGTTCCAATTATGAATATACTTTTGACTGCAATGGTTAGGAGGAACATGATTTGTAATGCACGCCAACTGTATGATGAAATGGTTGAGAGAGGAATGTATGGGGATTGTTTTACTTTACATATTGTTATGCGTGCGTGTTTGAAAGAAGGGAAATTTGAGGAGGCTGAGAAGTTTTTCGAGGAGGCAAAAGGTAGAGGGTTGAAACTCGATGCGGCTTCGTACAGCATTGTTGTTCAGGCGGTTTGTAAGAGGATGGACTTGAATTTGGCGTGTAAGTTGTTGAAGGAAATGAGGGAGTTGGGGTGGGTGCCGTCTGAGGGTACGTATACTGCTGTTATTGTTGCTTGTGTGAAATGGGGAAATTTTGTGGAGGCATTGAGGCTTAGGGATGAGATGGTAAGCAGCGGTGTACCTGCGAATGTAATTATTGCAACAAGCTTGATGAAAGGGCATTGTATGCAAGGAGATGTGAATGTTGCGTTGCAGTTGTTTGACGAGATTGTTGTGTCTGGTGTTGCTCCAGATGTGGGTATGTTCTCTCTTTTGATAGATGGGTGCTCTAAGATTGGGAATATGGAGAAGGCGTATGATCTTTACACCCGAATGAAACTCATGGGAATCCAGCCCACTGTCTTGATTGTAAATTTTCTGTTGAAAGGATTTCGGAAACAGAATTTGCTAGAAAATGCGTATGGATTGCTTGATGAGGCAGTTGAGCATTGTATTGCTAATGTTGTTACATATAACATTATTTTAATGTGGCTCTGTGAACTGGGAAAGGTTAACGAGGCTTGTAATTTATGGGACAAGATGATGAGTCGTGGTATTACACCTTCACTAGTTTCTTACAACAACTTAATACTTGGTCACTGCAAAAAGGGTTGCATGGATGATGCCTATAGTGTATTGAATGATATTCTTGAAAGGGGTTTGAAACCGAACGCTGTTACATACACTCTTTTAATAGATGGATTTTTTAAAAAGGGCGATTCAGAGAGAGCCTTTGTTATGTATGAGCAAATGTTGGCTGCAAGTATTGCGCCTACTGACCACACATTTAACACTGTTATAAACGGCTTGTGTAAAACTGGCCGGGTGTTTGAGGCACAGGATAGGTTGAAAGATTTTACCAAGCAGGGTTTTATTCCCACTTCCATTACTTATAATAGCATCATAAATGGATTTGTCAAGGAAGGTGCAATTGATTCAGCACTGTTTGCCTACCAGGAGATGCGCGAAAGGGGAATTTTTCCTAATATTATCACTTATACTAGTTTGATTAATGGATTCTGCAAATGTAATAAGATTGATCTTGCTTTGGAAATGCATAATGACATGAAAAACAAGCGCATGGAATTGGATGTTACCACCTATAGTGCTCTCATTGATGGTTTCTGCAAAATGCAAGACATGGAAAGTGCAAGCAAACTCTTCTCTGAACTTTTGGACATTGGTTTGGCTCCAAACGCGGTTGTTTATAACAGCATGATTAGTGGCTTCCGACATTTGAATAATATGGAAGCAGCACTTAACTTGCACCAGAAAATGATAGAGAATAAGGTTCCATGTGATTTGAAGACATACACCTCATTGATTGGTGGTCTTTTGAAAGACGGTAAATTGAGTTTTGCTTTAGATCTTTACTCAGAGATGATTTCCAAGGGTATTGTGCCTGATATCTTCATGTATACAGTTCTCATAAACGGACTCTGTAACCATGGACAACTAGAAAATGCAGGCAAGATTCTAAAGGAAATGAATGGAAATAATATAATTCCTTCGGTTCTTGTTTATAATACTTTAATTGCTGGACACTTTAAAGAGGGTAATCTGCAAGAGGCTTATAGACTGCATGATGAGATGCTTGATAAAGGTCTTGTTCCTGATGATATTACATATGATATTCTTGTAAATGGAAAGCTCAAGGTATCACATACTCTTGCTGGAGCTTAATTCACTCAACTAAGATTGATGGCATACAATCTACTAATGGATTCTATTGCAAAATGAGTCCTGCAGAAAGTTATTGCATGGCTTGAAATTGGTCCAATCAATATTCCATTGTTTATCTTATGGATCTAGTAATGTAGATCAAAACTCCGTTCATGACATCTTCCATAGGAATTGTAGTTCTTTCATTTTTATTTATGGGAATCCTTTTGTAATAATAGGAAAAGTGAGTTTTTCTTTGCCAAGAGCATAATAATGTCAGGAGCCAGATAATGTTCAGATAATTAAATTTTTTGGTAATAGGAATTCGACTAACTGCAGTGTGGCATTGATTATCAGTGAGGCTATTAGCAATGGGAAGACACACACAATTCAGGTGTGATCTTAACAATCATCTAGTTTCCTTTTATATATGGATTACTTTTTTACTTCCATTTATTGTGACAAAGGAAGGTTTCTATTATTTGATGTTCTTGTTTTAGAAGTACAGATTTGATGCTAAACTTACCCTTTTTTACTTGACAAGGATGGATAAATGTTAAGTTGTTTCCTTTTCACTAAATAATTACTTAGGCTACTAATTCAAGACTCATTTTAGATTAGAATTGTGTTTATGTCCTATAATATTATATCAATTCAGTTTTAACATCTCATCATATGTTTACTAATGAGTTCTGGAAGTTGGATTCATCAATGAAATTTATGGGTTTTTATAGAGTAGGGGGTGAGGTTAGTGACATCTAAGCAATCACTTGCCATATTTATCATTACTTGAATGGAGTTGGCAACTTAGCATTGCTCATTTTTTATAGTCCGATCTCGATTATAAGCAAAAGTGCCTAATCTTATACTTATTTATTAAGAAATTTCAGTTAAGTGCAATTAGTCCTCTTAATCTCATAAAGTTAGTGCATTATCGAGAATACTGTTGATGATATTTATTTCTGAAGGGTATTGGAAACTAAAATTTTACTTGGATGTAATCATGAAGGGTATCATAAATATAATAGCATTAAATATAGTGAATGCAATTAAAAATTATTTGTATTTTGGACCAAATTTTTGGATGCTTTTTTGCTTATAATAGAGACAAGAGGGAGTACAATCCAAATCCTATGAATGACGTACTAAGATTGCTAGTTGGGCCAAGACTAAGAGGTTCAACAAAGCATTGAACGGGCTTGTGCAAGAACTTTGCAAAGATCAAATGGCCAACAATTTTAGTACAATAAAGGAAGATCACAAATTCCATAACATGGAGAGCAAATTTACATTAGGAAACTTTTAGTTTTAGGTCATTTAAGAACTGGCCTGTCATGTACCTCTTTTGTGTTCTTACTTCTTATCTAAAGGGGTCTATCCTTAATTTTAAAGTGGGCCATGGCTTTTAGTTATTAGGGCACATTGTGTAAAGAATCTTAATAGCCACTGTAGGGCTATAATAAGCACATTGGCTGCATTTTGCATTAAAATTTTCCTATCAATATTTGAAAATAATAATCCTGAGCATATCAAAGAATATATAAATTGGCTTTCAAGTTGCAGTTAAATTCTCGATTCTCTAAAATCAATGGGTCTAGATTCCTCAAATCTATTATGGAGGATATCTATGCTATTATTTATAATTAGTTTGTGGGTTCTAAGATCAAATTCATATGTTTTAAGTCACTTTTAAAATTTGATTTGTAGCCTAAAATGAAGCTAAACTTGAAAAGTTGTTTCAATATAAAATTTAGCTTCAAATATCTTTTGGTCTGTTTATATCGCCTCATGTTCTTAGAAAAGCTAATACTTGTGTGGACCTTTTGTAGTTCTTGTAACTATTTATTTTTTATACAGGAGAATTTGCTTTTGTCCTTGTTGCTTTTGTTAGTTCTTGTAGTATTTGTTCTGGTTTCGTCCTTCTAATATATGGATCATATTAATCATTTTGATTTTTAGTCTCAGAAATACTGATATATAACTAATTCCAAAACAAGAAGGACCATAAATAATTTTTCTTATATTTTAAGGACGAAAAAAATATTTAAATCTAAAATTTATCATATCATATTCTGTCAGGGTTTTATTTTCAATTAAATCTTTTAAGCTGTCAAATCTTGCAATCTTTTTAAGTTTTTATACTGATTCCAATTTTTCTCCCAGAGTATGCTTATCATTGAAGTTCATGAGATATGAGATGTTTGTAGATTTTGAGTGTTTAGAGAGTGGTCTTCAAGTAGAAGAAGGCTAGACATTATTAGATGAAGCTAGGTTAAACCCACTTGGAGCAAATATAGAGTGGTGAAGTTGATCCTACATTAATTGCTACTGAAATGATTGTTTGTATGGCTATGTTTTTTTGTTTTTTTGGAGCATAGAGTGTGAAGTAAGGGGGATATGAATGAAGTGTGAAATAACTAATCTTATGTATAAATCACCAAACTTAACAACTTTGCATCTTACCTTATGTATGGAATCAATTTGAAATTTGTCAAGACAAGTGATTGGCCAAACCAAAATAAATAGTAGACATGGGAGAATATGTTGCTAAAGAATTTGTGTTAGATAAATGTTGCTAACACATTTCTTTCTTTGTATGTTGAGGTCCTTGAGGATGATCAATCCCCATTATTTAGTATTTGTTTGGTTCAAGTTTGGAGCATTAATTTTTTTTTTATCGAGTAGCCTAGGCTAGACTTACACACCTTAAGTGTGGAGAAGTGAAGAATCCCGGGTTCAAACATAGACCCTTGCATATCAATATTCTTGCAGCTACCAATTAAGATGTACTTACGGGACTGGAGCATTAATTTTTAATTGGTTTACAAATGAACTGATGTTGTAAATAATAATTTTGAAAGTATTTTTACCAAAGAAAAAAAGTTGAAAGAAAACATTTGAATGTACTATGAATGTGATTTCTTGGAAAATGTCCTTCTAGTACTATCAGTGGTAGTGAATGTTGACTTGTTTTTTCTTGAAACTTTTTAAACGTTGTCTGGTAAACTTCAGGTTGACTTATTTGAAGAACTTATACTGGTCTTTTGGATTTATCTTTTGTTATTTTAGAAATAACAATGGATGCTGACAGATAGTGCTGAGCGAGAAGGAATAAAAGTCAATCATATTGAATTGAAATTTGAATCATTTTATAGTTCTACACTTATACTTCATATAGACTTGTATATATATACTCCAGACAGAGAGCTTCATTGTTAGGTCCTCCAATCAGTGTAAGCTTCTTAGCTGCAATTTTTAAATTCTTGTGTCAAAATCTTAAGGTCTGTTTGATGGTTAGGATAGAGAGACAAAACATGATAAACCTATCATATCCTACACAATTCCTCTATTTGATGCACCGACCTCATATGATACACAAATCAGTTTTTTAATTTTATCCTGTTTGGACTTTGTATTCCTTATCCTTGATTTAGCATGAGTTTAATATATCCTATTCTACTGAAACTCACGATTTCTTATTTTGTCCTTTAACATATCAAGACCCAACTTTTCCCTCTCCCTCACCATCGTTCCAACCTTTCTCCATCTTCTTCAACCTTTGCTTGTCCGCCATTGGTTATTGCCATCAACCCTCTCATCTCATTTCTGCGAGTCGTGACCTCCTGCTTCTCAACGCTTGCGTCTCATCTCTGTCTCGCTTTTCATCTTCACACATCGCGGCTCTTCTCGGCATAGTCGCGTCAATCTCTGTGAGTCGTGTCTCCCTTCACTTGATCTGAAAAGTCTGTCTTCTTCTCGCAAGTCTCTTTTTCATCTTTGCTCTAATTCCCGTTTCATTTTGCAGTTAGTGTGATTCATTGATTGTTGTGTTGTTCTGTTGTGATTTTGTTCTGCAAGGTTCTGTTTTTCTGTGTTGATTTTTTTCTGTTGCAAATAGTATTCTTTTCTGTGGTTTTTTACATCAGCAAATTGTATATCAGAGATAATTTCCTGCATGATCTATAAGTTGCTCTCATAATTTGGAAGCGCACCAATCAATTCTGGCTGAAAAGTAGACCAAATTGGTTTTAAAAGAGTAGACTTTGGTATTTTGTAAAACTGGACCATAGCCTACATAAGTATGCAGTAGGTGTTTTGCTTGTATAGCTTTATTGATTTTGGTTTTTTGGAGGTGGGTTGTATCATGTAAGTTCTAAACTTGTATCTCATTGTGCACACCTTGTGCCAATGATATTTTATTTTAATAAAATTCTTCTTTTTTGCCTTTGTAAAAAAAACTATTACAATTAGTGAATAATTATTTAACTAATTATTTAAACTTTAAAGCATTTTTTGTTTAATTTATTAAAAAAAATTACTGCCTTTGTTGCAAAATAATCGCCGCGGTTGATTATTTCACACAATTAAGAAAAGATGATATATGAATTTCAAAATGACTTATAATATGGAATAAATGTAGTAATTGGCTAGTGCAAACACAGCTTATTAGTGAAGGTGCAATTTAGTGCTAGCAGCACAATGACATACATCATGTAACTACGTCAAAACATAATTCTAATTTTGAAGTCTTCCATTGTTATAATTTTTTGAGCATGTTGAAGTCTTCCATTGTTATAATTTTAACCAGGTCTTTGGTGCAAAGAGAAGTATTAGCAATGATACTAGAACTTTTCATGAACTGCTTATGTAACTCCCTTGGAAGAAAATTGTGCTGGAAGATTTAAAGTTGAAGTATGAAGGTACTATGAAATTGTTTTTAGAAAAAAAGTAGATCATCATATTGTTCATTATCCTATTTAATACAGCGGATCAAAATACATTGAGATAAAAATATATTGAGATAAACCGATATTTTATTAAAATACATTGAGATAAAAATATATTGAGATAAACCGATATTTTATTAAAGAGAAATTAGATAGTGAATTAATAACTATAGCCTACATTCCTTCTAGACATTAGCTGAGAGATGTGTTAACAAAGGGATTACTAACATAATGTTTCACCCAACTTACTTGCAAGTTTAGAATGTTTGATATCCATTTATCAGTTTGAGGGAGAGTGTTGTAAATAATGTACTTTCTCTATTCTAAAATATAAGTAAAAGTTATAAAAAAAATTTGATGTATTTGATTCAATTTTTGTTTACATATATTTTATTGTATATCTGTAACTAGTAATTGGTCCATTAATCAGACTATTAAATCTAGAATAGTCTATTTAAACGAATCAATATATGTCCTCTATACTTTGAAATAATATTAAGATATGTTTTGTACATGCCCCTATAATATAAGATCAATTAAGTTTTGTACATGCTGTTGAAGTTTCATTTATCAATCAAGTCTATGGCTTTTTATAGAGTAGATAAGAAAAGCATTGAAGAGGTTTGTGTAAGAGCTTTGCGAATATCAAATGACCAAACAATTCTAGCACAAGCACAGTGAGGGAAGATCACAAATTCTATAACATGGAGAGTAGGATGGCAACAAAAATTAAAATTCAAAGGCGAATATGAATTTGGAATTCCCGCTGTTAGTAATATGAATCCGTTAGTAATATTAATAGCATTTTCTATATAATTTAACAATTCTAGCACAAAAACAGTGAGGGAAGATCACATGGAGAGTAGGATGGCAACAAAAATTAAAAACAAAAACAGTGAGGGAAGATCACATGGAGAGTAGGATGGCAACAAAAATTAAAATAAAAAAGTTAGTAATATTAATAGCATTTTCTATATAATTTAACAATTCTAGCACAAAAACAGTGAGGGAAGATCACATGGAGAGTAGGATGGCAACAAAAATTAAAAACAAAAACAGTGACGGGCTTGCTGCTAGTTTGTTTAACCATAATATGTAAACAGTGAGGGAACCCACGACCACAAGGTTAAGAGCCTTGCGCTCTACCAACTGAGCTAGACGGGCTTGCTGCTAGTTTGTTTAACCATAATATGTAAACCTTAAACTAAATTCTGGCAACAATATTATAAATCTGAATCACTAATTTGTTCATATTATATCCTACGTTCAGATTTTCTAACCGTGACGTACATGGCGAAAACTAAGCTACTCATTAATTTCTCTTATTATTGTTCATAAAATATAGCTTTTGCTTGTGAAAATATTTTGAATATTTTTAAATAATAAAATAATTGGGTTGCTAATATGTAATTGATTCAAGTGATAAGAGATTATTATACCTAAAACAAGTGGTTAGGAGTCTAGTCTCTTGCATACGGGTAATTTTTATTTGGAGAAGAAAATCAATGTCAAACAAATTCTCCAACGAAGATTAATTACTATTAAACAAGTTATAAAAAAATTATTTTGGATTAAAAATGAAATGAACATAATTTAGAGAAAATTGACATTATTTCAACAACTTTCTCATAAACAAGCTAAGTCCAACATTATTTCCTCCAATAGATCATGAAAAATCATGTCTTCAATCTCCAAACCAACACATTCATCATAAATATGATGGTTGACCCACCCATCACTCTTTGATGAGAAATCTCTACCTACATGATCATCTATTGTTTGGTCAACTTTGTATCTCAAACCCAAAGACTTGCTCATATGAGTCCAAACTTTATGAAGAATGTGACACCCTATAGGAGGGCAACAATGTGACCTCCCATAAATTTCCAACATTGTCTCATTAATTAAATCAAATAATACATGATGATCACATTGACCACCTTTGTGAGAACAAAATTCAGGATCATTTTCCATTTCTTCATATAGTGATGGATCAAGGGGGGTGTCTTTAGCATGCCATGATGAAAGACTCTCATTACTAGTGAGTCCAGATATCTCAAGTACATATTTCACATAATTAAACTCATCTTTGTCTTTGGTATCCACATGAATATGAGGAATCTCATGGTTGAACTTCTTTGTTTGAATCTCCAATTTTTGAGCATTCTTTGTGGTTTTAATCACTTTAAGGGAATCCTTCTTAGTCACTTGTTGCTCATCCGCATTATTCGGTCTATCGGAAGGTCTCGCCTTAGATTTTGAATCTATCAACATTGGATAAAACAATTTAGTAACCGCAACTGCAATTTATATTAACAATATTTATAATTCATATTGACACTATTAATATAAAAAATACTAGCAACATATTCTCTTTCCAACGCTCTATTATTGACTTTAATTTATGGAAATAGACAATGTATGTTGTTAGTATTCCTCTATCAATAGGGTAAACATCATTTTTATCCTTGAAAGTGTAGAGTGATGTCACTTTGGTCTCGTCAAAAATCTAAATAAGTCTTCGAATCATCAAAATAATCCCTAAAAGATATAACTAATTATAATCATAAAAGTCCAAGAAATATACAACTTAAAAAGTGACAACACTTTACAATTTCAAGGACTAAATGATAGAAACACTTTAGATTTGGAAACAAATATGCACAAACTAATAGAGGTAAAATAAACAATCAAAGTGATAGTAAAAAAAATTTGAATCCTAATCTATATTGTTTTCAACAGAACATAGAATTGAAGAAAGACTATGATTATATGACAACATATAAATGTATGAATATCATATCTCTCTTTAAAGATAGCTAGCTAGCAAATATTTAAAAAAATAAAATAGAAGGGTGAATATGGAAAACCTGATGCTGCTATTGAAGCCTTGTATTCTTTTATTGCCATAATATCTTGGTCATTGAAACTCAACGGTGAAGCATAGGAAAAAGATTGAAGATCAGGTAATGAAAGAATTCTTTCTAAAGGTATCAACATTCTCAATGGTGAAGAATGTGACTTTTCTTTCTCTAATTTTAGTTTCTCATATTGAAGATGTATATCTTCTGTTATGAAGCTATATTTCTCTTTCTGTTTGAAGTAACTTTCTAGTGGTTCTTCAAGAGACTTGATTCTTCTCATAGAGTTCTTGTATTGAACTTCTCTTTTAATAATAGGATCTGTCAATTTCTTCAAAATTTCCTTCTTCAACTCATCTGATATTCCTTGTCCTTGAGGAAGTTTATGAATGACCGAATCCATAGCGACTCGAATCTTTTCTTTTTCACTCTCTCCGGTTACGTGCTCTATTTTTTGTTTGAGATTCATATTAACATGTTTGATTTCTTTATGTTTCTGACCGTTTGCACAACCTGAAGAAAAATTAACATCTCTTATAATCTCGGCTTCGTTTATATTGAAATTTCCATTTACTCTCCCTTTTGTTATTGACGGCATGACATGTTCATAAAATGATTTTGTGGACTCAAATTGGACTAACTTTTGTGTTTCATTGCCACAATAAAATCTTCCTTTCCATTTCGGTAGAGAATCGTGAAAAGGAAATGATTCAGACCTATTTAGTGTCATTTTTGCTCGTTTAACACGTTGTTTATGGAAGTGGTAGACCATAGGAGAGATAGGATCATGAAGAAATGCTAATAATATTTCCTTGTTCATGTTGGTTGTTTCTAAAGCACCAAAAAAGTGCTTGTATAAAAGAGTGGAAACACCAAATGTGTTTCGCTTTGCAATATCTTCTACTCTGCATTTCTTTTGATCTCTTATTTTTTGTGCAAGTAAGTCATTTTTCGTTGGTTGATGCTTGTAACCCAAGTTACACTCGCGGTAATCGCTACTAAATGTAGGATCACACTGTACACATCTTTTTGTTCTTGTGTTTTCATCAATTAGTACTTCTGTCTGGTTTCTTTCTGTGTTTTTTCCAACTGAAGAATGCAGTGTCACCTTTTCTTCAACCTGACAAGCTTCAAATTAGATGCTACTGTTATTTATTTTCCAGTAAGTTAGTATACTCATTTTGAATTGAGAAGAAACCAATGCATCCAAAATACAGAATGAAGTGAATTCAGGCTATGTCAAATGAGAATATATTTATGCTTGTAGCATATGGACATAAACCAGAACCTAAGCAGAAAAATCATTTGAATCTACAATTTGAAAAATACTTGAGAACTCTTCCCTAAGAAACAAAGAAATGAACCAGATGGTGAGAACTTACATTTGAGTTTCTTAACTGTGCAAGGATGAGGTTCTTCCTTTTGTTACAAGAGAAGGCTTCATCCCTTTGTGCAATCACACTTTCTGCAAATGAAACTAAGTGTTAAGGTTTCAAATATTTGAAGGAAGTGACATATTTATGACATAACAAACACTTAATGGTTTCTAAAGTTTGATAAAAATTTCTAAACTGTAATGTTGATATATTATAGAATGAATGATGATTTTATAAAAATATATTCTACCACTAAAAAAATTAGCTATTTTGTGATCAATTTAGTAACTGAAATAGTTTTCATTAGTGACTGATTTTCCAAATCTGTCTCAAAATTGGCTACAAAATGAGTTTGTGGCCGATTTAAATACCGATTTTGTAACAACCTGTTAAACCACTGGTCGCTAATAATAGCGTCTGATTTCACATTTTTAGTCTCTAAATCGGTCACTTAGCATTTCATGGAGGAAAACTTGTACATAGATGAGGAAATGCACTAACCCTTCTTGTATGCATGTCTTTTTTGTATGAAATTATGACATAAGGGATGGTGCTTAATGATATGTAAGAGGCTTTTACTACACTCAGGAGAATGATGTGAAGTATCAGAATGCTTTTGCCTTCCCATGGTTGACAAGATTTGATCTGTTTTCAGCTAGAATCTTGGTAATCCTGCTAAAATTTTGGAATCAAATATCAAACACCAATAAATTAATGAATAATTCTATACGTCAATTATGACTTCAATTAGAAGGACATGTTGCTTTGACAAAATTAAATTGTTTTCTTGAAAAATTAGAAGATAGTAAAATCATACTTCTAAACTGTGGTCCTCAAATGTAATTCAGCTGTAATATAAATGTTTTAGAGGTTTCTGCAACAATACTGTAACCTGCCACTTTTTGGTGGTACAATGCAAGAAGAGGAAATTCACTAAAAGAGATTAAGAAAATAATGCTAAATTACTATAAAACTACTTTCTTCGTGTTCATTCTTGATATCAATTACAATCACTGGTTTTTTATATATTGCATTGATATATTATAACAAACTAATCAATGACTTGCCATCATGAGTCTTTCTAGGTCATTTTAGAAATTGATGACCTGTCATATAAAATATCTAATGGAACTCGGATCTAATACTTAACATATTTGACCATTACAAGCACCGTGACTACAATTGTAGCCACGTTTTCCAACATTTTACTGCATTGTCATGGTTCACATCTTAAATGTAACCAAAGTTTAGAAGGATGGATAAAATCATCAAATATATGGAGAAATTTGCTTAACATTTCAAAAAAAAAATTATTCTTTGATAACATAAAGAGAAAGAAACACAATAATTTAATTCCCAACCATAGAAAAAAAATCATCATCTCAAATAGTTATACATACATAACATGAGAATTGTTTTGAAAGGCCTTAAGAATAATTGATAACTAAAAAACAGATCGATATGTGAAGAAGCTAATCCTCAAATTAATTTCATCAACATGAAAAAGATAGGACCAAAAAAGAATATTAATTTCTTTTCCACTTTTTCTTGATATGATTATTCTTTGTGGTCAATAAGAATTAATGTTGTAAAACTCTTATAAGAAATCTAAATCACAAAAGGTTAATTACACATTGCATATTCTATGACAAAAAACAACATTGTCAATTTGTCAAAAGCGTTTAGTTTTCTATGTTATTTTCAATATTATTGCATGTTACATAATATACAAAATAATGTGGTTTTGAAAGAAACAATATTGAATGAATAAGAAGATTATGTAACTAAATCATCACCTTTTGGAAGATAATATTTCTTGCACTTGTCCATGAATAAATGAGGAAAAAGGTGACACCAAGGAATTAAGCTCTTGATTCTTGCTTTGTTTTAATTTGTTGTTTTATAAATAATTCTCTCAAGTGGAACAGAAAGTGGAGGTGCATATGGATAAAAAAGGATGATGATTTTTCTTTCTTTCCAAATACAAAGTCAAACACAACATGTATTAATTCCCAATGTTCTCGGGTTCTTATCTCATCTCTTTGCTTTGCATTCTTCTACTTTTATTTTTTGTTTTTATATATTTTTTTAAAGAACATAACAGTACGAATAAAGAGAGATATTTAGAATTCAAATTCGTATTCCAATCGTATGATAGATAAATTGTAGAATGACTATTTGATCACATAAAGAAATAAAATTTATTTTTGATATTGTTAAAAAAAACAACAACAATTTTATAGTTTTGATGACACATATGACATAGAGAACAATCATAATTAGTAAATATTAATGCGTCTTCAATTTGGGTATATAATGGTATAAATTTATAAGAAATCCAAATTTTTTTCTTAAAAAAACCATAATATTTAATAATATATGATATGCCCCCACTAATCATGCATACCCTATTTATTAGATTAGACGATTTTGCAGCAACATGCATAATGAACATAAAATTGTGATCACTTATACTTTGCCAATTAAGTAGACTGTTCTAAAAATTAAACTAGTACTCTACTCTCTTTATCCCTGAAATATAAGAAAAAGCTGAGTTAAATATGTATTTTGTTAAGCAAATAAAATATTATCTAGTAAGCCATCTAAGTTTATGTATTTTGTTAAGCAAAGAAAATATTATCTAGTAAGCAATCTAAGTTTCTCAATGACCAAGTGACATAACAAATAAAAAGTACTATATACAACCAATAACTTACATCTGTTGTTTGAGCTCGTCTATCAATCCAATTGCTAAATTTGTTCTTGTGGGTGGCCAAGAAGATCTCATATGGATCCACAAAACGTGCAAGTTGATGTGTCTATCTTAATAAAAAAGAAACCAAACATTAAAAAAAAAACAAAAAAAGAATTAAGAAAAAAATATTCAAATATGAATACTTGACCTAGAAAAGAAACCAAACATAATGAAAAACAAAAAAAACAGCCATCCAAACCGTTGTCCAGAAAAATACAGAGCAATAAATTATGAAATAGAATTCATCAAGTAAAACATCTCAATGAAATTCTAAAGAAATCCAATTTATCCTCTCAAGTATTGCATTCGCAATAAATATATATGAGAAACTTTGAAATGTAGGGAGGAAACTAGCTAAAGACAAATAAGCCATTTGTTACGTAATCTCCAAAGAACAAGAACAAGATCAAGAAAAGAAAGTGATAAAATTACTAAGGAATAATCCCATTCTAAACAGAGTTTATTCAAAACCTTTTAATGAATAAGATTAACAGATTGGATATATGCCTCTAACTTTGCATGAAAACATCATAAATAATAAGATAAACCGCAAAACAACATTCCACTGCATCATTACTGTAACACCCCAAATTTTATAATAAATTATTTTATTAATAAAATAGAATTTTAAATAATTAATTTGGCGTTAAAGTTATTTTAGAATATATATATTGATTAATTTTCTTTATATGTGTATTTTCTATGACGTGTTAATCTTGTACACATTTGACTAAATGAGTGATATAAATAATAAATACTATATTTTATTATCTTAGATATTTCGCTAAAAATAATAGTATTTTAGTGTACATATTTTTAAGAATAAGATTTTATGCGATTTTACGTGTATATGTACGTTCGTAATTAATGTGATATTTCCTTATATGTTTGACTAATGTTAAATGTGACACCCTAAACCCCAAAATAATATATAATAATTTATACTAAATTATTTGAAGAAAACTCGCGGCGGATGAAGAAAATCTGTTCAAGAAAATAAAAGTTTTTATATCTATTTTAGGATATCACGTTTCTTTAAATACACATGTAACAATTCAACTTTGTTCCTCAATTAAAATTCAATGAACTTGATTTAACTAGAATTTCTTGATTTAATTCCCAAGACTTACTGGTACTAAGGTTTTCATATAAAAAGTCATTTATAATTACATAAGTAAAATACACATTACAACCCTTAATTCCCGGTATCACCTATCAGAGCGGGGTTTCTCCCAAACTTGAACTTCAAGACTCACTAACCTGTAATAACTGCGATTTCGCAAACGCAGGGCCAAGCCAGTCAAACACAAACAACGAAGGAGGTGAGTTTTGAAATCATGTTGATAGTATAATATAAGTAAGAAAAACACGCAATTAATCATCAATAAACCGTATCATTACACAAACATTCTTCAAAGAACAACATCACATTATATAGTCAGAATCAAGGAAAATTAATACAGTTCACTATAACATCAAATCATCGCAGAAATTATTATCGCAGACGATACATATTAATCACAACAAAACAATCACAATAAAATGCAATGTTATGCATGAGCTTATACTCTACTTCACAATGTGGTACCATTCTAACTCTGAAGTACTTGGTTAGGAGGCCATGATACTATGCCACCATTCCGGTGGACGGACAATTCAAATTGGCCCTGTCCTCATAGATCCCCTCAACTCAACCCGAGACACATATACGCGACAGTCGAGGTAAACGTGTGTTGCATGGTAGCTCCCGACATTTGGAGTGCTACCTCCAAGTCACCTAGGAATTCCCCACCCGAATACCTCCAAGGTCTAACAATCTTGCCTTAAGGCTCAACAGTAGACCGCCACGATCAGGCTCAATTCAGTTGTACTTCCCCGAAATCGCTAGGCTTGTCAGGCCCTACCTATATGATGACAAAATAATCTCCACTTCACAAATTCCCAATATTTATTTTCTCCCCTCGTTGGCCTAGGATATTCCATTAAGACCGTAATATCAAACACAAATTGGAATCAAATTTATTTCATCAGGGGTTACTTCAATATTTTCATCACAAATTCATAACATCACTATTATAAATCACATATCATCATCATTACATAACTCATCACAAATTTATGAAATCACAATTATTATTCATACATCATCATCATCACATAAAATTATCACAATGCACACATCTTTTATTATCACATCACATAAACTCATCTAATCCAACATATGCACCAAATTCAATCGACATCCAATATCACAATAATATCAAATATCACACATTTAACAAAAATAAATCAAATATCACAATAATATCAAATAACACACATTCAATGGAATTAAATCAATCAACACCTTATAAATATTTCTATTCCACATTTTAATCTCACAATTCCCATATTTGCACATTAATTAATTTATCACTCAAAGGGCTACTGCCGTACGTAGCAAGCCCCGGATGAATCGTTGGGGAAATACGGTTTTCCCGTTCATCTTCCAATATATTACACTCATGAATTCAAACGCTCTCTCACCCCTTACCTTATTTCGACGCTTTTACACACAAATAAGATTCCACGAGCAAACAGCCTTTGTTCTTTGACTCTTTATCCTTCAATCGATCATAAATCAGAAAACCAATGAGTGGATAATATAGCCACTTTTCACACGGTCGTTTTGGCGTTGGTTTCACTCAAATCGGACTTACGGTGAAGAAGAACGGTGCAAAATAAGAAATTTTATAAACGGAGAAATCGGGTATTTTAGAGAGAAATTGGGATGGTTAAAAATCTGAGGAAGTATGTTTATTTGACTACCTAAATGAATAAAACAACATACTGAAATTTGGACGAGAACGGAGAAAATTTTCTGGAACAGTTATCGTTCATCGGTATCAATTTTTTCTTCCTATTATGTGAAGGTGCGGCTGCTTCTTTCAATTTGGTCTACTATAGCGTATGTTAGGGTATATTTGATTTTTTTTTTTAACATATTATTTATTGTTATCCTAACTTATTGGACTCTATTTTATTTTATTTTTTTCACAAAACCCACCTAATTACATACTTATTTTAATTTATTTATTTTCCACTAAAATAATATATTTCAAAATATCAAATTAAAATATTATTATATTATGAGAATAGTTAAAATAATAATAAAAAAAAAATATAACATCAATATTTTATATAAGCCACTAAATCAATTAAATATGTATAAAATAGGCACAACTTGACAAGCACACATGTAAAGAAATTAAGCGCAATATTATTAATATTTCAAAACAAATATTTTATAAAATAAAGTAATTAATAAATACATTAATAATTAAGATTCTCATATTCAAGTAAATCACTATAATTATCCTTTTTTTTTCTTTTCAAATACTCATATTAAAATACTATCATCATTAGAGAGTATTTGAAATTATAAAATAAATAAATATAACATCAACACTTTATATTAGTTACTAAATCATAATAAATATATATAAAATCACAATGTCATAACAAGTATATAAAAATAAAGGAAATTAAACACAATAGTATTATTATCTCAATATAACTATTCAGAAAAATAAATAACTAAAAATAGAAATAGTTATAAATAATCGAAATATAATTACGTGCCCAAATAACATAATTCGAACATCTAAGAAGATTTCACATTAATTACGCACGCGTACACGTAAAATCTCATAAAATCTTTTTTTATATATATATATATACCATAAAATACTATTATTTTTAGGAAACTATAAGAAAATTATAATGTTTATTATTTATATCACTCATTTAGTCAAATACGTACATATTAACACATAATAGAAAACATACATATAAATAAAATTAATCATAAAACTAATTAACATATATATAAAATAATTTTAACACCAATTTATTTATCTAAATAATATGTAATTAATAAAATAGTTTATTATAAAATTCGGGGTGTTACATTAAATGTGCACCTATTTATATTTTAATTAATTCTAAATATCTCATATTTTAGTTATTTATATTTGGGATAGTAATAATATTGTGTTTGATTTCCTTTATTTTTATATACTTGTTGTGGCATTGCGATTTTATATATTTATTATGATTTAGTAATTAATATAAAGTAGCAATGTTATATTTATTTATTTTGTGATTTTGACTACTCTCTAATGATGGTAGTATTTTAATATGAGTATTTTGAAAAATAAGTATAATTATAGTGACTATTTTAAATATGAGAGTTTCAATTGTTAGTAATATATTTTTTTTTAAGGTTAATTATTTTAATTACTCTAATTTATCATATATTAGTTATGAAATATTAGTAATGTTTTGAAAATTAAATGATATTTGGAGGAGTATTAAAAATGAGAAAAATGAGATTAAGTAACTATTAATTTTGTTTTAGCAAAATAAAAATAATAAAAGTAATAAAACAAAAAAAGTAAATAAAGAGACCAATGGGTTTGACCCATGTGTGAACGTTAACAAAAAAAATTGTGATAGACTTCCTCTTCTTCTTGAAAGAACGCAACACATCAATTCTTCCTCTTCTCTAAAATTCATTGCCACCAAATCCTTGCCTTTTGAATCAATCCCAACCTTTACCCCACACAAAATCGGCCACTGAATCCATTTTTGGCATCAGTTTTATCAATCGTTGCTCCGTTTCTTCAGAAACAGCTTCGTTTCTTTCCTTGGGCGAGCTGGTTTTGGCCGATTCCGATCACCACGTTTGTCGTTTCAAAAAACTGATATCGTTTTTGGATTCCTCTCGTCGAAACATATAAGAAGCACTACTCATTTGCATTTTTCGGTGAAGTTGACGTCGGACCCTTACGGCTCTCCAGCGAGTTGGTGAGACCTTTTCTGCAGTTTTTCTCTCGTCGTTTTGACTCTATTTTTGTTCCTAAAATTATTATTAATTATTTAACATTTATTTTCATGCTCTGCATAATTTATCAGTCACGTCTCGATGATTTTGTGAACTCGCCGTTTATTCGGATTCGTTCGTTGTACGTTGAAGATATGTAGTCGCTGTTGATTTTTGTGTTTGAGAAAGCGTCTAAATAAGGTAAGGGGTGAGATATCGTTTGAATTCATGAGTGTAATATATTGTGAGATGAACGGGAAAACCGTATTTCCCAACGATTCATCCGGGGCTTGCTACGTACGGCAATAGCCCTTTGAGTGATAAATTAATTAATGTGCAAATATGGGAATTGTGAGATTAAAATGTGGAATAGAAACATTTATAAGGTGTTGATTGATTTAATTCCATTGAATGTGTATTATTTGATATTATTGTGATATTTGATTTATTTTTGTTAAATGTGTGATAATTGATATTATTGTGATATTGGATGTCGAATGAATTTGGTGCATATGTTGGATTAGAAGAGTTTATGTAATGTGATAATAAAAGATGTGTGTGTTGTGATAATTTTATGTGATGATGATGATGTATGAATAATAATTGTGATTTCATAAATTTGTGATAAGTTTATGTGAAGAGTTACGATTGATGATAGTGATGTTCTAAATTTGTGTTTGAGATTACGGTCTTAATGGAGTATCATAGGCCAACGAGGGGAGAAAATAAATATTGAGAATTTGTGAAGTGGAGATTATTTTGTCATCATATAGGTAGGGCCTGACAAGCCTAGCGATTCCGGGGAAGTACAACTGAATTAAGCCTGATCGTGGCGGTCTAGTGTTGAGCCTTAAGGCAAGATTGTTAGACCTTGGAGGTATTCGGGTGGGGAATTCCTAGGTGACTTGGAGGTAGCACTCCAAATGTCGGGAGCTACCATGCAACACATGTTTACCTCGACTGTCGCGTATATGTGTCTCAGGTTGAGTTGAGGGGATCTATGAGGACAGGGCCAATTTGAATTGTCCGTCCACCGAAATGGTGGCATAGTATCATGGCCTCCTAACCAAGTACTTCAGAGTTAGAATGGTACCACATTGTGAAGTAGAGTCTAATCTCATGCATATCATTGCATTTTTGTGTGATTGTTTGTTGTGATTAATATGTATTGTGTGTGATGATAATTTCGTAGATGATTTGATGTTATTGTGAAATGTATTGATTTCTCTTGGTTTTGACTTTATAATGTTATATTTTTCCTTGAAAAATGTTTGTCTAATGATACGGTTTATTTATGATTAATTGCGTATTCTCCTTATTTATATTATACTATTAACATGATTTCAAAACTCACCTCCTTCGTTGTTTGTGTTTGACTGGCTTGGCCCTGCGTTTGCGAAATCGCAGTTGTTACAGGTTAATGAATCTTGAAGTTCAAGTTGGGAGGAACCCCGCTCTGATAGGTGATACCGGGAATAAGGGTTGTAATTTGTATTTTACTTATTTAATTTGAACGAATTTTTGTATGAAAACCATATAAGTACTAGTAAGTTTTTAGAATTGAAAAGTAATTATACTTAAATCAAATTTTATGGAGATTGCACTATTTTATAGGAGGAAAAGGTTTAAAAGTGTTCCTTTTGATTTTTGAGAAACGTGATATTTTAAATTAATTATCAAAGTTTTTATTCCCTTAAAAACGTATTTGCTTTACCTTATGCGAATTAAAGTTAAAAATTCTATTATAAATTAATATATATTATTTTGGGGTTTAGGGTGTCACAATTACAATCCCTAAAAATACTGCCACCTTTTGCATGACTAGAAGCAACTTTAGTGGTGCCATCCATGTTAACTTTAATACACCATAAAGAAGGAAGCCACCAATTAACTATATCGATGGAAGGTGACTTGCAAGGTTGACAAGAGATAACAAAATATTTCAAAATAAATAACTCCTGAATTGATGAAAACATATGTTTCTTAGTTAGATAACTATTGAATTAAGAGAAAAAGAATTATATGAATAAACCTCTAAATTTTTAATTATGATAAAAGGATGATTACAAAAACACACACTAAGAAAAATGACCCAAGTCTTATATATATTCAAAGGGAACCAAAACTAACAGACCTAACAAAACAACTTAAACAGAATTATAACTAATCTAATATTCAGTTATTAGTAGAAATAAACTAGGACTAAGTTATATTTAATACTCCCCACATGCTGGACGATGTACATAAAGTAGACCAAGCTTGGACAGAAGTTGCATGAAAGTTGATTTAAGTAGAGGCTTATTTAACAAGTCGGCTATTTGAGCAGCAAACAATATAGGGAACAACTCACCCATTTTAAAATCAGGTTCTCTCCCTTGGTCAATCAACTCTAACTTATCCAAAAGTTATAAATCCAATTTCTGACTCTTTTTAATCTCTTCTAATAGTCTACTAGTTACCTTCAACATTCTCAATTTAATACTTTCTAGTGTCACTTCACAAACTAGACTAAGGTCTCTAAACTGTTCCAACAACTCACTGTGCTTAACCATTAAAGCGGACACACTCAAAGTCTTCCTACTCAAGGCATCAGTCACTACATTGGCCTTTCTAGGATGATAGTTAAGCTCAAAATGAAAATCCTTAAGAAATTCCATCCACCTACGTTGTCTCATATTCAACTCCTTAAGGCTTTTATGGTCATTGAAAACCACAAATCTAGATCCATACAAATAATGTCTCCACATCTTTAGTACAAAAACAATTGCTGCTAGTTCTAAGTCGTGGGTAGGGTAGTTCCTCTCATGAATCTTAAGTTGTCTAGAAGCATACGCTACAACCTTCCCATCCTACATAAGTACTTCACCTAATCTTGAACCACACGCATCACAATATACTACAAAAGGTTCCCTCAGGTTAGGTAACACTAAGATCGATGCAAAGGTCAATCGTTTCTTAAGTTCTTGAAAACTATTTTCACAATGGGTATCCCACACGAACAATTCCTCCTTACGAGTCAACTTAGTTAATGATAAAGCCAACTTGGAGAATCCTTCTATGAACCTACAATAATAACCTGCCAATCCTAGGAAACTCCCTCTCAGTCATTGACTTAGGTGCTTTCGATTCTAAGACACTCTCTACCTTAGCAGGATCAACAACTATTCCACCTCGTGAAATTAAATAGGAAACTCACTTCCTCTAACCAAAATTCACACTTAGACAACTTGGCAAATAATTGTTTCTTCTTAAGTGTTTGCAAGACTATCCTTAAATGTTTTCCATGCTCTTCCTTAGTCTTAGAGTACACTAAGATATCATCTATAAACACAATTGGTCCATAAGGTCATCTATCCTATGTAGAGGGTACTTATTCTTGATTGTCACTTTATTAAGCTGGCGGTAATCCACACACAACCTCATAGAGCCATCTTTTTTATTAACCAACAACCCAAGTGCACCCCACAGTGACACACTAGGTCTTATAAATTGCTTATCTAAAAGCTCTTCCAATTGCTTCTTAAGTTCATACATTTCTAAGGGAGACATGGATATGGGTCCAGTACCTGGTACAAGGTCAATGCTAAACTCAATCTCACGCTCTGGTGGTAAACTATTGACATCTTCAGGAAATACTTCAGGGAGTTCACACACAATAGGAACATCTTGTACTACCACTTTTTCTTCAAGTTCCAATGAGGCTAGGATCATGTATAACTAGGCATCTTCTTTCAATAGTGTCTTCACTTGGTTGGCAGATATATTGCTAAGCTTCTCCCTCTCTTCTGGCTCCATGAATTCAATGGTTTTACAAAAAAAATCTACGCGGACACGGTTGGCAGATAGCCAATCCATACCGAGAATCACACTTGACTAGACGCAAAGGTAAACACACTAAGTCAACTCGGAAGTCCCTTCCACATACATGGATAGAAATGTCGAGACAGACACTAGAGGTGTCAACAGAATTACTAGTTGGGGTATAAAAAATCAAATATACTGCAAACGAGACACCGATAGTCCTAAATGTCTAACACAATCAAGAGGCACAAAGGAATGAGTGGCACCACAATCAAATAGCACAAATAAAGGAGTATCACTTATGGCACCATAATCAAATTTCATTGATTTTATACTAACTAATAAGGAAGGATTTTGAAGTAACCAGATCTATTTAGAAAAAATGTAAGTTGCATTAATTTGGATATCAAATATGGAAAAGCATATACTTAAATGTATGACGTTTATTTTTAAAAACATAATATAAAGATATTTTGTGTAGTAAATTCGAACTTGAGAATAACGCACAAAGACAAAGCTAACCAATAATTTCTCCATAATAACAAAATTTATTAATAGTTTCTACAATTTAGCCGTACAAGCATGCACCAATAATAATAATAATAATAATGAAACCCTAGAATATAAAGTTGACAAACTAATTTTAATAACTAACCTAAAATTGTTAACAATAAGATGAAATAGTAAAATATAAGAGAAAAACTGATCAAATAATTATTCCTAAATATAACTTTTGCATGCAGTAATGGATTGTTCTCCCATATATCTTCATGAAAAAGTATTCAAATCAGTGGTACTTAGCCATGTGGTTGAAACGTTTGTGGTGGTTGTGGATGATATACTATTCTTATATGGCCATCCTTATGGCCAACACAAGCTTGAGCAGATGGAAATATTTCACCACATTGATCACATCGTGTAGGTGTTTGGGTGTGAACTTTTCTATGGCTACCTGTGACACTCTAAACCCTAAAATAATATATAATAATTTATACAAGAACTTTTAACTTATATTCGCAACGGATAAAGAAAAACTGTTTTTAAGGAAATAAAACTTTATAACAAATTTAGGATATCACATTTCTCAAAATTCAAAAGGAACACTTTAAACTTTTTACTCTTATAAAACATTAAGGTTTCCATACAAAATGTTGTTTTTAATTAAATAAATAAAATACAACTTATGACTCTCATTCCCGATATCACTTATCAGAGCGGGGTTCCCTCAAAGTTGAACATCAAGACTCATTAACCTGTAATAACTGCGATTTCGCAAACGCAGGGTCAAGCCAGTCAAACACAAACAACAAGGAGGTTAGTTTTGAAATCATGTAACTAGTATAATATAAGTAAGAAGAACACGCAATTAATCATAAATAAACCGTATCATTACACAAACATTCTTCAAGGAAAAACGTCACATTATAAAGTTAAACCACTCAAGTAAAATCAATACATTTCACTATAGACATCAAATCATCTAAGAGAAATTATTATCGCACACGATACTTATTAATCACAACAAAACAATCACAAGACAATGCAATGCTATGCATAAGCTTAGACCCTACTTCACAACGTGGTACCATTAATTCTAACTCTGAAGTACTTGGTTAGGAGACTTGATGCTATGCAACCATCCCAGTGGACGGACAATTCAAATTGGCCCTGTCCTCATAGATCCCCTCAACTCAACCCGAGACGCATATACGCGACAGTCGAGGTAAACATGTGTTGCATGGTAGCTCCCGACATTTTGAGTGCTACCTCCAAGTCACCTAGGAATTCCCCACTCGAATACCTCCAAGGTCTAACAATCTTGCCTTAAGGCTCATTCAGTTGTACTTCCCTGGAATCACTAGGCTTGTCAGGCCCTACCTATATGATGACAAAATAATCGCTACTTCACAAATTCTCAATATTTATTTTCTCCCCTCATTAGCTTAGACTACTCCATTAAGACCATTATCTTTATAAATCATCACTATTTCATCAATTATGGGGTACTTCAATATTCTCATCACAATTTTATAACATCATTAATCATACATAATCATAATCATCATATAAACTCATGACAATTTTGTAACATCACTATCATCGATCAGAAATCATCATTATCATCACGTATACATATATCATACCATGCATCCATATTTTATTATCACATCACATAAATTTGTCTAATCAAACATATGCACCAAATTCATTTGAAATCAAATATGACAATAATATCAAATACTACGCATTTAACGAAATTAAATCAATCAACACCTTATAAATATTTCTATTCCACATTTTAATCTCCCAATTTTTATATTTTCACATTAATTAATTTATCACTCAAAGCGCTATTGCCGTACGTAGCGAGCCCCAGATGAATCGTTGGGAAATACTGTTTTCCCGTTCATCTCACAATATATTATACTCATGAATTCAAACGCTCTCTCACCCCTTACCTGATTTCGACGCTTCCTCAAACATAGAAGTCAATGGATGTTTTCAACAACAACTACAGATCAACAACATACAGCAAACAAGTTCAAAAATAACGAGTTCACAAAGTCACCGAGACACGACTGATAAATTATCCGGAAAGACCACTTGCAGCAACCGTGGTGGTTTTCTGACATGTAAAAGATAATTAAATTGAGGTGGCAGGTCTCGTAGTTAGAATCGTATATATGAAAAACTTGGTTATAGTGAATAGTGTATAAGCCAAATTTGAAAAATAGGTTTCATGTTACTGGTGGAAAGAGAAGTAGAGTTTGGAGAGGGAAAGCATGTGTTACGGCGCTGGTAGAGAAGAAAAATATGAGGATTAGGTTATTAGAATGACTATTAGCTAGGCCGCATGATAATATTATATTATATTTATATAAATCAATTTATTTATTCATATTATAAATAATTTAGTTAATTTATATATATATATATATATATATATATATATATATATATATATATATATATATATATATATATATTAAACATAAATTTAGCTACCAAAGGTCTACTTAACAATAATAACAAAATATTAGGCTTAACATAATAACAATCTAAAATTAATATGCACCACTCTATACTTATATATAATATAAAAATTGGATTTAATATTAATAATCACTAATTTTAATAAATCATCTAGATAAGTAGATAAAAAGAACTAAGTAGAAAATTATCACAGCAAAATACGTATAAGAAAATATTACTAATTTATAATAACAATAAATTCAGGGTGTTACAATATTACTCATTTAGTACTATAAAACTAGCAGATCATTGAAAACATTCATATAACGAAAATTAATTACAAAATTTATCAATATATATTATAAAATAATTTTTAAACCAAATTATTTATTTAAAATCCTATTTCATTAATGAAGTTTATTTTAAAATTTGGGGTGTTACAATTAACCTTTTAAAAAAATACATATTACTAACAATTGAAACTCTCATATTCAAAATAATTACTATAGTTATACCTATTTTTTCACAACACTCGAATACTACATCATTAGAGAATACTCAAAATCACAAAATAAATAATATAAAATCAACACTTTATATT
>JBBPBP010009779.1:64180372-64196050 GCA_037974735.1 Cicer chorassanicum | reverse complement strand
TGAAATAGGTAGTTTAACGTATTTCGAAGTTATATAATATTTCAATCTTAATTATATAATTTTAGAATAAATACTGTTCAAAGATATTATACCTTCCTAAAAACAATATTTTAAATTTTTTTAAATCATACAATATAAATTATGTATCTCGATATTTTGTTCAACTAAAATATAAACTTTTTATTTTCGATTAAAGTAAATAACTACTTAAAAACCTTAAACATTCATTCCAAAACTATATACATCGTATATTATAATTTATTTGTTAATAAACTACAAAATATATAATCAATTAAAATAATTTATAATATATATTGGAGGTTTACAAATTTCATTGATTTTATACTAACTAATTAGGAAGGATTTTAAAGTAACCAGATCTATTTAGAAAAGATTTAAGTTGCATTAATTTGGATATCATATGGAAAAGCATATACTTAAATGCATGACAATTATTTTTAAAAACATCGTGTAAAGATATTTTGTGTAGCAAATTCGAACTTGAGAATAACGCACAAAGACAAAGCTAACCATATAATTTATCCATAATAATATAATAACAAAATTTGTTAATAGTTTCTACAATTTAGCCGTACAAGCATGCACCAACAATAATAATAATGAAACCCTAGAATATAAAGATGAAGTAGTAAAATATAAGAGAAAAATCTGATCAAATAATTATTCCTAAATATAACTTTTCCATGCAATAATGGATTGTTCTCCCATATATCTTCATGAAAAATTATTCAATTCACTGGTACTCAGCCATGTGGTCGAGACGTTTGTGGATGATATACTACTCTCATATGGCCAGCACAAGCTTGAGCAGATGGAAATGTTTCACCACATTGATCACATCGCGTAGGTGTTTGGTTGTGAACTTTTTTATGGCTACCCAATGTAACACCCCAAATTTTATAATAAACTATTTTAATAATGAAATATAATTTTAAATAATTAATTTGGTGTTAAAGTTATTTTAGAATACATGTAATAAATTTCGTGATTAGTTTGCGTTATATGGGTGCTTTAGATGATGTGTTACTATTATACATATTAGACTACATGAATAATCTAAATAACAGATATTATATTTTATATATTTTTCTAAATAGTATTTTTGTGTAATATTTTAAAGAATAAGATTTTACGTGTATATACTTATACCAAATTAATGTAATATTTTTCTGTGCGTTTGACTGATATTAAGTATGGACTTAATTATATTTCAATTATCTATAACTATTTTCTATTTTAAGTTATTTATTTTATAAATAATTATCTCGGAATAGTAGTGATATATTGTGTTTGATTTCCTTCATTTTTATATACTTGTTATGACATAATGATTTTATATATATTTATTATGATATAATAATTAATATAGAGTGTTGATGTTATATTTATTTATTTTATAATTTTGACTATTCTCTAATGATGGTAGTATTTTAATGTGAATATTTTATAAAATAAGTATAATTATAGTAATTATTTTGAATATGAATCTTGGTTATTAATGTATTTTAAAATATTAACTACTTTAATTATTTTATTTTATAAAATATGGGTTTTGAAATATTAATAATTTTGTGCTTATTTTCTTTATATGTGTGCTTGTCAAGTTGTGCCTATTTTATATATATTCCATTGATTTAGTGGCTTATACAAAATATTGATGTTATATTTTTTATTGTCATTTCAACTATTCTCATAATATAATAATCTTTTAATTTGATATTTTGAAAGATATTATTATTTTAGTGGCAAATAAATGAATTAAAATAAATATTTAATTAGTTGGACCTTGTGAAAAAATAAAATAAAATGAAGTTCAATGAGTTAGGTTAACAATAATTAATATGTTAAGAAAAAAAATAAAAAAAAAAATCAAATATACCCTAATATGAAAGCGCTACAGTAGAAAGATAGAAAGAGAGAGAAAAGGCAGCCGCCATACTAAGAGAAAAGAAAAGAAATCGGTTCCGGCGATCGACAACTGTCCAGAAAAACTTCCTCCGTTTTCGTTCAAATTTCAGTATGTTATTTAATTTATTGAGTTAGTCAATTAAACACAATTTTCCAGATTTTTAACAACCCCAATTTCTCTCTAAAATACCCGACTTCTCCGTTTGTAGAATTCGTTATTTTGCACCGTTCTTCTTCACCGTAAGTCCGATTTGAGTGAAACCAACGCCAAAACGATCGTGTGTAAAGTGGCTATGTTATCCACTTATTGGTTTTCTGATTTATGGTAAGATTCCTTGACCGAATTTCGAAATTAATTTTAGAGTGTCTTCTCATAATTTATTTTTAACGTTTACCCATAAATTGTCGGGTTAGATCGATTGAAGGACAAAGAGTCGGAGAATAAAGGTTGTTTGTTCGTGGAATCGTATTTGTGTGTGAAAGCATCGAAATAAGGTAAGGGGTGAGAGAGCGTTTGAATTCATGAGTGTAATATATTGTGAGATGAACGGGAAAACCGTATTTCCCAACAATTCATCCGGGGCTTGCTACGTACGGCAATAGCCCTTTGAGTGATAAATTAATTAATGTGCAAATATGGGAATTGTGAGATTATAATGTGGAATAGAAATATTTATAAGGTGTTGATTGATTTAATTCCATTGAATGTGTGTTATTTGATATTATTGTGATATTTGATTTATTTTTGCTAAATGTGTGACATTTGATATTATTGTGATATTGGATGTCAAATGAATTTGGTGCATATGTTGGATTAGATGAGTTTATGTGATGTGATAATAAAAGATGTGTGCATTGTGATAATTTTATGTGATGATGATGAGGTATGAATAATAATTGGGATTTCATAAATTTGTGATGAGTTATGTAATGATGATGATATGTGATTTATAATAGTAATGTTGTGAATTTGTGATGAAAATATTGAAGTAACCCCTGATGAAATAATTGTGATTCCAATTTGTGTTTGAGATGACGGTCTTAATGTAGTATCATAGGCCAACGAGGGGAGAAAATAAATATTGAGAATTTGTGAAGTGGAGATTATTTTGTCATCATATAGGTAGGGCCTGACAAGCCTAGCGATTTCGGGGAAGTACAACTGAATTGAGCCTGATCGTGGCGGTCTACTGTTGAGCCTTAAGGCAAGATTGTTAGACCTTGGAGGTATTCGGGTGGGGAATTCCTAGGTGACTTGGAGGTAGCACTCCAAATGTCGGGAGCTACCATGCAACACACGTTTACCTCGACTGTCGCGTATATGTGTCTCGGGTTGAGTTGAGGGGATCTATGAGGACAGGGCCAATTTGAATTGTCCGTCCACCGGAATGGTGGCATAGTATCATGGCCTCCTAACCAAGTACTTCAGAGTTAGAATGGTACCACATTGTGAAGTAGAGTCTAAGCTCATGCATAGCATTGCATTTTCTTGTGATTGTTTTGTTGTGATTAACATGTGTCGTGTGCGATAATAATAATTTCTACGATGATTTGATGTTATAGTGAAATGTATTGACTTTCCTTAAGTGGTTTTGACTATATAACGTGATACTTTTCTTTGAAGAGTGTTTGTGTAATGATACGGTTATTGATGATTAATTGCGTGTTTTTCTCACTTGTATTATACTATCAACATGATTTCAAAACTCACCTCCTTCGTTGTTTGTGTTTGACTGGCTTGGCCCTGCGTTTGCGAAATCGCAGTTATTACAGGTTAATGAGTCTTGGAGTTCAAATTTTGGAGAAGCCCCGCTCTGATAGGTGATACCGGGAATGAGAGTCATAAGTTGTATTTTTATTTGTTTAATTATAAACAACTTTTTCTATGAAACCTTATAACTAGTAAATTTTTGGAATTGAATTAAGAAATTCTAGTTAAATCAAATTTAATGGAGATTGCACTATTTTATAGGAGGAAAAAGTTTAAAGTGTTCATTTTGAATTTTGAGGAATGTGATATCTCAAATTAATTATAATTTTTTTTATTCCCTTGAAAACGTATTTGCTTTACCAGCTGAGAATTAAAGTTAAAAATTCTATTATAAATTATTATATATTATTTTGGGGTTTAGGGTGTCACATTAGTGGTATCAGAGCAGGTCTGTCCAATCAGGCTGAGTGGGTGGAATTTCGATTCAGTGTTAGTCGAATGTCAGTCGTGTCAATTGTGTTTTCTTGAGTAATAATTTTTTTCACTAACATGTTTTTTTGTTCCTTGTTATATTATTGTGTTAAGTGTTATATGCTTTTATATTATTATACATATTTTTTGGTTACTAATTAACTGTTTATTATTTGCTTACCCTGATTGCGTTATGGATTCTAAATTTCTACCTAAGGGAGTAAATAAAACATGAAATTACTAGTTAAGATTTGAGTTGATTTTAATTGTTGACAAGATTATGTTAGTTACTTGTTGCTTGTTAGTTGTCTACTGAACTATGATTTTTGCAATCTTGTTTTATTTGAATAGTTAGAAATAATAATTTTGATTGAGCATGTGTATGTTTGAAGTTATTAATCTCATTCATGTAATCTTTGTTATCGAATGTCAGACCTCACCTGTTAGTTGTTTTATAGTTCCATTTTCACCCTTAATTAATTTCAAATATTTAGTCTTGATATGAATCTGTTTAAAGTGTTTGATTTAATAACTAATCGATTGAAACATTGATTTCCGTATGAACTATATGTTTAAAACTTAAGTATTGACTTTTACTAGGTACAAATTATTATTATTTCGGTTGAAACTAATTTAGAGAAAAAAAATGATGTTTTGTTCTAAACTTTGAGTTAGATAAGAAATATATCTCTTATGTTTAAAGTTTTAATTTTGACAAAAAAATTCTTATTTTGATTTTATGTTGGCTTGTGTGAAGAAAGAAAAATTGATTCTAAATTGTGAATGTTAACTTTAAATCACTTGAAAGTGTTGATGGTTGTATTTAGATGAGTAGAGTTTTGATAGTGGTTTTGAAGACAATTTAGAATGTTCGTCATGATTTTATATAGTATGAAATTCATACTATTAGCAATAGTAATTCTTGAATAGTAGAGGTTGGTAGAACTTAGAATTTTTTTTTTAAATGATATTTTGAAAGAGTTAAAATTTACTTATTTTGTAAGATGAACATAACTTTTATTTGAATTACTCTTGATTATTTTAAAGAAATTAAATTGAGTTGAACTTTTGTTGATTTAAAAATAACAATAATTCTATACTACTCATTTTATTTAATGTTTAAAATAGCTTAAATTTACAGCATGTTTTATTATGTCTTGTTTTTAAGAAAATTAAAAAGAGTTGTTGTTATGTTGGTTAGGGGATGGTGTGAATATTGAAATGTAAGCGTGTTGGGATATTTGGTTGAAATTATTGATTTATTGATTATGATATTATGAACTAATTAGAGTTTAACTTGATGTTAGAGTTTTAGATTTTAAGAACTCAGTAGTGATATATAATAGTACTAATTAAAAAGAAAGGGGGTCAAATGATAAAGTTTCTACTAATTGAGAAAGAGAAGAAAAACAAAGTTTTTAAAAGAATTATCTCAATAGTCAAACTCTTTTTGAAAAATTATCTAAATTTTAGATCCTATAATCGATGTATTTTATGATTAGAATGTTTTTTTTTGTAGAATTATAGTTATTGTGTTATCATTGTTGAAATGTATATTGAGTTTAATATGAGAAAGTGACATGTTGTTTGTACATCTTTTCTTGTTACATGAATTAACCTAACAAAATGGTATGTATCATGTGGATTGGTATGTGTAGAGTGTATCATGTAGATTATGTGTCCAGAGACTAAAATTGTTTTTAACTATAAAACTACAAATTTTTTTTTTTATTATTAGGGACCTAATTTTTAAGATTAGAACATGCCTCCAAAATCTTTAAAATTGATGGTGTGTTATGCTTTAGACGAATTTTGTGCCTTGATTGAAACTGATGATGTATCTATAGACATGTTGAGTAGTTGGTATGAGAGGAGACTGTTATTTTGTAGATTTGTCAATTAGTGTAATTCATTATCATAACCAAGTATGACTTATGCATTGTGTCATGTACACTACTTTAATGTATATAAATATATAATTTTGTTTTTTTTTGTAAATTTTGAGAAAATAAATTAGAACTATTTTGGAAGTGTTAATTTATTGGAAAACTTTTTATCTATCTATATATATAATTTAAATCTTCTTTCAAAATATAAATTGAAAATAATAATTTTTATAATGATTAATTATTTAGAAATGTGTTTTTGACGATTAAAGTACGAGAGATTTTAGAGATCTTATAGATTTTAAAAATACATGTGATTTACCTTATTTTTAATTGTATTTAGAAATGTGATTTATTTTTGTTGTTTTTATTTAGACGTGATTTATTGAAAAGTGATTTAAGAAAAAGTTTTGAATTTCCAATGATTTTTTTTTTGTGCTAAATGATTAGTGATACGTTTTATAATAATTTAAGTCTAGAAATCAATTTTTAGAATGATGTGTAACCTTTAAAGTGATTTATCTACTACTCGATTCAATTTGGTTTGGTAGCGTGTTGTGTCTTCTAGTAAATAATTATTTATCCTATCTGCTACTTGGAAATCTATGTTTTAGTTTATTGTAACCTTTAAGTGAAGAGGATTAATTCAAAAGAAAATATAATCGTGATCAATTTGGAGCAATTAGAGTTCTATGAGGATAGGTTACATTGTTTGAGTTATGAGATGAACGTAAAATTTTGGTGCTAATTTTTGGATTAGTAATGTGAATTTTATATGATTATGTAAATATGAAATTGTTTGTGTTTCAAGTGTTCTAATTGTTGGAAATTAATGTATAGCGTTAGAGTAGTAGAGATCATCTAAAAGTGAAATAGCTCTATATTTCTTCAATCGGATTATTGATTATATATTGATGTAAGTGTTGTTGTTACTACTTGTAAATTACAAGTAAATTATTGTGAATGTGTAATTAAGTAAGTTTTTAACTTGAGGTAAGGAGTAGGAGTTGTGGCGCCGCCTTCGCACTCCTGAACCACGTTAAAAATATTTTTAATTATCCATGTTTGAATTTGAATGACTGCAGTTATAGTTACCTTAAGTAGTTGACTACATGAGTAGGAGGGACTAGCTACCCCGATGACTCATCGTCGATAAAAGAGGCAACGGTAACTCATTATTTTGTTATAAGTACCTTTTAATTTTATTCTTTAAATAGTTGAAAAACATGTTCATCACTTATGTAAATTAAGTGAATTTAATTATTAAATATATGTTATTATGAAATGGTGTCTCTATCATTGATTTTTTTTCTTTCTTCTTGATTATATATGAAGTATGTTTTATAGAGTGATTGGTTGTAAATCTATCATAATGTTATTAAGTTGTTAGATATGTTTAATATTCTAAAAAAATTGCTCTCTTTGTCAAACTTAGGTTAAAGTTGTTGAATGTTTGGGGATATGATCAAAACTTTATTTTAAGGAGTAAAACTTGTAATATTTTGTTTGAAAGAAATAGTTGGGATTGACAATATACTTCGAAGGTGTTTCATTTAACCCAAATGAACTAAGTTATTATTAACTAAATATATATGTTATGTGTTATATGTAAATTATAGTGAGTAACTCTATGATATTTTCTTTCATTATTGAGTGAAAAATGTGATATGTGTTTAATTGATTTATAGTGTCATGTTAGCCTATCATGCTAAGTTAATTGGTTTTGACATATTGTGCTTGAATGACTAGTGAGTGCCTTAAAAACGCTTATAGACTAAGTTTGAATCTTGAGGGTGGTAAGTTAGATACTAGTTCACTCACCACAAATTTCGAGGACGAAATTTCTTTTACGAGGGGAGAATTGTAACACCCCAAATTTTATAATAAACTATTTTAATAATGAAATATAATTTTAAATAATTAATTTGGTGTTAAAGTTATTTTAGAATACATGTGATAAATTTCGTGATTAGTTTGCGTTATACGGGTGCTTTAGATGATGTGTTACTATTATACATATTAGACTACATGAATAATCTAAATAACAAATATTATATTTTATATATTTTTCTAAATAGTATTTTAGTGTAATATTTTAAAGAATAAGATTTTAGAAGATTTTACGTGTATATACTTATACCAAATTAATGTAGTATTTTTCTGTGCGTTTGACTGATATTAAGTATGCACGTAGTTATATTTCAATTATCTATAACTATTTTCTATTTTTAGTTATTTATTTTATAAATAATTATCTCGGAATAGTAGTGATATATTGTGTTTGATTTCCTTCATTTTTATATACTTGTTATGACATAGTGATTTTATATATATTTATTATGATATAATAATTAATATAGAGTGTTGATGTTATATTTATTTATTTTATAATTTTGACTATTCTCTAATGATGGTAGTATTTTAATGTGAATATTTTATAAAATAAGTATAATTATAGTAATTATTTTGAATATGAATCTTGGTTATTAATGTATTTTAAAATATTAACTACTTTAATTATTTTATTTTATAAAATATGGGTTTTGAAATATTAATAATTTTGTGCTTATTTTCTTTATATGTGTGCTTGTCAAGTTGTGCCTATTTTATATATATTCCATTGATTTAGTGGCTTATACAAAATATTGATGTTATATTTTTTATTGTCATTTCAACTATTCTCATAATATAATAATCTTTTAATTTGATATTTTGAAAGATATTATTATTTTAGTGGCAAATAAATGAATTAAAATAAATATTTAATTAGTTGGACCTTGTGAAAAAATAAAATAAAATGAAGTTCAATGAGTTAGGTTAACAATAACTAATATGTTAAAAAAAAAATAAAAAAAAAATCAAATATACCCTAATATGAAAGCGCTACAGTAGAAAGATAGAAAGAGAGAGAAAAGGCAGCCGCCATACTAAGAGAAAAGAAAAGAAATCGGTTCCGGCGATCGACAACTGTCCAGAAAAACTTCCTCGTTTTCGTTCAAATTTCAGTATGTTATTTAATTTATCGAGTTAGTCAATTAAACACAATTTTCCAGATTTTTAACAACCCCAATTTCTCTCTAAAATACCCGACTTCTCCGTTTGTAGAATTCGTTATTTTGCACCGTTCTTCTTCACCGTAAGTCCGATTTGAGTGAAACCAACGCCAAAACGATCGTGTGTAAAGTGGCTATGTTATCCACTTATTGGTTTTCTGATTTATGGTAAGATTCCTTGACCGAATTTCGAAATTAATTTTAGAGTGTCTTCTCATAATTTATTTTTAACGTTTACCCATAAATTGTCGGGTTAGATCGATTGAAGGACAAAGAGTCGGAGAATAAAGGTTGTTTGTTCGTGGAATCGTATTTGTGTGTGAAAGCATCGAAATAAGGTAAGGGGTGAGAGAGCGTTTGAATTCATGAGTGTAATATATTGTGAGATGAACGGGAAAACCGTATTTCCCAACGATTCATCCGGGGCTTGCTACGTACGGCAATAGCCCTTTGAGTGATAAATTAATTAATGTGCAAATATGGGAATTGTGAGATTAAAATGTGGAATAGAAATATTTATAAGGTGTTGATTGATTTAATTCCATTGAATGTGTGTTATTTGATATTATTGTGATATTTGATTTATTTTTGTTAAATGTCTGACATTTGATATTATTGTGGTATTGGATGTCAAATGAATTTGGTGCATATGTTGGATTAGATGAGTTTATGTGATGTGATAATAAAAGATGTGTGCATTGTGATAATTTTATGTGATGATGATGATGTATGAATAATAATTGGGATTTCATAAATTTGTGATGAGTTATGTAATGATGATGATATGTGATTTATAATAGTAATGTTGTGAATTTGTGATGAAAATATTGAAGTAATCCCTGATGAAATAATTGTGATTCCAATTTGTGTTTGAGATGACGGTCTTAATGTAGTATCATAGGCCAACGAGGGGAGAAAATAAATATTGAGAATTTGTGAAGTGGAGATTATTTTGTCATCATATAGGTATGGCCTGACAAGCCTAGCGATTTCGGGGAAGTACAACTGAATTGAGTCTGATCGTGGCGGTCTACTGTTGAGCCTTAAGGCAAGATTGTTAGACCTTGGAGGTATTCGGGTGGGGAATTCCTAGGTGACTTGGAGGTAGCACTCCAAATGTCGGGAGCTACCATGCAACACACGTTTACCTCGACTGTCGCGTATATGTGTCTCGGGTTGAGTTGAGGGGATCTATGAGGACAGGGCCAATTTGAATTGTCCGTCCACCGGAATGGTGGCATAGTATCATGGCCTCCTAACCAAGTACTTCAGAGTTAGAATGGTACCACATTGTGAAGTAGAGTCTAAGCTCATGCATAGCATTGCATTTTCTTGTGATTTTTTTGTTGTGATTAACATGTGTCGTGTGCGATAATAATAATTTCTACGATGATTTGATGTTATAGTGAAATGTATTGACTTTCCTTGAGTGGTTTTGACTATATAACGTGATACTTTTCTTTGAAGAGTGTTTGTGTAATGATACGGTTATTGATGATTAATTGCGTGTTTTTCTCACTTGTATTATACTATCAACATGATTTCAAAACTCACCTCCTTCGTTGTTTGTGTTTGACTGGCTTGGCCCTGCGTTTGCGAAATCGCAGTTATTACAGGTTAATGAGTCTTGGAGTTCAAATTTTGGAGAAGCCCCGCTCTGATAGGTGATACCGGGAATGAGAGTCATAAGTTGTATTTTTATTTGTTTAATTATAAACAACTTTTTCTATGAAACCTTATAACTAGTAAATTTTTGGAATTGAATTAAGAAATTCTAGTTAAATCAAATTTAATGGAGATTGCACTATTTTATAGGAGGAAAAAGTTTAAAGTGTTCATTTTGAATTTTGAGGAATGTGATATCTCAAATTAATTATAATTTTTTTTATTCCCTTGAAAACGTATTTGCTTTACCAGCTGAGAATTAAAGTTAAAAATTCTATTATAAATTATTATATATTATTTTGGGGTTTAGGGTGTCACATTAGTGGTATCAGAGCAGGTCTGTCCAATCAGGCTGAGTGGGTGGAATTTCGATTCAGTGTTAGTCGAATGTCAGTCGTGTCAATTGTGTTTTCTTGAGTGGGTGACACCCTAAACCCCAATATAATATATAATTATTTATAATAGAATTTTTAACTTTAATTCGCAGCGGGTAAAGCAAATACGTTTTCAAAGGAATAAAAAAATTTATAATTAATTTGAGATATCACATTCCTCAAAATTCAAAATGAACACTTTAAACTTTTTCCTCCTATAAAATAGTGCAATCTCCATAAAATTTGATTTAACTAGAATTTCTTAATTTAATTTCAAAAATTTACTAGTTATAAGGTTTCATACAAAAAGTTGTTTCTAATTAAACAAATAAAAATACAACTTATGACTCTCATTCCCGGTATCACCTATGAGAGCGGGGCTTCTCCCAAATTTGAACTTCAAGACTCATTAACCTGTAATAACTGCGATTTCGCAAATGCAGGGCCAAGCCAGTCAAACACAAACAACGAAGGAGGTGAGTTTTGAAATCATGTTAATAGTATAATATAAGTAAGGAGAACACGCAATTAATTATAAATAAATCGTATCATTAGACAAACATTCTTCAAGGGAAAACATAACATTATAAAGTCAAAACCAAGGAAAAATCAATACATTTCACAATAACATCAAATCATCTAAGAAATTATGATCGCACACAATACATATTAATCATAACAAACAACCACACAAAAATGTAATGCTATGTGTGACACCCTAAACCCCAAAATAATATATAATAATTTATAATAGAATTTGTAACTTTAATTCGCAGCTGGTAAAGCCAATACGTTTTCAAGGGAATAAAAAAAAATTATAATTAATTTGAGATATCACATTCCTCAAAATTCAAAATGAACACTTTAAACTTTTTCCTCCTATAAAATAGTGCAATCTCCATAAAATTTGATTTAACTAGAATTTCTTAATTCAATTCCAAAAATTTACTAGTTATAAGATTTCATACAAAAAGTTGTTTCTAATTAAACAAATAAAAATACAACTTATGACTCTCATTCCCGGTATCACCTATCAGAGCGAGGCTTCTCCCAAATTTGAACTTCAAGACTCATTAACCTGTAATAACTGCTATTTCGCAAACGCAGGGCCAAGCCAGTCAAACACAAACAACGAAGGAGGTGAGTTTTGAAATCATGTTGATAGTATAATACAAGTAAGAAGAACACGCAATTAATCATCAATAAACCGTATCATTACACAAACACTCTTCAAAGGAAAACATCACGTTATATAGTCAAAACCACTCAAGGAAAGTCAATACATTTCACTATAACATCAAATCATCGCAGAAATTATTATTATCGCACACGACACATATTAATCACAACAAAATAATCACAAGAAAATGCAATGCTATGCATGCTTAGACTCTACTTCACAATGTGGTACCATTCTAACTCTGAAGTACTTGGTTAGGAGGCCATGATACTATGCCACCATTTCGGTGGACGGACAATTCAAATTGGCCCTGTCCTCATAGATCCCCTCAACTCAACCCGAGACACATATACGCGACAGTCGAGGTAAACGTGTGTTGCATGGTAGCTCCCGACATTTGGAGTGCTACCTCCAAGTCACCTAGGAATTCCCCACCCGAATACCTCCAAGGTCTAACAATCTCGCCATAAGGCTCAACAGCAGACCGCCACGATCAGGCTCAATTCAGTTGTACTTCCCCGGAATCGCTAGGCTTGTCAGGCCCTACCTATATGATGGCAAAATAATCTCCACTTCACAAATTCTCAATATTTTATTTTCTCCCCTCGTTGGCCTATGATACTCCATTAAGACCGTCATCTCAAACAAAAATTTAGAACATCACTATCATCAATCGTAACTCATCACATAAACTTATCACAAATTTATGAAATCACAATTATTATTCATACACCATCATCATCACATAAAATTATCACAACACATCCATCTTTTATTATCAGATCACATAAACTCATCTAATCAAACATATATATAAAATTAATTCGACACCCAATATCACAATAATATCAAATACCACACATTTATAGAAATTAAATCAATCAATACCTTACAAATATTTCTATTCTATATTTTAATCTCACAAGTTTCATATTTTTGCATTAATTAATTTATCACTCAAAGGGCTATTGCCGTACGTAGCAAGCCCCGGATGAATCGTTGGGAAATACGGTTTTCCCATTCATCTCACAATATATTATACTCATGAATTCAAATGCTCTCTCACCCCTTACCTTATTTAGACGCTTTCTCAAACACAAAAATCAACAGCGACTTCATATCTTCAACGTACAGCGAGTGAATCCGAATAAATGGCGAGTTCACAAAATCGTCGAGACGTGACTGATAAATTATGCAGAGCATGAAAATAAATATTAAATAATTAATAAAAATTTTAGGAACAAAAATAGAGTCAAAATGACGAGAGAAAAACTGCAGAAAAGGTCTCACCGACTCGTCAGAGAGCCGTAAGGGTCCGACGTCAACTTACCTGAAAAATGCAAATGAGTAGTGCTTCTTATAGGTTTCGACGAGAGGAATCCAAAAACGATGTCAGTTTTTTGAAACGACAAACGTGGTGATCGGAATCGGCCAAAAGCAGCTTGCCCAAGGAAAGAAACGGAGCTGTTTCTGAAGAAACGGAGCAACGATTGATAAAACTGATACCAAAAATGGATTCAGTGGTCGATTTTGTGTGGGATAAAGGTTGAGATCGATTCAAAAGGCAAGGATTTGGTGGCAATGAATTTTAGAGAAGATGGAGAATGGATGTGTTGCGTTCTTTCAAGAAGAGGAAGTCTATCACAATTTTTTTTTTTTACAATTAGGGTTCACACATGGGTCAAACCCATTGGTCTCTTTATTTATTTTTTTGTTTTATTACTATTATTATTTTTATTTTGCTAAAACAAAATTAATAGTTACTTAATCTCATTTTTCTCATTTTTAATACTCCTCCAAATATCATTTAATTTTCAAAACATTAATAATATTTCATAACTAATATATGATAAATTAGAGTAATTAAAATAATTAACCTTTTAAAAAAATACATATTACTAACAATTGAAACTCTCATATTCAAAATAGTCACTATAATTATACTTATTTTTCAAAATACTCATATTAAAATACTACCACCATAAGAGAATAGTCAAAATCACAAAATAAATAAATATAACATTACTACTTTATATTAATTACTAAATCATAATAAATATATATAAAATCACAATGCCACAACAAGTATATAAAAATAAAGGAAATCAAACACAATATTATTACTATCCCAAGATAATTGTTTATAAAATAAATAACAAAAATAGGAGATACTTAAAATTAATTAAAATATAAATATGTGCACATTTAACATTAGTCAAACATACAAGGAAATATCACATTAATTACAAACGTACATATACACGTAAAATCTTCTAAAATCTTTTTTTTATTTTTTTATTTTTTAAATATTACACTAAAATACTATTTAGAAAAATATATAAAGTATAATATTTGTTATTTAGATTACTCGTGTAGTCTAATATGTATAATAGTAGCACGTCATCTAAAGCACCCATATAACGAAAACGAATCACGAAATTTATCACATATATTCTAAAATAATTTTAACACCAAATTAATTATTTAAAATCATAGTTCATTATTAAAATAGTTTATTATAAAATTTGGGGTGTTACACTATGCATGAGCTTAGACTCTACTTCACAATGTGGTACCATTCTAACTCTGAAGTACTTGGTTAGGAGGCCATGATACTATGCCACCATCCCGGTGGACGGACAATTCAAATTGGCACTGTCCTCATAGATCCCCTCAACTCAACCCGAGACACATATATGCGACAGTCGAGGTAAACGTGTGTTGCATGGTAGCTCCCGACATTTGGAGTGCTACCTCCAAGTCACCTAGGAATTCCCCACCCGAATACCTCCAAAGTCGATCTAACAATCTTGCCTTAGGGCTCAACAGTAGACCGCCACGATCAGGCTCAATTCAGTTGTACTTTCCTGGAATCGCTAGGCTTGTCAGGCCCTACCTATATGATGACAAAATAATCTCCACTTGACAAATTCTCAATATTTACTTTCTCCCCTCGTTGGCCTATGATACTCCATTAAGACCGTCATCTCAAACACAAATTGGAATCACAATTATTTCATCAGAGGTTACTTCAATATTTTCATCACCAATTCATAACATCACTAGTATAAATCACACACCATCATCATTACATAACTCATCACAAATTTATAGCGTCACTATTATCAATCATATATCATCTGTAACACACCAATATTTTCACATGTATTTTATGTACCTACACCTAAATCTTAGTAATAATCTAGAATTATTATTTAATGATTTATTCTATGTGATCATGTATTAAAAGAAAATATGTCAAGTGTGTCAAAAGTATCTAGAAAATATTACTTTAGAATAATCATATTAAAAGTAATATTCCATCATTATTGAAATTGATAATTAGGTATCTTATAATTAAATTCATTTATTGATAAGGTATGTGTACGTTATGTTTTTAATTAGCAAA
>JBBPBP010009779.1:64125812-64159729 GCA_037974735.1 Cicer chorassanicum | reverse complement strand
AAAAAAAAAAAAAAAGGTTGGCGCACATATAGCTATTGGCAGCCGCATTCCAAACCTCAATCCCCATTACCAATTCCAATTTCCAAATCCTAATTTCAATTCCAAAGGTATGCCATTCCTTATTTTTCTCCCCTGTACTTGTCGAGCAATTACAAGAATAGTTAAAAATTAGGAATCCGCATTTGACTAGTACCGTGCAATTGATAATATGGTTAAAATAATTGCCTTATTCCTTCCTTTTATCGGATTGATTGTTATGCTGATAGTTATTTTATAGTTTTTTTTATTTTGCAAATTATGATTGTTATGCTGATAGTTATTTTATAGTTTTTTTTTATGTTGCAAATTATGATCGAAATGCTGATGGTTTATTTTATAGTTCTTTTTATTTTGCAATTGATGATTGAAGTGTATATTATTTCATTTCAATTTTTAGTAATAGTAGATTAGGCATATGATTGAATTATATTATTAGACATATATTTTGAAATTAATTTACATATAAAGAATTCATTTTTTTTAACTATAATTAGAAGTAGTTTAATTACATTACATATATGCTACTTAATTCAGCTTTATTTTTATTTTAGTATATAAACTACACATTTATCGGTTTGTGATCAATCTCTTAATTACAATTCAGCTTTGGTTAGATCTGTTATTCCCTGTATTGATTTTGACAGTGATGATGAATATCATATTTACAATTACCAATAATTATATACATTGGAAGAGTTTTATTTCAAAATATGGGCCACCAACATCTTTTTTTTTTTTACTTTGGTGGAAATAGCTCTAACTTCTATATCTGAAAGAAATCATTGGAAAATTATCGGAGTATCAAATAGGATAGATTCTAGTTCTTGTTTTCATTATTAATTTTTTTACAATTTACAATTTATATGTTAATAATAAATAGTCTAATTGATTTCGCAACTGGAATTGATTTCGCAACTAGAGGGATTAATCTATTTTAATTATAATATAAAATTGGGTGTAACCAATACTAAGCTGTAATTAATTATTATTACTTGTGTTCATGTGATATATATATATAAAATATGTTTAAAAATTCAAGGCTATATATATATGTACATAGACACAATATTTAGTTCTTTTATCATGCTTAGTTTAAACAAAATATAATTATAGTAATATGTGTGTTTAATGATATTAAATATATTTTGGATTATATTACAATAGCAGAAGATTTATTTATGTATTATTAGTTAATAATTTATTTATCTATTGGAGCAAGTAATTAATCTGTATTTGGAAGTTGAGTTGATTTATTTATTTATTATATTTTTTTCAGCGGACTATTAGAGACGAGGGTCGACGAAGACGCGGCAAGTTCGCAGACTGGGTTTGTTGGGCAAAATCTTCAATTGAGGTAAGGGGTGAGATGAGGTTCGATTTTATGAATATAAAATAACGTGAGTTGAACGGGAATACCGAAATTCCCAGATATTCATCCGAGGCTCACTACGTACGGTCGAGCCCTATTGAGCAATAATAATTAATTAATAATATATGAATGGTAATAGTGAGGACTAAAATATAATTTAGCAACCTATAGAATTGTTGTGAATTTATTTATAGCAAGATTGCACGTTGAATGATTTTATGAAATGTGATGCTGATTGTTACTGTATGAATAATATATATTGGAGTGTTCTTGCTATTTGATTGAAATCGTGAAACTATTTGAATGTGCTACCTGATGATTTTTATTATTGCGATTGATAAGATTGGGTTGTGCTTTGTGAGTAGTGTAAACCAAATATTGGGATTGTATCGTGATTGACAGATATACATATATAACGATGAATATTGTGAACTCAAACTGAAATTTATTGAGTTGTGATGATTGAGTAAGTATAAGACATGTGTTGTAGATTTTGGAGTTAGGATTATTTTGTCATCATATAGGGAGGGTCTGACAAACCTAGCAATTCGGGGAAGTACAACTGAATGAGCCTGATCGTGGAGGGCTACAGTCGAACTGTAAGGTAAGATTGATAGACCTTGGGGGTACATCTAGTGGGGAATTCCTAAGTGGATTAGTGGGTTATTCCCTAAGGCCGGGAACTACCGCGCAACACAAGAGTACCCCGACTGTCGCGTATATGTGTCTCGGGTTGAGTTGAGGGGATCTATGAGGACTTGGCCATTCATCAATTTTCCGTCCACTCTTGTAGTGGCATAGTATCAAGCCTCCTAACCAAGTACTTCAGAGTAGAATGGTACCAAATGATGAAGTATAGAGTATAGGACATGCATAGCAGTTTATCCTTGTAACCGTTTTATTGTGATTGAATTAGATTAACCTTAGATATTATATTATTGAATGTTCTGCTTATTTGTACCTTTTTGACTAATTGCGTGTTCTTCTCGTGTATTTTATATTGTTACATAATTTCGAAACTCACCCCTCGATGTTTGTGTTTGGCGTTTGCGAGAGCGCAGTTATTTCAGGTTATTGGTTGGTGACCCACACTCTGATAGGTGATACTGGGTGGGAGTAATTTGTTGTATTTTGTTGAGTTATGAATTAATTTAGATTTTTATAAATTCGATCGATCAATTGCGTTTTTATGTCATAAATATTTATTTAATAAACCTCAACTATATTCGAGATCAAGGATTTTAAATTTAAATTTTTTTATACTCTACTTTTGGACCGTTGTGAATCTCTTTCAAAACTAGTGCATTTTACTTTTTATATCAATTTGGGTTTAGGGTGTCACAGTTGATGTTATATTATTTATTTTGTGATTTTGAGTATTCTCTAATGATGGTAGTATTCGAGTGTTTTAAAAAAAATAGGTATAACTATAGTGATTATTTTGAATATAAAGGTTTCAATTGTTAGCAATGTGTATTTTTTACTATTATTAAATGTTGTTTGAAGGAGTATTAAAAATGAGAAAAATGAGATTAAGTAACTATTAATTTTGTTTTAGCAAAATAAAAATAATAATAGTAAAACATAATATAAATAAGAGGACCAATGGGCTTTGCCCATGTGTGTGAACCCTAATAAAATAAAATAAAATGGAGCTACTAGCCGCCGCTGGTGTAAAGGGAGAGGAAACACAACAATACTATCGTTGACACTAGTGATCGATAACTGTTCCAGAAAACTTTCACCATTGTTGTACAAATTTCAGTTTGTTGTTTCACTCATTTAGCTAGTCAAATAAAACCAATTTCTCATATTTTTAACCATCTCAATTTTTCTCTAAAATACCCAACTTCTCCGTTTGTGAAATTTGTTATTTTGCACCGTTCTTCTTTACCGTAGGTCCGATTTGAGTGAAACCAACGCCAAAACAATCGTGTGAAAAGTGGTTATATTATCCACTGATTATATTTCTTATTTATCGTAAGTTTTCTTGACCGAATTTCGAAATTAGTTTTAGAGTGTCTTCTCATAATTTATTTTTAACATTTACTCATAAACTCTGGAGTTAGATCGATTGAAGGACAAAGAGTCAATGAACAAAGGTTGTTTACTCGTGGAATCGTATTCGTGTGTGAAAGCGTCGAAATAAGGTAAGGGTGAGAGAGTGTTTGAATTCATGAATATAATATATTGTGAGATAAACGGGAAAACCGTATTTCTCAACGATTCATCTGGGGCTTGCTACGTACGGCAGTAGCCATTTGAGGGATAAATTAATTAATGTGAAAATATGGAAATTGTGAGATTAAAATATAGAATAGAAATATTTGTAAGGTGTTGATTGATTTAATTTCTTTAAATGTGTGGTATTTGATATTATTGTGATATTGGGTGTCGAATGAATTTAAGGTATATGTTTGATTAGATGAGTTATGTGATGTGATAATAATATATTGATACATTGTGATAATTTTATGTGATGATGATGATGATGTATGATTAATAATTGTGATGTTATAAATTTGTGATTGTGATAATTTTATGTGATGATGATGATGTATGATTAATAATTGCGATGTTATAAATTTGTGATAAGTTTATGTGATGAGGTATGATTGATGATAGTGATGCTATAAATTTGTGATGAGCTTATGTGATGATGATGATGTGTGATTAATGATAGCGATGTTATAAATTTGTGATGTGAATATTAAAGTAACCCCATAGTTGATGAAATAATTGTGATTCCAATTTGTGTTTGAGATGACGGTCTTAGTGGAGTATCATAGGCCAACGAGCGGAGAAAATAAATATTGAGAATTTGTGAAGTGGAGATTATTATGTCATCATATAGGTAGGGCCTGACAAGCCTAGTGATTCCGGGGAAGTACAACTGAATGAGCCTGATCGTGGCGGTCTGTTGTTGAGCCTTAAGGCAAGATTGTTAGACCTTGAAGGTATTCGGGTGGGGAATTCCTAGGTGACTTGGAGGTAGCACTCAAAATGTCGAGAGCTACCATGCAACACACGTTTACCTCGACTGTTGCGTATATGTGTCTCGGGTTGAGTTGTGGGGATCTATGAGAACAGGGCCAAATTGAATTGTCCGTCCACCGGATTAGTGACATAGTATCAAGCCTCCTAACCAAGTAATTCAGAGTTATAATGGTACCACATTGTGAAGTAGAGTCTAAGCTCATTCATAGCATTGCATTTTCTTGTGATTGTTTTGTCGTGATTAATAAGTATCGTGTGCGGTAATAATTTTTCTTAGATGATATGATGCTTATAGTAAAATGTATTGATTTTACTTGAGTGATTTTAACTTTATAATTTGATGTTTTTCCTTGCAGAATGTTTGTGTAATGATACGGTTTATTTATGATTAATTTTGTGTTCTTCTTACTTATATTATACTATTAACATGATTTCAAAACTCACCTTCTTCGTTATTTGTGTTTGATTGGCTTGGCCCTGCGTTTGCGAAATTGCAGTTACTACAGGTTAATGAGTCTTAAAGTTCAAGTTTAAGGGAAACCCCGCTCTAATTGGTGATATTGGGAATGAGAGTCATAAGTTGTATTGTATTTATTTAATTAGAAACAACTTTTTGTATGAAAACCTTATTGTTTTATAAGAGTAAAAAGTTTAAAGTGTTCCTTTTGAATTTTGAGAAATGTGATATCCTAAATTTGTTATAAAGTTTTATTTTCTTGAAAACAGAATTTCTTTATCCGTTGCGAATTAAAATTTTGCCCAAAAAAATTCTTGTATAAATTATTATATATTATTTTGGAGTTTAGGGTGTCACATGTACTTCCCCGGAATCACTAGGCTTGTCAGGCCATACCTATATCATGACAAAATAATCTCCACTTCACAAATTCTCAATATTTATTTTCTCCCCCCGTTGACCTATGATACTCCATTAAGACGGCGATCTCAAACACAAATTGAAATTATCATTGTTTCATCAACTAAGGGGTTACTTCAATATTCTCATCACAAATTTATAACATCACTATTATTAATCACACATCATCATCATGATTCATGACATAAACTCATCACAAATTTATAGCATCACTATCATCAATCATACATCATCACATAAACTTATCACAAATTTATAACATCACAATTATTAATCATACATCATCATCATCATCACATAAAATTATCACAACGTATCCATCTTTTATTTTCACATCACATAAACTCATCTAATCAAACATATACATAAAATTAATTCGACACCCAATATCACAATAATATAAAACACCACACATTTAAAGAAATTAAATCAATCAACACCATACAAATATTTCTATTATATATTTTAATCTCACAATTTCCATATTTGCACATTAATTAATTTATCTCTCAATGGGCTAATGCCGTACGTAGCGAGTCCCTGATGAATCGTTGGGAAATACGGTTTTCCCATTCATCTCACAATATATTATACTCATGAATTCAAACGCTCTCTTACCCCTTACCTTATTTCGAAACTTTCGCACACGAATACGATTCGACGAGCAAACAACCTTTGTACTTTGACTCTTTCTCCTTCAATCAATCTAACTCGATAATTTATGGGTAAACGTCAAAAATAAATTATGAGAAGACACTCAAAAAACTAATTTTGAAATTCGTACAAGGATACTTACAATAAATTAGAAAAAAAAAATTAGTGGATAATATAGCAACTTTTCACACAATCGTTTTGGCATTGATTTCACTCAAATCGGACTTACGATGATGAAGAACGGTGCAAAATAACGAATTCCACAAACACAGAAGTCGGGTATTTTAGAGAGAAAATTTGGGAAATTGTGTTTATTTGACTAACTAAATGAGCGAAACAACAAACTAAAATTTGAACAAAAATGGTGAAAGTTTTCTGGAACAGTTATCGATCATTAGTGCCAACGATAACGTTGGTGTGTTTCCTCTCCCTTCTACAGCGGTGGCTTGCATCCCTTTTTTATTTTATTAGGATGGGTCTAGCTCATTGGTCCCCTTATTTATTTTGTATTTTACTATTATTATTTTTATTTTGCTAAAACAAAATTAATAGTTACTTAATCTCATTTTTCTCATTTTTAGAGTAATTAAAATAATTAACCTTTTAAAAATACATATTACTAACAATTGAAACTCTCATATTCAAAATAATCACTATAGTTATACCTATTTTTTCAAAAAAATCAAATACTACCATCATTAGGAAATACTCAAAATCACAAAATAAATAATATAACATCAACACTTTATATTAATTACTAAATCATAATAAAATTATATAAAATCACAATGTCAAAACAAGTATATCAAAATAAAGGGAATCAAACACAACATTACTAATATCCTAAGATAATTATTTATAAAATAAATATTTAAAATAAAATATATTTAGAATTAATTAAATATAATTAAGTGCATATTTAATATTAGTCAAACGCACAAAAAAATATCACATTAATTACAAACTCACATATATACGTAAAATCGCCTAAATCTTAATCTCTAAAATATCTACACTAAAATACTATTATTTTTAGAAAAATATATAAAATAATAAAATATAATATTTATTATTAACATGACTCATTTAGTCAAATATGTACAAGATTAACACATCATTAAAAATACACATATAAAGAAAATTAATCATAAAAATAATTAACATATATTCTAAAAATAATTTTAGCACCGAATTAATTATCTAAAATCCTATTTAACTAATAAAATAGTTTATTATTAAATTTGGGGTGTTACACTTTTTACTTATATTATATTGATCACAACAAAATATTCAGAAGAAAATGCAATGTTATGCAAGAGCTTAGACTCTACTTCTTCACAATTTTGTATCATTTTAACTCTGAATTACTTGGTTAGAAAGTTTGATACCATGCCACAACATGAGTGGACAGACAATTCAAATTGGTCATGTCCTCATAGATCCCCTAAACTCAACCCGAGACACATATACACAAAAGTCGAGGTAAATGTTTGTTGTATGGTAACTCCCGACATTTGGAGGGCTACCTCCAAGTCACCTAGGAAATCCTCACTCGAATACCTCCAATGTCTAACAATCTTGCCTTAAGGCTCAATAGTAGAGCGCCACGATCAGGCTCATTCAGTTGTACTTCCTCAAAATTATTAGGTTTGTCATGCCCTACCTATATGACGACAAAATAACCTCCATTTCACATAAATAACATCTAGTTTCTCCCTCCGTTGGCCTACAATACTCCATTAAGACCATCATCTCAAGCACAAGTTGGAATCACCACTATTTCATCAACTATGGAGTTACTTCAATATTCTCATCGCAAATATATAACATCTAGTTTCTCCCTCAGTTGGCCTAGAACTACTGCCGAACGAAGTGAGCCCCGAATGAATCGTTGGAAAATACGATTTTCCCGTTCATCTCACAATATATTATACTCATGAATTCAAACGATCTCTCACGCCTTATCTTATTTTGATGCTTTCTCAAACACATAAATCAATGGGAGCTTTCAACAGTAACTGCATATCGACAAGGTACAGCGAACAGGTTCGAAAATAACTAGTTCACAAAATCGTCGAGGCACGGTTGATAAATTTTGCGGAGCATATAAATAAATAATAAGTAGCATTATGGAGTCAAAAATGGATTCACTGGCCTATTTTGTGTGGGATAGAGATTGGGATTGATTCAAGAATTGATGAGACTTAATTTGAGAGAAAAAAAAAGGTTCCTTTTTTTTGTCTTAGAAAGAGGGTTTCTTTAAGTAAGGTTGGGCGTGTTTTTCAGTCGGGAAGAAGAGGAAGTCTTTAGGATTTTTTTTTTGTACAAATGGAAGGGTGTGAATAGCAAAGACTCAAAACTCAAAACTGGGTTTACAACGCAAATAGCCCAAACATAAACAATAGTAGAAACATATAACAATGAAGGCTGCAAAAAGTAGTATATACCAAAATTTATTTTATTTTCTATTTTTAAATTGTCCAAACAATTAAATTACTTGTTCTATTCATCCATAATTAAAATATTATTCTCTAAAATACTCACATTAAATACTAATAGCTGACCACACTCTTTCAGAATACAAATCCCCTTTTTTTTTAAACCTTAATAAAAATATAAAATACTCAACCCTAAAATATTCTTACTCATTGATATTTAAAAAAATAAACAAAATATTAAAATATAATATTTATAATTTATAATAATAATTAAATCAAATATCCATCAAATTATCATACTATATTCTAAAACAATTTTAAAACTAAATTAATTCTTTAAACTCCTGTTTAATTAAAAATATAGTTTCTTATAAAATTTGGGGTGTTACACCAGCACCATAGAGTTTGTGATCAATTGTTTTCTAACTATCCTTCTTGTAAGACGAGGCACGTCCTTTGACATGTTTGTCTTGCTTCCCTTTTTCCTCGAATGTTTGCCTCTGTTTCTTTTGTCACGAGGCTTCATGTTTCTTTGGGGAGGAGATCTTACGATATTAGGGGAATAGATAAATTCCATAATTTAAGTCAATTTCTTGGAACTTTCACATCATCTCAATTCACCAACAATTCAAATAAATTCCATAATTTAAGTCAATTTCCTGGAACTCAGATCATATCAATTCACCAACAGTTCAGCACAAACTCTATAAACACTTTTAATAGTATAGGTACCTTTGTTGTCAAACAACTAAATAATTTTATCATCATGGTGTATCTTTGGAAAAGGAATTTTCATAATCTCTTCAACATCGATCACAAGCAATAAAGAGATGCTTAATAATGTGTTTATTGATGAGTTTTGTTGAAATTGGAGAGATTTGAAAAATTCTCACATTGCTTTGAATTGTAAAGAAAGAGGGAGCTCAAAGTCATATATATGACTCAAGGTTTTTAGTATAATTCACACCAATCAGAAACACTTTATCAGAAGCAAACGATCATCTTGCTTGACACACTTATCTGAGGCAAACGATCATTTTGCTTGATGCACTTATCATAGGAAAACAATCATTTTTCTTGACACGCTTATCAGAGGCAGAACGTTCAGATTGTTGCTTGTATTAAAAGATTGATCGAAGGTGCAATTGAGAGCGCTTTCATAAAAGTTAGACACGACTTTAACAAATTCTTCAGAGTAACTGAGAACTTGTTTAATAGATTCTCTTTTCTTTGTTCATCAGAGGATCTAGCTTATATCAGAACACAGACTTGTAACACTTTGACTTGAACTACATATTGCAATATTTCTTATTGCTATATTACGACTTACTCTATTAGTAGACATAGTTATTTGTTTATCAGGTGATAATATTATTTGTGTTTAGAAACACTTATATTATTATCTCTAATTTACTTGTAATTTATGCTACCTTAAAATAGATAGTTATTAATATAAATATTTGTCTTCTAACTTAATCTGCACACTTAGGAAATACCATTAGGGGATAATTGTTCTTTATTTTTTTGTTTTTGTTAACATCAAAACATCAACCAGAGGATTGTAGCTAAAACCACTTTTGCACTAACATTGTTTAGGCAAGATTTTGGCTAAGGAAAGACTTGGTTGTTAATTGGTCATTTTTGGCGCACATCTCTTTCTTGGGAACCTACCTAGTGCGTAGTTACGGTATGTTAAGTTCCATTATGAAGTTTGGCTTAGAGAAATTTGATGGAAGAAATCATTTTGGCATGAGCAAAATTCAAGTCAAAGATGTGTTGATACAATCATGATCACACAAGGTGTGATTAGCACAAATGCATTGGTTGCATTGATGCAAAGTGTACTGTGAAATTATGTTTGTTGCTGAAAAAATTCCTGAGAAAGCTGATATCATTTTAGCAAGTGTACTGAATCGTTGCAAGTAATAATAAAACGGTAGTACCGAGTATCGAACTCAAGGATTGCATTTTACTATCGAGTTGTATTTAATTACTAAATTGAACAAGAAGTTTTCGAATTGATTGAAATAATATTTAAAATTAACAACAATAATAAAATTGATCCTTTATAATAAGAAAGATGTTAGGGATGAGTTTCACTTCGAATCCAACCTTGGTGTTTAATTTGATCCTAGTTACTGAATTCCTTTATTGAATTATTACCGAATTCTCTTTATTATTCTTGCCCTAATGTCTTAATGACAAAACCTTTAATTCCAAAGTAACCCATAATTCCTTAGTGGATTTAAGATTAGAATTAAGCCTTACCATACAGGAATTCTATTGTTTAAACTATTGCCTTTGCAACTAATTTAATTGGTTTCATGACTTGCATCTATCCCTAGATTACAAATTCATGAATTCCTCATCCCAAGCATTCGTAAAGTCCACTTCTGTTTCAAAATACGAATCGTAGAACATTTTAATATTGATCAAACAATAAAAAGCATTAAGCACAGAGATGAGAAAAATAATTCAATAAACCCATTCATATAACTAGAAATCAAATCAGAAAAATAAGGGTTTCATCTTGTTACACTCATCCCTAACAAATAGGGTTTAGTTACTCATGACAGAGATACAAAAGATAGGGATTAAAGAAGAATTACAAGAATGATTCATGAATGATTCTTGATAAAACTGCTCCAATGATGTTAGAAGCGGTCGTCTTTGAGTTTCTCTGCTAGGGCACAAGTCTCCAAACTTCCCAATAGTAAAAAAGATACCTAAAAAGTCAGAAAAATGAGTTTTAAAACGGTCTTCCGCGTGTTGTGCACAAAGACAGTGGCATCAGCGCGAAATGCGCTTCAAGCGCATTTCGGGAGCGCTTCCAGCGCGCAGCATCTTCTGTCTGGAATTTAGTGCATTTTCTCATCTTTTGAGTTCGAATTGGGTTTTGGTGTCTTCATGAAAGTTGTAGATATGGATCTTAGATTTCATTTGCACTTAGTTTGACTCCAATTGGACATCTAAATCTCCATATATGGCTGAAATACTCCACATAGGTCATGTTGATTTCTCACCAAAATTCAGCACTGCACTAAAACAAAGAAACAATGCAAAACTACGAAAAATATCTACTTAATCAAGGAAATAAGAACATAAATATTTCATTAAATCAAAGAACTAAAATCAACAAAAATATATCATATAAATCCTTCAACTAACTAATGAATAAAAGATAAGTAAGACTAAAAACAATGAAAACTATGCATATGATGAAGAGTCATCAAAAGCCAACATGGATGTTGCACCATATTTTTCAACTTGGTTTTAGCATGTAGAAGAAATTCCTGAAGTGGATTAGCTTCAAGTGGAAATTCTTGAAGTAGTTTAGCTTCAAGTGAAAATTCATGGAGTGGTTTAACTTCAAGTGGAGTATACTTTTTATGGTGGAGTATGATAGTTCTTTTGAACTATGGTTGTTGGTGTAGACAATGGAAGTTGAAGAGGCACTAATTTCAATAAAGGTATAAATTGATGGGTTTGGTTGAAATTGGAGAGATTTAAAAAAGTCTCACGTTGCTTGGAATTGTAAAGAAAGAGAGAGCTCACGGCTATATATATGAATTTAATTTCTCATTACAATTTGTACCAATCAGAAACACTTTAAACTTGTAACTGATTCTTCTCTTTTCTCATCTACTCGTGTTATAATATTGTGAGATGTAGTTTAAATATTTATTTTGGAGAGTGTTGGTGTACGAGGGGCTATGAGGAGTTTGAGAGATCTATATATTGTAAAAAAATTCACATAATGGTACTATTTAATTGTCATTAAACAACTGTCGTAATTTTTCCTCCAACTTTAGAGTTTTCACGTTATTTTCTTGTGTTTTTGTTGTTATTTAAATTTATCAACATTCATGTATATACGTGTATTACAATCAATCATCCATATTATTATTTAACACATATTTTCTCAATATAAATCACGGTATGTGTTACATGTGAATAAAAAATAATTAAGAGAATTAATATATTTGGATCAAGGTGCAAAATTGAAAAACTAGAGTACAAAATTAAAAATATTATAGAATAATATAATGTAATAATTTATGATATATGCAGGTACACACCCTCACATCAACAAAGATATACACCCCTAGCTTTATCATTATTTTCAACAATTTTTTTTTAATTATATCATTAATTAGTTCTTACTACTTTGCAATTGCATCACTTTAAAGTTAATATATTTTCACATTACATAAAAACGTGTTGTACATATGTGTGAAATAATCAAAATATATATATATATAAAAATTATTAAATTATATATAAAGTCAAACTTTTTGAATCTTCATTGTTTGACACTCACATAAAGCGTGAAGTCGTGATGGTTGTATCAAAATAAATAAATAAAACTACTAAAGAGTTGGAAAATAAAGGTTAGTTATGTGAGTAGCTAGGTGGTCCATAATTAATCACATGTATAGCTACATCAAAGTTAGCAAATTTCACCAAAGTGAATCACAAAAAAATATCTTATTGTTATCCTAAACAAACTCAAAGAAGGAAAGAAAATGAAGAAAGTTGAAAGAGTAAGAGACATCAATTAACAACGAGGTAAGTGTAGCTTTCCAAACCTTCTCTTAGGCGTAAGATCCGATGCATCTTATAAAAAATAAAATTAAAATGTTCAATGTCCTTTTTTTTAATAAAATATATGGATGTTGTGCTGCCAAAATATCCATATGCAGCTTTTTTGGGTACAAATATATCAATATATAGTTAAATTAATCTAATGAAAGAAGATTTCATAACATAAGTCGATAGGTAGATTTTTTTTATAGAAAAATATTAGTCATCATCATTATGTTAATTTTGATCTATATGAACTTCTTTCTCAAACACTTCTAGGTTTCGTACAAAACCACTTGAAATACACCTTGCATATATTTTTGGCTGAAAAAGGTTGGATAGATCTGTATTTTGGTTGTGATTGTGTTGTTTTTATATAAATAAATATAGAGTGAATATTCATTTTAATTCCTAATTAAAAAATATAAATCAGAATCTACATATATGAGCTGAGCGCAATACGATTATCCAATTAAAATATAAAAAATTTATTAAGTCCAAAATCAAAATCAAATATATTAATGTTGTATATTGAACTTTTATCAAGCCTAAAACTTTTATCAAGCCCAAAATATAAAACACATATATTGATAGGAGATTTTTCCTTTTACCCCCTCATATATTTTTAAAAGCTCCCTAAAATCTATTTTTTATTAATTTTAATCCTCTTTTGACTAAGCATAAGATTTTGACTAAGCATAAGATTTGTCTTGATCGACATATTAATAGATTTTTAACATCTTTAAATTGGTCCATAAGTGTAAAAAAACCTTCGATCAACATTTTATGCCTCTAGATTGGTTAATCTCGATGTGTAAAAAATCCAATGAATTTCAAGTTAATATTTACATGTCCGAATTCAATCGCAACAAATCCTGCTCAAAATATTGCTTAATGGAAAGAGGGATAAAATTTAAAAAAAAAATAGATTTTGAAAGTTTTTGAAAATGTAGGAAGTGAGAGGAGAAACTCCTATATTGATTCTCTATATTGAACTTTTATTAAGTCCAAAATATAAGACATTTATTAAATCCAAAATATAAAACATATATTAACTCTCTATACTTATGCAATGCACACATTTGTCAATCTAAATTTGTTACATTAAGATCACATATCAAATTCGGATAACTTTTGTATTTTTTTACCTAATTAATCAAACTCAAAATATAAATAGTACTTAGATTTTGAGTTTAATAAAAGTTTTGGTTCCCTACGTTGATTTGTTCACAAAATTAATTTTCTTTTCAAAATTCAAATTTTTTAACCTAAAACTTGATAGTGTGACAAATTTTTTGTTGAGATGGTATATGATCTTTATATTATAGATTCACCTAAATAATTTCACATCAACAATTTATCTCACGTCAGATTTTTTTTTGTGTCAAATCTACTTTGTAGACTAAATATATGTGCAAGGGCTAAAAACGTGAAATTTTAAAAAATAAAACCAATTCTAACCTAAAATAATAGAAATAAATAAATTAAAATTACAATCAAATATACAAATTTAATTTTAATTGAGAGTCTAAATCGCATAATTGGGTAAAATAGGACAAATGTATTGGAATCCGAAACACCAAATTAAAACATACTCTATCTCTATATATAGATGCAAACTAGGACAGATAAATCACATGCCCAAAAGTACATTCAAGGAAGCTAGCTAGTGGAAATGATTAAAGAAAGAGAGAGAAAAAAGATTGTCATATTTAATGATTATAATAATCCACCAATTCATGAGATCTCTATAACTACTTCTCAACTAATTTTCCTTTATAATATTTTCTTCCATTGTTTCTCCCATTATTTCTTCTTCACCACCAATTATTTTTTTCTTCATATCTCCAACATGTCAAATTCAGAGAACTTTCATATCAAAGATGCCAAAGAAGAGTTGAGTAAAATTTTGAAGATACCAACATTGATGGTTGAATATCAAGAAAAAGAAGATGATAAAAAGGAAGAACAAAGCATAGTGTTTTCTAAGCAAGACACAACATCATCATCATCAAGAGAACAACAACAAAAGGTGGAAGAAGAAGAAGAAGAAGAAGAAGAAGAAGAAGAAGAAGAAAATGATGGGTTTAAAACTCCAACTCATTTTCATTATAGAATCCAAGAAGCAAAGCAATGTCCACAAGCACCAAGAAAACCAAAATCATCTTTGAAAAGAAGGAAATTACCACAATGCAAACACTTAATTGATGTAGAGGTTGAATTATTGTTCCAAATTCAACACAAAACACTTTCAAGTTCGCAACAATGTACTAAGAAAGTTAGGAGAGAATAGAGACACCCAACATGGGTGCAAATGCAATGACAACTACAAAAGTATTTTGGTTAGTGTATCTTAATTATCAAGGAATTAAAATAGTCAAAAATTAGTTCATGTAACTTGATCATATTAAATGAATGAATGATATATAGAAATTTAACTCCAAATCTTTAATTTTTAGTTTTATATGTTCATAAAAATACATACTTAGCAATAATCCAAAAAGTATAATTATATTCATGGCTTTTAATAAATAGTTAATTTTTCCTAAAAAAAATAAATAATTAAATTAAATAGTTAATTTAGTTCTTGAAAAATCCTGAAATACGAATTTATTGGATATTTTTAATTTTAAAAGTTATTTCAAAATTTTGTTAATTTTTAATGTTCAATATTGTATGATCCGACAAATTAAGTGATTAATAAATTAGTGATTTTATCAACATTAAATCCTTCATTAACTAATTTGACTATTTTTACTTTTGCAAAGAATTTGACTATTAATTACTTGTATTTTATTGAGTGTGAGAACCATGTGGTTAGGGACTTTTTGTTATGGCTTCTTGAGATCTCAATAGAAATTCTCAAAACACTTTATTTTTAATGTGTAAAGAAAGATAAAGGTTACATTAAGAAGTTATGGGCAGAGAAAGAAATTAAAGATCAGTGTGACTGGCACGGAGTTGTAATAATAGTAGAAATTTAATCTTATAGATCAAGATTCATCACATAATTAGATATTAAAGTGTTTGATTTTGGGTTTCTTTTTAATTATGAGACTCAGTGATTCTTCCTTCTATTTTACGCTTGCATAAGTTGTCTAAGAATCCATAAAATTTAGAAAAAGAAGGACAAGCAATTGTTTTGTTGTGACAAAATGTATAAAAAGAAGGACAATTAATTAGCAATTTTTGTGGATGGAATCATTACATTAATTCTCTTCTTGCTCCCGTCGATGGTTTTATATATTCGCATGATTTAATGTGAGAAGCTCATATTTCAATATTATTAGTACATTTCTATTTTATTTTATCTTTTTACAACCGTTAATATTGTATAATAATATATAAAAAATATTGTTAGTATTTTGTTGAAAGTGGTGTTAGAACACGTGATTTTTTTATAATTTTAATTATTTTTTTTAATTTATCTATTATAACTATCAAATCAATTTTTATATTTTAATATAAAAATCAAATTAAATTGCATTTTAAAATATCTTCGAATGTGTAGTTCGGTTGTAATGGTTGACACATTGAAAGAGGTTTGGAGGTTTGTTCTCTCGCTCTAGCAATGGTCCTTTCAAAAAATATAAGATGATTTAATAGTTAAGGTGAGAGAATTAAAGAATGTAGTAATAAAATGTCTTAAATTTAATAGTTCCAACATAATACTAACGTTTAACGCTTAATTTGCTAACATTTTATCGTCTTAAAAAACAATATCCCCTAATTAATTAGTAACCAATATCGTTAAAAGAAATTGCATTTTAAAATAAGGGATTAGTTAGTTTTGAAACGAGAGGGGCAAACATGGTAAATAATGAAGGAGAATAAGTTATTTTACTATCACTTGGGAGTGAAAAAACATTTCTTCCTTTAAAATAAAAAATAAAAAATAAAAAATAAAAAATAAAAATAAAAAATAAAAAACAATTTCATTTTAAAGTCCACAATGCAATTTGCTCTTCAATTGTGAACTTCACCCGCCAATATAGTTAAATGTCGTTGTAACTATAATAAAATTTAAATTTAATTACATTTTTATCCTTAATTTGGATTATGTTTCCATTTACATTTTAATAAAAAATGACAACTTATAGCATTTAGTAAAAGAAAACTAACTGTAGAACCGCATTTACATAATTTTTAAGACTAACTGTAGGATTCCAAATATTTTTTTAGGGGTTGAAATCGCATAATACCTATATTAGAGGAATTAAAAATATAATTAAACCTAAAATTGATATTAACAAGGGTTGTAATTTTATTTATGTTAAATATCTTACAAAGGTTATCATTTAGCAAGAGCCAATGAACTAGAGTTGTATCAATTAATGATGGCTTATATTTATAAACAAAATTTAAGGGGTTTTTGGCTACTGTATAAAAGTAGGGGTAGAAATATCATGAAAGGACTGGGCCAAACCCAAACGTCGTGGGCCGAAACAATTGTAATACAAGGATTAAAATATTCAATCAACAATGCGACACCAGGAAATGGAAGGATGACTTCACCCTATACCTCACACGTATACTCCCACAAATTTTTGAAAATGTCAAATATATTCTTGATTTTTTTTACTATTTTACCGACTCAAATTTACTTTTATTTTTTTTCCATTTCAACATTTTCGAACCAATCAAAACAAGTTTTCTAGTAGGTAAAAATTTTCTAGAAGTTACCTGAAAATATTTTCAAAGATTTCCGTTACAGAGAGATTTACAGGAAAAACGTTTTCAAAGTTTTTTTGTTCAGAAGATTTCTACCGGAAAACTTAAAGTTTTCCGGTACAGAAGAGAAAAAATTTAAAAAAATTATACTATCGGAAAACTTAAAAAAAAAAATTCCGGTAAATAAATGGTTTACCGGAAAAACTTCTTCACAAGATTTTCGGTGCACAAAAAAAAATTATTTTATTTATTTTTATAAATTTTAAAATATATGGATAAACCGCTAATATTATGTGATAAAACATGCGTTGATACTACCAATATTTTTGACATAGATCAGGTATGAATAATTATAATTAATATTAATATTGTAAAAATCTATTATTGTGATTAATTATTATAATTTATTTTATATTTTATTTCAGATATTTGATACACGGGAAGCTGTTGTGAATTGGGCTAGAGAAATCGGTATAAAAAATAAAGTGACCGTTATTATGAGAAGATCAGATAAAGAGACAAGAGAGAGGAAGGAGAAATAAATTAATATTATGTTGTGGCAAAGGAGGAAAATACAAGTGTGCTGATAGTCTAACTCGAAGTTCAACAAAAAAGTGTGGTTGTCCTTTCAAGCTTAGATCAAAACCATTAAAAGATAGTTTATGATGGACAATTAAAGTAATTTGTGGAGTTCACAACCATGAATTACCTGATACTTTGGAGGGACATGCATTTGTTGGACGTTTAGATGAAGAAGAGAAAAAACATATGCATGACTTAACAAAATATAATGTTGCACCGAGACACATATTACTCTCATTGCAAAATCGAGATAAGAACAATGTTACTAAGATTTCACAAATTTATAAACAGAGGAATATGATTCGATTGCACGTGAGAAGCCATAAGACAGAGATGCAACATTTATTCAAGTTAATTGAAGATACAAAAAAATATGTGTGTTGGAATAGAAAGCGGGAAGACTCAGATGTCATGAGAGATATTTTTTTGGCCCATCCAGATTCAGTGAAGTTGTTGAATTTGTTTCCTATTGTTTTAATTATGAACATCACCTACAAAACCAATAAATACAGAATGCCATTACTTGAAATTGTTGGTAAGACATCAACAGAGATGACATTTGTAGTTGAATTTGCTTATTTGGAATGTGAGCGGGAAGAAAACTTATGTTGGGCATTAGAGTGGCTAAGAGAACTGTTTGTCTCATGTAATTGTGACAGACAAGGATCTTGCTTTAATGAAAGTAATAGGTATTGTATTTCCACATGTTGTTAATTTGCTTTGTCGATTACATATCGACAAAAATGTTGGAGCAAAATGTAAGCAATATATCTTAAAGGATATACAAGAATTAGTATTGAATATGTGGAAAGACATTATTTATTGTAGTGATGAAAAAGAATATATAATGCGCTTGCACACGTTTGAGCAATCATGTGTCGATAATCAAATGTTTGTTGATTATGTGAAAAAAAACTTGGTTGACTCCTCATAAGCAGAGGTTTAAACCGAGTGATGCATTTGGGGAACACAATGACTAACAACTATGTCATGTCACTCTAAAACTTCGATTTTGTAATTTTACTATTGTTGGATTGCTCCATGGTGACAATTTACATGTAATGATAGGGTTGAGCAAGCTCATAGGAAACTGAAGCTAATGTTGGAACACAGCCTGGGTGACATGTGTAAATGTTGGGAGGCTATGAACAACATGATAAGGTTGCAACATAAAAAAAATCAAGGGTTTATTTCTAAAAAATTTCTATGATCAAGAGCATGAACACAACAATCCATTTTATCAGAGATTGAATACATTTGTATCAAGAGAAGCTCAAAGACGTATTGTTATAGAATACAAGAAAGTTGAGTGGTGGGTACCGAACAATCTATATGGGAGTGTTATCTCAGAAGAACATACGAGTTACGCTGTGCTTGTGAATTGGCACAATATAAATTGATGGGTGAACCAATTCCTCTAGATTTTGTGCATATTCAATGGAGGAAATTAAGCATGGAATGTGAACTCACCCAAGACACAAAACATGGATCAAAGTTAGATATGTCTAATAAGATGAATGCTTTGTGGAAACACTTTCGATCACTTGATGTCATAGGAAAAAGAGTGTTGAAGAGTAAAATGCGTGAACTTGCTTTTCCAACTACAAGTTCAACGTGTCCACCACCTGAAAAAGTTAAAACCAAATGACGGGTGAAGAAGAGTACCTGTAAGAAGCCGAATGGATATGATGTATATCGAGACCCTTCTTACTTTGTGCATGTTAATGGAACATATTGTGAAGATCCTAGTTCCTAACCATCTTAATCATCAAAGAAAATATATTCTCTTTCATCAAAGAAACAACTCTCTCAATCATCTCAATCATCAAAAAAGAGACATTTGTTCTTGAGACAATTTCCTGATGTTATTCAACCATACATTCATGACATATTTGATGTGATAGCAGATGGAAATTGTGGCTATCGCGCTATTGCATCATTGCTTGGACACGATGAGGAGTTTTGGTCTTTGGTCCGCCATACTTTGGACCAGGAGATTGCTTCTCATATAAGTCAATATGATAGACTGTTCCCATGACGCATTAGAGAAGTAAGAGATTCGTTGAAGATAACAAGCTTAGGTGTTCAACCCATAGATAAATGGATGTCCATACCTGATATGGTTTACATGATACCGACAACATATAATATTATTCTCGTCACGTTTGGTCAGACATTTTCCATGACTTTCTTTCATATGAGGTGTTCAAATTCAGGATCGACAACAAATTATCGTATTATATGTATTGGTTTTGTTGAAGCATGTCATTGGATTCCGGTAAAATTATATTATTTTCTTAAATAACACTTCTATTTTTTAAATAGTAAGATGAATTTCCAATAAATAATATCTTCAATCTATGTCGCAATTAAAGATGAAAGATGGATTTCCAATGCCAGACATTACAACAGTGGGGGTATTTATTAGGCCATATGGGACGTGTTACACAAAATGCACAACTCGTAGATGTCATATCATTAGATGAAGATTGATTTTGTATGGACTACAATATTTTAAACCTTATATAAAAGTAAAATTATTTATTAGCTCATTTTAGTTACTACTTTCGTTATATTTCATCACAAATAAAAGTAAAGTTAATGATATAACAATAATGTAAAATAATAAAATAAAATTAAAATAACATTAACAATGTTCATGACAAATAAAAGCAGAGTTAATGATACAACAATATTATAAAAACAATGTTCATCACAAAAAAGTAAATAACTACTAACTATTGTTATGACGCGTTAAATATAAAGCTCTAAAAAAGTAACTATACATGTTGTCATTTGGATCAGTATTATGTGCATCCAACCTCCGCTGTATAAGATCACCCACCTGCTACAAGATAGATGGTTGTTCACTAGAAGCTTCTACAGCGGTGGGGATATTAAAATCTGGAACTTGGGGTACACCATCTGGTCGCACTAAAAGTGGATGAGATACCCTGTAGAACCACTCCAAATATTCATCATAACACTCAGATGGATATGTAGCTAGACATATCCTGTGATGCAGTTCGGTGACAGGGCTCAAATATCCCATCCATTAAACATCTAAATCGGATAATCTAGAAAACACTAGAGGTGGGGGTGGTGGAATATGTTGGATGTATCCAAATTGTCTCAGACACCTTTAAGGAAAATACGTCACTACAGTGTTGCATAATAGGAGGTGCCCAATGTATAAAATTACATCATCAAAGGAAATGACATCTCTATGATTCTCCCATGGTCTCCAGATGACATCAGCAGGTGTCAGTGCATCAATCATCAGTCTGTACTAAGGGATTTTGTGCTTGCATTGCTTATAACTCCATTTGTTCATTCTGGAAATGCACTCAACATCAGCACCTTGATCACCTCTTTTACAAATATGTGGAAAATATTCGTATATCCAACATTGTTGCAAATAAAAATAAATAAATTAACGATAAACGTAAAAATTAATAATTAAAAATAATTAAATCAATGATAAACACAAAAATTAATAAATTAACGATAAACAATAAAATTAATAATTAAAAATAAATAAAATAATTATAAATATTTAATACATGTAGTAGTGACATATATCCACTTAGCTGTTTGGTGTCCTAACTATAAGCATCTGACAGGTAGTCATAAAGGACTACAAATGCAGCAACACCCTAGGCGTATCTACATGGACTATCTAAATCTCTGAACAGAGGAAGGTACTTCGCATCGACCAGTGTATGACTCTTATCTACGAAGATAGTACTCCCTACAAAATTCAGCAGATACGTCCTAGCAGCACAGTCAAATATTTCTACTGCACACTGTATTCTGAATACATCTTTCAACCAATCCAATCTATAATGCGCACCTCTGGTCTTTCTAGTCTCCTCTCAAATCTCTTCTGCAGGCACTCCTAATAAAATTATGGCAAGATTACATGTCATTACTTTATCTACATCGGGTGGTGGACCGTAGAACTCACCCCTTATATGAATGCCCAAAAGATTGGCAACATCATCCAAAGTAATCGTCATTTCACCAAATGACAAGTGACATGACGATGTCTCACAATGCCATCTTTCCACAAATGCAGAAATCAAGTTGTTACTCAATCAGCTTTAAGTTACCCCGTTGTAATGGGGTCAATCTCAACAAATTCACTCAGTTCTGTAACACCCTAAATTTTAAAATAAATTATTTTATTAACTAAATAAGATTTTAAACAATTAATTTGATGTTAAAATTATTTTAAAGTAAATGTTGATAAATTTTGTTACTAATTTTCATTATATTGATAATTTCTATGATGTGCTAGTTTGATACATATTATATTAAATGAGTGATACAAATAATAAATACTATATTTTATTATCTTATATATTTCGCTAAAAATAATAGTATTTTAGTGTACATATTTTAAAGAATAAGATTTTATGCGATTTTATGTGTATATGTACGTTCATAATTAATTTAATATTTTCTTGTATGTTTGACTAATGTTAAATATGCAAGTATTTATATTTTAATTAATTCTATGTATCTCATATTTTAGTTATTTATTTTATAAAAAATTATCTTGGGATAGTAATAATATTGTGTTTGATTTCCTTTATTTTTATAAACTTGTTGTGACATTGTGATTTTATATATATTTATTATGATTTAGTAATTAATATAAAGTAGCAATGTTATATTTATTTATTTTGTGATTTTGACTATTCTCTAATGATGGTACTATTTTAATATGAGTATTTTGAAAAATAAGTATCATTATAGTGACTATTTTGAATATGAGAGTTTCAATTGTTAGTAATATGTATTTTTTTTAAAAGGTTAATTATTTTAATTACTCTAATTTATCATATATTAGTTATGAAATATATATAAAAAAAAAAAAGTAAATAAAGAGACCAATGGGTGTGACCCATGTGTGAACCCTAATTGTTACAAAAAAAAAATTGTGATACACTTCCTCTTCTTGAAAGAACGCACACATATTCATTCTTCTTCTTCTCTAAAATTCATTGCCATAAATTCCTTGCTTTTTAAATCGATCCCAACCTCTATCCCACACAAAATCGGCCACTGAATCCATTTTTGGTATCAGTTTTATCAATCGTTGCTCCGTTTCTTCAGAAACAGCTCTGTTTCTTTCCTTGGGCGAGCTGTTTTTGGCCGATTCCGATCACCACGTTTGTCGTTTCAAAAAACTGGCATCGTTTTTGGATTCCTCTCATCGAAACCTGTAAGAAGCACTACTCATTTGCATTTTTCGGTGAAGTTGACGTCGGACCCTTACGGCTTTCCGACGAGTCGGTGAGACTTTTTCTGCAGTTTTTCTCTCGTCGTTTTAACTCAATTTTTGTTCCTAAAATCATTATTAATTATTTAACATATATTTTTGTGCTCTGCATAATTTATCAGTCACGTCTCGACGATTTTGTGAACTCGTCGTTTATTCGGATTCGCTCGCTGTACGTTGAAGATATGGAGTCGCTATTGATTTCTGTGTTTGAGAAAGCGTCTAAATAAGGTAAGGGGTGAGAGAACGTTTAAATTCATGAGTACAATATATTGTGAGATGAACGGGAAAACCGTATTTCTCAACGATTCATCTGGGGCTTGCTACGTACGGCAGTAGCCCTTTGAGTGACAAATTAATTAATGTGCAAATATCGGAATTGTGAGATTAAAATGTGGAATAGAAATATTTATAAGGTGTTGATTGATTTAATTCCATTGAATATGTGTTATTTGATATTATTGTGATATTTGATTTATTTTTTGTTAAATGTGTGACATTTGATATTATTGTGATATTGGATGTCGAATGAATTTGGTGCATATGTTGGATTAGATGAGTTTATGTGATGTGATAATAAAAGATGTGTGCATTGTAATAATTTTATGTGATGATGATGATATATGAATAATAATTGTGATTTCATAAATTTGTGATAAGTTTATGTGATGAGTTACGATTGATGATAATGATGCTCTAAATTTGTGATGAGTTATGTAATGATGATGATATGTGATTTAGAATAGTGATGTTATGAATTTGTGATGAAAATATTGAAGTAACCCCTGATGAAATAATTGTGATTCCAATTTGTGTTTGAGATGACGGTCTTAATGGAGTATCATAGGCCAACGAGGGGAGGAAATAAATATTGAGAATTTGTGAAGTGGAGATTATTTTGTCATCATATAGGTAGGGCCTGACAAGCCTAGCGATTTCGGGGAAGTACAACTGAATTGAGCCTGATCGTGGCGGTCTACTATTGAGCCTTAAGGCAAGATTGTTAGACCTTGGAGGTATTCGGGTGGGGAATTCCTAGGTGACTTGGAGGTAGCACTCCAAATGTCAGGAGCTACCATGCAACACACGTTTACCTCGACTGTCGCGTATATATGTCTCGGGTTGAGTTGAGGGGATCTATGAGGACAGGGCCAATTTGAATTGTCCATCCACCAGAATGGTGGCATAGTATCATGGCCTCCTAACCAAGTACTTCAGAGTTAGAATGGTACCACATTGTGAAGTAGAGTTTAAGCTCATGCATAGCATTGCATTTTCTTGTGATTGTTTTGTTGTGATTAATATGTGTCGTGTGCAATAATACTAATTTCTGCGATGATTTGATGTTATAGTGAAATGTATTGACTTTCCTTGAGAAGTTTTGACTATATAACGTGATGTTTTTCTTTGAAGAATGTTTGTGTAATGATACGGTTTATTGATGATTAATTGCGTGTTCTTCTTACTTGTATGATACTATCAACATGATTTCAAAACTCACCTCCTTCGTTGTTTGTGTTTGACTGGCTTGGCCCTGCGTTTGCGAAATCGCAGTTATTACAGGTTAATGAGTCTTGAAGTTCAAGTTGGGAGGAACCCCGCTCTAATAGGTGATACCGGGAATAAGGGTTGTAATTTGTATTTTACTTATTTAATTTGAAAAGAGTTTTTGTATGAAAATTATATAAGTACTAGTTAGTTTTTAGAATTGAATCAAGTAATTATACTTAAATCAAACTTTATGGAGATTGCACTATTTTATAGGAGGAAAAAGTTTAAAGTGTTCATTTTGATTGTTGAGAAACGTGATATTTTAAATTAACTATAATTGTTTTTATTCCCTTGAAAACGTATTTGCTTCACCCGCTGCGAGTTAAAGTTAAAAATTCTATTATAAATTATTATATATTATTTTGGGGTTTAGGGTGTCACAAGTTCTCTATGATTCGCGGGAGTACATGCGAGATAAATTGTTGCAGTTTCTTTCCATGAGCAACAATTTTAAGTATTGGTAGCTCATGTATACAAAGAAAATATATGACATTAAAATTAAATATAGAACAAAAATAATAATTAATTTAAATATTTTTAATGCACCATAAATAATAATTAATTTAACATACCTAACTAAGCCACAATCTAGCAGAAACATGGTGTCAGTATCGTGTAAGGACGGACAAATCATATGGTCCTCTAGGATACCGTGTCAGCTCACCAGGTCCCTTAGGTGCCTCCTGCATATGCTCCCCCTCGTGTACTGCAGCCTCCTCCTCATGTACTATAGGAGGCTCCTCTTGCTGATGTATAGAATATCAGCCTCCTGCTCCTCATGTACTATAGAAGCCTCCTCCGACTGGTGTATAGTAATATCAGCCTCTAGGATAAACAGGTGATCATGCTCTCCTTAGTCATCATCTTCCACTATCATCCGTCTTCTCCTCCAGGATGTTGTCGATCAAATCCTCTCCGGAGGATCCATCATGGATGATGAAGTATCAGCATCACGTGATCTTCGTATTATTTTGTCGTCACTTCCTCGTGCACCAGCGCCCACTAAAAAACTAACAAAAAAATCATGTATAATTAGTTAAAAAAAAATCAGAATTAAAAAATTTAAAAATTTATAAAAAAAAAAAAACAAACATTTTTGGAAAACTTGTTTTTTAAGTTTTTCGGTAACTATCGAAAAGTTAAAACAAGTATTCTGGTAGTGTGTTGTACTCCGGAAAAGTTAAAAGAAGTATTCCGGTAATACCGGAAAACTTGAAATAAGATTTCCATAAATGGCATATGAACCGGAAAAGTTTTTTGAAGTTTTCCGGAGTGAAACTTCTTCACCGAAAAACTTGAAAAAAGATTTCCGGTAAAGTAGGAAAAAATTGACTCACTTGTTATTGGAAAAGTCAAATGATGGAATTGTAAAAAATTACAAATTTTAACATTTATAGTAGGGCAAAAAGGTCATTTCCTTGCCTTTGTGGGGGTAAAGGTTAAATGTGGGGGTATATGGTAAAATCATCAAAAGGAAGTTGCTCATCCCCAACTATTCTCACAAGCCTCTCAAAAATTTCAAAATACCCCTTACCAGATCACAATATCTAATTCGCTATTTTATTGCATACTACAACTCAGGTCGCTTAGTTACCAGATGCGTGAATCTAGTTGGTTCCTTCATAAGGACATAATGCCTATTTTCCATCATTCACTCTATTTTCAATTAAAAAACATTCTAAACCATTAATTTTCTCAAATCTTACTCAATCCATATTTTATCCTTCAAAACCACACTAAAACATCACATTTGGATTAATTAAAACCTTCCATTCTAAGCTTTCAAATGTAGGCTCATGTTTCGATTTAGTTGAAAGTTCAACCATAATTAACTACAAACATTTAAACCAAATTATAACCCATCGGCATAAAACAGACCATTCTAGTATGCAAAAAAACATTACCGGATGAATGAATTCGGTAGTGGTAAATGTTTAAAAAACTAACTATCAGATGCGTGAATCTAATCGTTAGTAAGGTTTAAAAAACATACGACTGGATCCCACCACCCAATACATTGCAGTACAGTTTTTCAAAAAAACTTAACGAACAAAATGACAATGAGGAGGGTTACAGAGCTACATTACCTTTGTAATGAACCAAAATAGTGTTTGATGGAGCCAATGGATGGATGAGCTAGTGTATTTGAACACACACAAAAAAACGTGAAAATAGTATAAGAATTTGAGGTTGAGTGTTGAAGAAGAAGCGCATGACGAAAAGTTGACAAGATTTATGTAAGGATAGTTACCGGATGCGTGAATCTGGTAACTTATTGACCGAAAGTTTGAATCAAGGTGTGACACTCTAAACACCAAAATGATATATAATAATTTATAATAGAAATTTTAACTTTAATTCACAGCGGATAAAGAAAATATGTTTTCAAGGAAATAAAACTTTATAACAAATTTAGGATATAACATTTCTCCAAATTTAAAAGGAACACTTTAAACTTTTTACTCTTATAAAACATTAAGGTTTTCATACAAAAAGTTTTTTCTAATTAAATAAATAAAATACAACTTATGACTCTCATTCCCGGTATCACATATCAGAGCGGGGATTCCCTCAAACTTGAACTTCATGACTCATTAGCCTGTAATAACTGCGATTTCGCAAACGCAGGGCCAAGCCAGTCAAACACAAACAACGAAGGAGGTAAGTTTTGAAATCATGTTAATAGTATAATATAAGTAAGGAGAACACGCAATTAATCATAAATAAAATTGTATCATTACACAAATATTCCTCAACAAAAATATCACATTAAAAGTCAAAATCACTCAAGAAAAATCAATACCTTTCACTATAACATCAAATCATCTAAGAGAAATTATTATCGCATGCGATACACATTAATCACAACAAAACAATCACAAGAAAATGCAATGCTATGCATGAGCTTAGACTCTACTTCACAATGTGGTACCATTCTAACTCTGAAGTACTAGATTAGGAGGCTTGATACTATGCCACCATCCCGTTGGACAGACAATTCAATTTGGCCATGTCCTCATAGATCCCCTCAACTCAACCCGAGACACATATACGCGACAGTCGAGGTAAACGAGTGTTGCATGGTAGCTCCCGACATTTGGAGTGCTACCTCCAAGTCACCTAGGAATTCCCCACCCGAATACCTCCAAGGTCTAACAATCTTGCCTTAAGGCTCAACAGCAAACCGCCACGATCAGGCTCATTCAGTTGTACTTCCCCGGAATCACTAGGTTTGTCAGGCCCTACCTATATGATGACAAAATAATCTCTACTTCACAAATTCTCAATATTTATTTTCTCCCCTCGTTGGCCTATGATACTCCATTATGACCGTCATCTCAAACACAAATTGGAATCACAATTATTTCATCAACTATGGGGTTACTTCAATATTCTCATTAAAAATTTATAACATCGCTATCATTAATCACACATCATCATCATCACATAAACTCATCACAAATTTATAGCATCACTATCATCAATCATACCTCATCATATTAACTTATCACAAATTTATAACATCACAATTATTAATCATACATCATCATCATCATCACATAAAATTATCACGATGCATCCATCTTTTATTATCACATCACATAACTTATCTAATCAAACATATACCTAAAATTCAATCGACACTCAATATCACAATAATATCAAATACTACACATTTAAATAAATTAAATCAATCAACCCCTTACAAATATTTTTATTCTATATTTTAATCTCACAATTTCCATATTTTCACATTAATTAGTTTATCTCTCAAAGGGCTACTTCTGTACGTAGCAAGCCCCGGATGAATCGTTGGGAAATACGGTTTTCCCGTTCATCTCACAATATATTATACTCATGAATTCAAACGTTCTCTCACCTCTTACTTCATTTCGACACTTTCACCCACGAATACAATTCCACGAGCAAACAACATTTATTCTCCGACACTTTGTCCTTCAGTCGATCTAACTCGATAGTTTATGGGTAAATGTTAAAAATAAATTATGAGAAGATATTCTAAAAACTAAATTTCGAAATTCGGTCAAGGAAACTTATCATAAATCAGAAAACCAATTAGTGGATAATATAGATATTTTTCACACGATCGTTTTGGCATTGGTTTCATTCAAATCGGAGTTACAGCGAAGAAGAACGATACAAAATAAAGAATTTTATAAACGGAGAAGTCGGGTATTATAGAGAGAAATTGGCATGGTTAAAATCTGAGGAAGTATGTTTATTTGACTACCTAAATGAATAAAACAACATAGTGAAATTTGGACGAGAACGGAGAAAATTTTCTGGAAATCACTGGTGCCAAACGATAGGTTGTTGTTGTGTTTCCTCCTTGGTTTTATGGCTGCCCAACTCCCTTCTTTTTTTTTTTATTAACAATTAGGGTTCACACATGGGTCAAACCCATTGGTCTCTTTATTTACTTTTTTGTTTTATTACTATTATTATTTTTATTTTGCTAAAACAAAATTAATAGTTACTTAATCTCATTTTTCTCATTTTTAATACTCCTCCAAACATCATTTAATTTTCAAAACATTACTAATATTTCATAACTAATATATGATAAATTAGAGTAATTAAAATAATTAACCTTTTAAAAAATACATATTGCCAACAATTGAAACTCTCATATTCAAAATAGTCACTATAATTATACTTATTTTTCAAAATACTCATATTAAAATACTACCATCATTAGAGAATAGTCAAAATCACAAAATAAATAAATATAACATTGCTACTTTATATAAATTACTAAATCATGATAAATATATATAAAATCACAATGCCACAACAAGTATATAAAAATAAAGGAAATCAAACACAGTATTATTACTATCCCAAGATAATTCTTTATAAAATAAATAACTAAAATATGAGATACTTAGAATTAATTAAAATATAAATATGTGCATATTTAACATTAGTCAAACATACAAGAAAATATCACACTAATTACGAACGTACGTATACACGTAAAATCGCATAAAATCTTATTTTTTAAATTATGTTTACTAAAAAACTATTATTTTTAGCGAAATATATAAGATAATAAAATATAGTATTTATTATTTATATCACTCATTTAGTCAAATGTGTACAAGATTAGCACGTCATAGAAAATACACATATAAAGAAAATTAATCAATATATATTCTAAAATAACTTTAACGCCAAATTAATTATTTAAAATTCTATTTTATTAATAAAATAATTTATTATAAAATTTGGGGTGTTACACAAAGACTTTAATGAACCGAATCCTGGCTTCCAATGAGAGGTACTTTTGAAAGTTTGGGGGCTCTGAACAACAATGGGGGGATGAGCAACCTCTCCAAGAAAATATCTAGAGTCCAAACGATAAGAGTTTAATGATCATGCACCGACAGTGTAAAATAGTATTACATTGTCGTCCAATATAAATCCACCATCTTGTCATGTATGCATATTTAATAATTACTTTTTAAAAATCACTACCATATACCTTACTTTTATTGAACGTCAGTATAAAACTAGTTTACACTGACGGTGAATATCCTTTTTACCCAAATGATAAATCTTAATAAATTGATGATAACTCACTCTACTTTATGTTAATTTGAGAGTGTGTAGCACACAAGACTTGGGACTTGAAGTGAGCAACTAAATTTTGGTGTAAAAGTTATTTAAAAACATGTAGGGTTCAAACATAAAATAACTTTTTGATAAATAAATTAATAGCTTTTTCCAGTAAAATTAATAGTTAATATTACATATAGGGAAGACCATAACCTTGTGTGACCAGAACATTCGCACAGGGCCTCCAATTAGGAAGGGTCTCAAAAAAAATTTATAGTATACCTCACCTTTAAAAAATTGTATTTGTATCATTAATTTTGTATATTGACCACTTTAAAATTTTATATTTGCACCTTATGCCCAAAATAAATATCTATTTTTTAAATGGAGACTATCTTCTCTAAGACTAAACCTAATTTCTCTCAACTATCATCTCCTCTTCACACCCACCACTGTAAGTATGTGACACATCAAAGCCTAAAGGTTAGAATCTTGAATCTTGATGTTAAGGTATTCTTCAAGTTCAAGTTTTGTGATTTACTGATTTAGGAACTCAATTTGTTTAAAATTGTTGATTTACTGATTTTAAGACCTCATTATTTATTAGGATTTAATCTGATGTTAGAGTTTTAGATTTTAGGAACTCATTACTGATTTTGTGATTTATAATGATACTATTTGATCCAAGAAATTGTGATGCTCTTGATTCTAAAGTGTTTTATTTTTTGTTAAGAATGTCTTAAAAGATAATTTTTCATTGTAAAGGGTCCTAAGGATAATTTGAAGAGACGCTTTACGGCTAATTGGTGTACTAGAGTTTTATCAAATGGAGAGAAGTGCGATAGAGATTGACTTGTTTACTCGAAAGAGTTTGACATAGAGATTAGTGAAAGACTTAGAGAGCATGAGATAAGCAAGGATCATGTTAAAAATATGGCCACTTGGTATGAGTTGTGTCAAAGCCTGAAAAATGGTCAAACTATTATAAAACGACTCAAAGACTAAGTGTGAAAGAAAAGGAACATTGGAAAAATGTTTTTAAAAAAATTATTTCAATAGTGAAATTCCTTGTTAAACATAGTTTGGTCATTCGGGGTTCTAATGAGAGATTGTACAACATAGCAATGGAAATTTTTAGGGTTTAGTTGAAATGTTAGCTGAATTTGACCCAACTGTCCAAAATCGTGCTGCACGTATTACACATGATATGGTTCACTTTCATTATCTTGGGCATAACATAGAAAATGAGTTAATATTTTGCTTGATTTTGCAATAAAAATGAAATCATTAGAAAAATTAAACAAGCAAAGTATTTCTCAGTGATACTTGATTGTACTCCTGATGTTAGTCACCAAGAGCAAATATCTTTAATAATAAGACATGTTGATGTTTCTTCAAACTCTGTTACTATTGAGGAATATTTTTTAGGAATGCTTAGATTGTTTTCCTAATACAATTATTGCAAATAGAATTTTGTTGACTATTCCCGTGACTGTTGCTTATGCAAAAAGAAGTTATTCAAAATTGAAATTGTTGAAGTCTTACTTACGGTCTACCATAGATTAGCATTGATAGCAATTTAGAATGACCTTTTGGAGACAATACACATGAAGACTTGGCTGATGAATTTGCTTCAAAAAGTGTTAAAAATATAACTCTTTTTAAATAGCAAGAAGGTTAGTAATAATTTGATGTATTATTTTTAATTTAATATTTTAAAATAACTTATTATTTTTAAAATTACATTTTTTATTATAAATCCAATTTTTTAAAATTCGTACAAGATCTCTATAACCATTAAAAAAAAGTGATTACATACACATCGGTAACAAATTAATCTTAACTAAATTCAATAACATATGGTACATTGTGTTTGTACGATCGCTAATGTAAGGTTCAAATTTAACTTCAACATGTATTTTGGCCAAAAGTAAATTTTAAGGTGAGGCCAACATAATTTCTTTTTTGGATGAATTGAGGCCAACATAATTTTTAAGTGTGAGAGAGTAATAGAAAAATAAAGGTACTTACATAATAAGTGAGACATTTACTCAAGTAGGGATTGAACTAATTTCTCTAAGAAAAAATACTCATACCCATTACCACTATGCTAATTAAGCAAGCTAATGATAAAAGTTGACAGCTTCTTCTTCCTCTATTTCTTTAAAAACACAAACTCACATATGTCCTAAAGTATACTTTTAGGTGAAAAAAAATTGTATTTTTGTTTTGAAGTAAACTTCTGAAGAAAAAAGTGTTTTTTATTTTATTTTTCTAAAATAATACTTATAAAGTATAATCGCATTTAATAGAGATATTAGTCACATTAACTTCGACATTTTTTTTCAATCTAATTTTATAACTTTACTCGAATCACACCCAACAAATCTAATTGATTTAATGATTTAGAGAATTCAAGTATGATATTTACACAGACAAATATTATTTAAAATTTTCATGATCAAAGAACCAAATATTTTGTCTCATCTTATCTTATATTCTTAAGAGTTTATCTATATATCACTTTAGAAAAAGTATAAGATAATTGATTTGAGATTCTATATTATTTATAAAATATACCCAAACATCTTAAGATATTTTTTTCAAGAGTACTTCGTTTAGTTGCAATGAATTATTCTACGTACTGACCCATCCTCAGCAGTCTATCACTGTGTGCTTTATTTAACTGGTACATTATCTATTTCATATCTTTGCTAATTTGAGGTTTTTCATGTAATAAATTAAGAAATTATTTAATTGATACATTTATACCAAAATACTCTTTTCAAGTGGTCCTGCCCCCTGCTGCACTGTAGATTATAACACTAGTAGGCATAATAGTAACATAAATAACTTATTGATTTGAGGCTTTTATTATTTCATCATCACAAACCTTTTATTGCACATAGAAATTTATTGATTTTGGGTCATTTGAACCTTTTTTTTTTATTTGGACTAATTAATCAATTCAGGTTTTAATAAATAAAAGAAAAAATATACTAGTATCGGAATCAAGCAAAAAGGAGAACAAGATTATGGCTTAATATTGCAAATTTGGTTTCAACTTTGACTTTTCATATTACCTATCCACTGTTTGTTTAGAGAGACAAAATATAAAAACATTAGGTAAACAAAATAGAGAAAAATAAATTATTTTCATTTTTTAGTTTAATTTTTTGACAAATTCTTATAGTTATAAGAAAAAAAATTACACAAAAATAATACTCTTTAACTTTATTGTTAATTATTTTACAAAATTATAATTTTTCAATACAAAGAGCATAAATA